>JAYGXS010000001.1:57496799-57515943 GCA_036362985.1 Ligula intestinalis
CATATAAATGCACTGATCCGATCAGAATTTATCGAAAGCCTACGTACGCGCGCCAGCTACTTTTCTGACTGAGAATAGTTAAAAATAGTCTTAAATGGTCTTAGTAACCTTTCACCTTTCGTTACCCCACCTGTTAAACCGTTTCTGCTTTAATTCTTCCATCTTCGTTTTTTCAGATGACACATAAGAACCAGTCAAAATAAAGCCGCATACGCCATTTACAACCGACAAAAAACTGCTGTTATGTGAAACTTGTGTCTAATTCGAGACTTATATAAGAAAAGCAGCACCACTTGATCCTTTTCGAACATTTTTCGTTTGATTGCCGTCTGCTGATCCGAATGGCGTAAAGATTAGTGTTATCTCAGTGCGAGTGCCACAGAAATTTGTAATTGCCTGTTTCTATGTTGCTGACGATTTTAATGGTTTGTGAAAACTTTAAGTGTGGACGAATACGAAATAATGAACAAGCAAAGTAGAACAAACGTATGGCCTACAGTGGGTTCCCTCAATAATTAAATTACAACAAAAATTCTGGAAATGTACTTCCGATTCTAAAAACGTATTTCTGGAAAGAGTATAATATGGTTTACCATGCAACCTGATCTTAAGACATGTTAGTTGTGGCAGGAGACCGGCTATTAAATGAATTTCTTCACACCCGCCGGTAAAAAGCATAACCTGTACAAAATAGCACCCTAAGAAGTATATATTTTCACAGTACTTTCGATATTTCTTATAAATTCAAATATATTTTAGCGAAAACATGCACTAAAATGGTCTTTCTTATATTCCTTTTTTGTTTCCTTAAAATTTCATTCTTAACGAAAGGTTACCTTTCGGGTTTGACGAATTTTCTAAACTTACGAGTAATTTTGAACCTTATCAGCCGTTATACCGACATGAGTTTACAAAATAAATGTTAAATGCCTTCTGTATACGGAGAATCACGCTTTTCTCTACGCTCTGAGGAAGACGTCACATACTATGTGTAGAATTTTGCAATGGATCTGAAAGGACAATATTTATAAAAGTATGGATACTATTTGTTGTGAAGGAACACTTCACCGTCTTAAAATTCTTATAATTAAAACTGTTTACAACCGATAGATACCCTTTATCCACGGATAAAATTTTAAGTAGGCGTACCTTTCTAAACAATGTGTACAAAAAAAAATATTTTTATCCATGTTTTCTATAAAATATAATTAAATCGAAATGAACGAGAAAAATACATACTTCTTATGTTATCATTTTGGACAGAGCATGCATTTTGCAGGCAGTTACAAAGAAATTTGTTCAAGGGCTGGTATCCCGCCGCAAGTAAAATTTTAGTGAGATTAGGTTGCGTGATAAACAGTTTTTAACTTTACTTTGATAAAAATGTTCTAATGGAAAGCATATTTGAGAATTTCGTTAGACATTTTACAAGGTAGAGAACCTACGGTGTCTGCTGCAGCACTTGAAGTTATGGTTCGATAAGGGCCCATTAGCTTTACGTGAACATGCACACATTGTGTTTTAGAATAAAAAAGATGCCCGTGGCAACTCGGTCGTGCTTCCCAACCTTGAATTTTTTATGATATCGGCGAGTCTACTGGTCAATATCGGTCCACACCGAACCCAGCGGAACGGTGACTGACGAGGCAGTATGCACCCCGGATCTCAGAATTAAGAAAAAGACTTTCCATTGAGGTTAAGTTATTCTGTATCTCGTCAAGGGATCTGTAGATGGAAAAAGGCTTTGCAATATATCACACAGGACTTTAAACGAGCTGGCACGCCGACGTTGAACACCACACCAGTATACGCAGGTTAGGTAAATGGATGCTGATGTTGCCTTTTGGGTGTGTGTTTCAGGCGTTGAATAAGTGAGCAATATAACTTATATTAAAATTGTAAATAGAATATCACTAATTTGAATATACCTGTTCTTATGAGGAAATTTTCGGTAGTTTAATTAGGACTAAAGACGTGGTGATGGGCCTATTGGACTATGAAACTTGTCAGAAGGATTGGAAGGAACATAAGCATACTGAAGTTGTGTTCACCGAAACCAAGTTAAAAGTTTCTCATCAGTTTTTATCCAATGATCTTTGTCTCCGATAAAGTTGCGGAGATGCCGGATGACGAGATCGGTGGTTAAGTGTTCTAGACCAAAAGTGCTATAGCAAATGAGCGCCGGGGAATTCAATGATTAAAACTCAGATGCCCGTTGGGACCTATTGCTGAACGAAAGCCTCAGTAACGGTGGAGTTAGGGCATGAGAAAAGGAAGCTTGATTCACACGGATCTTTTTAGAATTTTGGAACGCATCCATAACGGCCTCTGCAAAATAAACCTGACAGTTATTTCTGCGTAAAATATTAGTGATGCTTAGCATCATTTGGGCATCATAGAAAGGGAAACGTCAGCAAAAATAGACAGGGCTTAGAAAATGAAGTAATTGGCATAAGAACTGGATTAAGGGAACTAATAAGCGGCCGAAATCCTGCCATGTATTGAGTGGAAAGCAATAGTATCTACGCAGGGTGTGAGGGGTAGGAGGTAGGGAAGGTCAAAAAACGCACTAAATGCAACGATTAGAACATCTAAGGTAAAAAAATAAGACAGTAGTAGAAGTGCTGACGTGCGCTGGAACTTGCAAATAAGTTTTGAGGTAAAAGGGGCGTGGCATAGCATAGAAAAGTCTATTTGTGAAACGTTAAGATTTCTGAGTAGAGTTTCAAATACAAAAGACATTCCAAATAATTCCATTTTTTGTGCTAACTATCGTTTTAGGGGTGTCTTTTGAGGGAAGGGGTAATTAGGTGAGGAGCTTTGGCTTGGCTCTCTGCTAGGAAATATAGCTTTAGTCACAAACCTTGAAAAGAATTATGAAGATGCGTAGGTGGATATCTACCGGAAACAGCTCTGGCCTCCAAACGTCGGTACGCATAGAACAGACGCCAGACATTGAGCGACTTCTTGCAACCTATCTGTTAGGGGAGAGCCCAAACGGCTAGCAGAAGGCCACAAATTATACTACTGAATTCAGCTTTGACGTCGGTTAACTCATCGAGAACTGAAGAAGGAGCACTTGAGATGGTGATATTGCACTTAAATTTCCATGTACTGCTAATATTTATTCCGTTGGTTAAACATTAAATCGAGAGTTTAATTATAGGCCTACGTGGACAAAGAAGGCAGTGTTTTAGTTGAGAGAACTTAACTCAGGAATGTTGTTGGATCGATAATCTTGATGAAATTCACTTCAATGAAAATTACCGAAATGGGCACAGAATTGATAGCAGGAAAGGAACTATGAATTTAATGGTATTTACCGACAAACGGAGAGCACACTAACGAAGGCCTTTTCTGTCTCGTTGGACGTCATCAGGTGGTGGTAGCTCTACTCCAGTGTAGCAGCGGAAATTACCGCCACACTCGAGTTTCGAACCCGCGTCTCTAGGGCCAGAGGCGAACGCTCAACCTCTGAGCCACGGGTCCGCCGTGTTGTCGGTTGGTGAATGAAGGAATGAATGAATGCTTGAAATCTTAATCTCTCAGCGATAGAGATGCCGCAGGTCAGGGTGTCAAGTCAGAGATTCTTTGCCGTAGGTTTTTATGGAAGTATTTTAACTGCTTTAAGACTTTTGCTTAGCTTATCGTGGCTAAATTAAGCCAACAGCATCGCCAAAGGAGGTTGAAATTGCAGTAAAAGGGAATTGAAACTTTTAATTGATGGAATTCGTTGGTGTTAACGATCAGCGAACGAGTCGTCCGCTTATGAAATTTATAACCGCATGAAGCGGGTATCGATAAGCAGCGGAAGCAACAGTATGAGGACACAGGCAAAACGTCCCGGAAGTGAACTGACCTAAAAATGCAACGGTAGACCTATGGTACCGAGTAACCGAAAAACGTTAGTGATGTGGGGCGAGGGCAACGCAAAGACGGAAATTACACGTGTGAGGACGCTTCGACATTTTACGACGCCTTTGAAGGTGGGCGCGTTTTGATGTGTTAAGACACGGCCAGAACACGTCATGGCACGTGGACTGCTTAATGTTTCTTGAGGATACAGTTAGCAGTCTCTGCAAGCCTTCAAGCAAATGAGCTAATGATGCCTGATGCAAAGACATCTCGCGTAGAAGGACGCTTAATTTGGAAGAAAACGTGCAACAACTTAATGGCATCCAGTTTTCTTCGTTCTAGCAACTGATGAAGGCGCATACAATGCTGTGTAGACTTCTTATCACCAAGTTCACTTCTAGGACTTGAATCCTCAAAGCTTATTGGTTGATAGGCAGGTGCAAGATTAAGGTCACCTTTAGTGTGGTATACGGGGTGTCAGTAATATCATTGAGCCCGGTGACGATATCTGTTGACACAGTAGTCATGGTTTCGAGAACTTTTCTTGACTATCTAGTCGGCTATCGCAAGGCGAAGCGAAATTTCACCGAGCGAAATGAAGCAATGATGTTGCTGACCAGGGCAGTTGGTAGATTGAGTGAATGAATGGCAATTCTCGGCTAAGTAGTACATTCGCTATTTATGTCCAAATCATATCAGTCAGACGTTAGATAATCAAGCTACCTGAATAGCGCGTTGCTTTTTAAAGTTGAGCAAGCTACTGTCGTGAATGAAAAGAAAATAAAGGCAGCGTAGGTAGTAAAACAGGTTTAATTGAAAACATACAAGCAATTTCAGAGTAGAACGGGTATTAACTCAGGCCAATTCGATGAGGTCTATCATGGAAACATGCAAGTGCAATTATAAATAAGCTCATCGTGGCAAACAAAACACACGGACCCTTTTTCTATAAAAGGAACCAGTAACGAAGAACTTTCAACAACATTTATATGATAAGAAAGTAATAAGACTGATTGTTGCAGTCGATATTTTTTGTTTTAGATTGTGATCGTTAAGCAGACAATGTTAGCGCACTAAAGAGAGAGAGAAAAAATACTCTTTATTCTGAAGGTGAGTGTCCAATATTTTCAGAAAAAAATGGTTCCATTCACTAAGACCAAAGGATAAGATGATAAAATAGGCAAAATCTAGATGTTAACATAAAATCCACATCTTTTATGGAGACAGGTCTAAATTCATATTTTGGATTTCTGTTTCTTTACACCTGCGTTAGCGTGCTAGGAATGGGTGCACAGAGTGCTGATACACCGATGTACGGCAAGGCATATGGAAGAAACTTTGGCGCATAAGACGAGAAGACGTCGCAGCCATTAGTTCAGAGTGAAGTGCATGAGCATCTTCATCGAGAATGTGATCAGCAAATTGCTTGACCGTTTTAAAGTGTCGCTGGATTATAATATCAGCTAAGAAGCATAAGAAACAGCGGCTGCATAAGAGAGCATTCTGTGGATCCATTTAAAAATAGCAAGTCTTTCTTAAGCAAGGTCGACAAAATAACCAGAGAACCGTATAGAATGACGGTGAGAATACAGGTGTCTATAAATCGTCAAGTTAGGACTTGAAGGGTATAATATGAACGTTTCTGACAGATCTAATATAGAAGATTACGGATTTTTATGAAGACGGTTTCAGAATGAAGAACTTATTAAATATTAGATGCAACGAACCGGAAAGAGGAAACCTCATTGGACAAGGTCTAAGGACTTAGGACTGGGAGATGGTCGCAATCAGGAAACACGCTGGACTGACTTCTTATTATTTAGTAGGTCATTGGCAAATGGCCATGCTGAGACGTGGTCGAGGCCATCTTTCAGTACCTGGAGATTTGGAGTTTGAGAAGATTCTTACAACCATATTTTCAGCATATTTAACCTACAAACATTCGTTTGGCGATCGTAGGTCTTCAGTGTGGATGGAGAGGAAGTGAGAGGATAAGATAGACCCTTTGAGAACTTAGCAGTTGCTGGGAAGGACCGTGGATTTTTGCTTGCTTCATTGAGCGAATTGAGTGCGGGAAGCGAAATAGTCCACAAGGCTAGTGACAGCCCAGCCAGGAGAGCCGCATGCGGACGTTCTATTCAGGACGAGCTCGCGCAGGGTAGTTGTTAAGGCTGAGAAGTAGTCAAGAAATGCGCACCCGTACGCACGGCAGCCCTAAGCTAAATCTCTTAGCGTAGAATGGACTGCAAGAGCAGCAGTGTCTAGAATACTACGCCTGATCTTATATGCAAATTACAGAGGATCGAAAAAATCGGATAAGAACGGCATGATTATGTCTAAAGCATCTCATTCTGCTAGTTTCAGTACTGTGCAAAAACAGACAATTGGACGAAAGAATTTGGGAGCAGAAATAGGGATTTTTGTGATTCGCACTGAACCTCAGTTATCCGTAATCTTGGACTCGATGGAGAACAAGTTGATAAGACGTTTCAGGGCAGGGGCTAACTGAAAACAGCAAGGTTTTTAGGAAAAATGGTGAAACAGCATCTGGTTCGGCAGATGTTGAACCCTGAACATTTTGAAGATGTTTCACTACGGTTGCCACAGAAATTTGATAATAAAGGAATATCGTTTGACGAATGATCGAAGCCGGTGGGAGTTCGGATGAAATTTGCATTTAAACAGTCTCGACATATGCTAGTGTATTGCGTTGGCTAGTGAGTTATTTAAGACTCTTCCAACTTTAAGCCGAGGGGAAAGGAAACGAATATGTACCATAAGTAAAAATCTGCCTTACGAAGAGGTTTTTTAGTTTGGAAATCCCCCCTTTTATTAGGACGATAACATCCTTTAGTCTTCCACTTAGACCTGGTTTGTGTAGTCATTCCTTTCGGCTTCTTTAAAAATTTTAGATGGGGAGAAGAATTCTGTCAGGTATAACAATCACAATGTCAAGAGTACAGCAGTTATCAAAGATTTCATTTAAAAAGGTTGTAAGATAACTAGAACAAGGCTCGACGTTCGAGTGTTCAAGGAAGGTGGGTATGCATTCACATATTCACGTCTGTAGTAAGCAGATATTATGTGGGTTGTCGCGCAATTTAATTTTCCTGCCGAATTTTTCCGACAGCCCCTGCTTGAAGCTGAAGTAGATGGTTGGCAGGCCAACTAACACCGATTGTTCCCAGCCTGGTAACGGAGCTCTATTTTTACAGCAAAAACCTTGGGATACTTGGTCAAAATGCGATACACAGGGCGTCAGAACGAGGATTAGTAGAAAATAAGTCATCAAATTATAACTGCTTAAGAGGATGTAGGTTCACATGGTTAGAATCACCACACAGAACCACAAGATACTCGCAAGACTGTGACAATTTTAAGAGAAAGAAAATCGAAAAAGTGGACTAAGGCACCATAGACCTGAATCCACTATCAGACAGCAAGTGGTGAAGCCCAAAGACCCGCTTCCATTGACCGAACAATCGTCAGTGGTCTACAGCTTACCATGCCAAAATTGCAATGCAAGGTATGTTGGTGAAACGGGCAGGCGCCTGGGCACAAGATTGCATGAGCATCAGCTCGCAATCAAATGCAAGAATGAACTGTCTATGGTCTATGAGCATGTACAACAGGAGAACCACACCATCGCCTTTGAAAAAGCAAGAATAGTAGGCCGAGCCAATGACAAGATGGCCAGATTACTATTGGAAAGTTGGTCCTCCAATGGCACACTTAACAGAGCCATGGACCATCATCCGGCCTACGAAGCGCTCCGCGCAGGGCTCACCTCCGCCCGAAACGGGGCAACAGGCCAGGCAAAAGAAGGCAAACAGGACAGACGGCCGACGCCCACAAAGGAGGAACGTGTCAACAAACAAGGATCTCCTAAACGATATGGCACAATTGCTCGTGGGTGCGCCCGCAAAGGCGAAAAAGACGCAAACGACCATAAAACCACGAAGGAAGAAAGTCTCAATTATCAGGAGTCGTGTAAAAAAGGTGGCACTCATTCCCGTGAAGGCGCCCGCGAGGAAGAGAGAAATTCAAACAACCACCTCCAATCGATCGGTCCAATCGATTTACACGCGCGTAAGAGGCACCGTTATGAAACCCGACTTAAGACAGGACGCATTCTCTCAAGACAAACGGCAGGAAACGGACATGGCTCTGACGATGGAGACGAGAGAGTTTCCGAAACGTCAGCTTAATTATAACCAGGTCCCAGGAATCGCCTCCACTTCTTCTTCCTTTTCTGGGGAAAATGAAGGTTAAATAAATAATGCCTTTTAAACTATTTAACAGTCGAGAGTTGCATAAGACAGCGACAGCGTCAAGGAAGTCATCCGCGTAAGTAAAATTTCTGCACCATTGCTGGTTTACAGGAACAGCCACGCCACCTCTACTGTTGGATATAGATTTTCGGCCCGTACGAAAGCAACAGAAGGATGACAGTATACTAGTTTGCGAGTTGATATTTGTTTTCAATCAAGTCTCTAAGAGGCCGATACATTGAGTGTTACTGTGCTCTTTTTCGACATGAGTAACTCCATATCCACACTATTGCTGAATATGGATATACAACTTGTCGACAAAAAGCAGGAATTGTGAACATTTCCTGTAATTGTCGTTTGCGGGCGCTCTGACAGCTGTGTCGACGTTTTTCCGTCGCATAGAAATCTCTGGGCGAAAGCGTGGTGGAGTTCACGTTATTGGATCGCAAATACCGCATATAGGACGGAAAATACAAAAGCTGGCGTCCTGGACTGTCGATGCTAAGAACTGGGGTTTACGTTCTTTCAAAAAGGTGCTAGTACACTGTACGAAACCGAACGTTTCCCTTTAGCGAGTAAAGTACCATTATAAAGACAGTGTGGCTATTGATTTGGAATAAAAACGCTACGAATAGCAAGAAGTGCACTAAGAAGCCACGTGCTGCCAGTAAGATTGGTGCGTTCAATCTGTAATTCTCGATATATATTACACTTCTGTTTCCTGTAAAGAATTTCCAAGACGTAAAATATAACCGTTGTCTATCCGACAGCCGATGACGCCACCCTAACTACAATCTAACAATTTAAGAGTTATGTAAACTGTAGACGATCAATACGCGCAACTCTGATCACTCAACTTGTCAAATCTATATAAATAGGATTTTTAAATCCTCTTCAGCTCAAACTGATATAATTTCAAGTTGTTACTTCCTACTTAGTTACGGAAAGCATGATTCCGTCTTCTTTGTTTACATTTTAATCTTCTGACTCACTTACCTTATTCAACCAGACGTATGCAGTCAATTGATTACTTGTAAAAAGATGGTCATTTTTGACTAGTCGTGGCGTTTTCACTCGCGCATGCAATTCCACACTGTTTCCAACTGAAATAAGTTTCAAAATCTTCATTTTCAAACTTTTCTGTGTTTGCAGAAAGCCACAGTACTCAGTACAGTTGGTTACAGTACGTATGCATGTCTGCGCTGTGTGCTCTGGAGGCTAGCAATATAAAATAGTGTATCCTCTCAACTAATGGTTTTTCGGTCCATTTATGTTATGCGTTTGTATATTTTCTTGTCTGAATGGTTGGCAAACAGGTTGATTAATTAGAGCATTGTACTTTTGTGCATAAAATATTTGCTCCAATACAATCTTTTTTTCAGTTTTCAAAACGTTGAGAAAAGAGCAATTTCTTGAATGGCGAAATTGTCAATCATAGCATATCAGAGATTTACGAGATTAAAAAGATAACGGAGATATCCATTTTCACAATAAGCATTTCACATACCTCTGGATAATACTAACCATATAAAGTTTTACGTTTTTATGCTAATCTTGCTTTCTATAGGTCTTAAGCCGTAAAATAAGCACAATATAAAATGAAACCCTTCCTTCTGGAATGAGCATATTTATAGAAGTCTCAGCAAAAGGTGGAAATCGAAACATTTAAAAATTGATGTAAAAGTTATTTAAAAAGGCTTGCCTAAAAAGCTGGACTTTTTTCACCTTTTTAAAGTCAGCTTAATTAATGTGATGATGTCAAATTGCAAGGCTCATTTTACTTTCACTTAAACTCATTTTGTTGGGCTCGTTCCGATGGGTTTTATGGCTTTTAGAACTCCCATACCAAAATTACACAATTACTTATTATTTTTATGTTGCGTTTTAAACTAGATAATTTGTCTTCAATACCGCTATCAGACCACCTGTAACAAAGTTTCACACATAAACACGTGCGCATAGTACGAGCTGACTACTAAACTTTATTTTCATGCTGACATAGTTTTAAGCGGAGTGAACCCCTATCTGACTTTCAACACGCCTCCCCCCAACACTAATCCCGGCATGCGTATCCTCCTGCTCAAAAATTCACGAGTACAAATCGCTTTTCTGAAGAGCTTTATTTTCATTATAACATCTCGAAATGCAAACCTTTCACTTATTTCACATAGTTTTAAGCACCTGTTCCCATTTTTTATTAGGCATTCTTAAAGATTACAGTTTACGTTTTCAGTTCATTCCAGACATCTCCTTTGATTAGTCGAATTTCCTTGAAAATTCTATAAGGATTACTTATATAGTTCCCTATGCACGATATGGGAACAGTATGACCTCGCTCAAGTAATACAGGTAGCTCTGCACATAATTCCGGGAAGAGTAAATATTCCCCTGTCCTAAGTCTAAAATAAGCCATAACATAAACCTAAACGATAGCTCTTTTCTTAAAAATAACTCTATTTTAAACCTTACCCCCAAAGTTATTAACCACTGTATCCTTGACTCTGTGGCGGACAGCTAACAATACTGTCCGGCTTCCTTGTTCAATGCCCACTGCCACAACATCACGCAATTTCACAGATAGCTGTTTGCGACTCGCTGACCTGAAGACCCTTGACTGACTTTCCCGCGTGCACGCACGCGCGTCCAAAGAGCCAAGGCGGCCAAAGGGCCACACCATCCCTCGGCCGATGCAGCAGAAGCGCCTATACGCGACACCCCCTCGGGCGATACAACACACCAATCTCACAATACTTGAACTTCCTTCACAACAATTTAAAAGCAGCTGCCACCACTGCTTTATACGCTTTCTCTCTCCGGCCTGACTGGACGCAGTCAACACTAGCACTGACTTCACCAATGGTCACTGCTGCCTGAGACAGCAACTGGGAGTTCTGTGCACATAATATTTCTCCAAAGGTTCCTGCCTTATTCCAACAATTCGGAGGTCGATGTGATGATTGTAGTGCCCGAAGGACAACCACTATTTAGACGCTACAGTCCTATACATAATCTCAATATTGTCCCCAACCTTGAACCTAAAATTAACCCTAGCCATAACCTTAAAGCCTAATTCTAATTTGCCGGGAATCTGATTCAAAAGCAACTGTATTGTGAGCAGTTTCAGCGCACAAGTCCTGCTTAGAGGACAACATGTTTAATCCTTACGGAAATTTCACTGCCGTTTGAATGCCAAAAATCTTGAAAAATAATTATAGCTATACACTAGGGCCTAAAATTCGTGTAACATGTCGACATATGCGAAAGGTTGATACTTTCTCACTAATCACTATTGAGTAAGGTTGTAATACTGATTATAATGTAGCCTATTCTGAATTCATTTCAGTCACGATAGGAAGTTGGCTTTTAACAAGCTTCATTGTGACCGCTAATAAAACCATTTTACTGTAAAAAGTGGCTTGTTAAGTAATTTGCATTTCATAATTGAGTTGAATGCTTTAATAAATTCGAATATATTTTATGAAAAACATAAACGTAAAAATTATTTTTGTACTCGTTTGGTAGAAAATTCGGCCTATGTTAAATGTTATACTTAAAACGAGTATATTTATGTTTTAGATAAATTCTAATTATGAGCTTTTTTACGATTGTGATATGTTCATTCATTATACATCATATCCGTAAATGTATTAATGCTGCCCATAATGTCAACAGCATGATCCACATCTGTTGCAACATTAAATGAGAACTATGCGACTTCTCCCTCAAGCCGTAGGAGAAATCACTTTTTTTAAACATGCTGTACACAGCGCGCATTTTTTAAATTTTGACTTCACGTAGAGCAGTCAGAAGGTTCCAAATTATTCGGGAATTTAGAAACTTCTTTAAAACGGAAAGATACCCTTTCATTATGCGTAAACTTTAAAGAAGGCGTGATTTGCTACCAAACGAAAGCAAGAAATGTGAAGCAAGCAAATATGGCAGAATTTATTCGATCAAATAAATTTCGTGACGGCTCGTCAGCTGTGGCCCGTCTTTGCATGAATGAATAATAAGTGGGTTATAGCACAATTTGAATATCAACAAAATCGATAAAAGCAAAGTCAAATTTACGCGTAAGTGAACATTCATATTGTCAACTTAAACCGGGAAAGGGCGGAAATTTGGGGGGGGGGAAACACCAAAACAAACAAAAGGTGTTTTTGTGTTTTCCCCCCCCCCCAAATTTTCGCCCTTTCCCGGTTTAAGTTGACAATATGAATGCTCACTTACGCAAAAATTTGACCTTGCTTTTATCGATTTTGTTGATATTCAAATTGTGCTATAACCCACTTGTTATTCATTCATGCAAAGACGGGCCGCAGCTGACGAGCCGTCACGAAATTTATTTGATCGAATTAATCCTGCCATATTTGCTTACTTCACATTTCTTCCTAGAAAAAGATGTTTCACAAAGCAAGAAATAATTTTTTCGAGCATTTTTCCAGAAAATATATTTGAATCTACGAAGGAAGTCAAAATCAAGGAGAAAAAGTCATACTACATAAGTAGTTACTTGTTATAGTAAATACTTTTCCTTGGCGGTCAAAAAGAAGCTCCTTAAAAAGCTGGCATCCTGAAGTGTCCAAAATATGTTAAGATTAGCTTGTATTCACTCAGGAATGTCCGAACACCGATCCAGAAGGCTTCCGAACTGAGTGAATATATACCAAGTCTGCAGTGACAGTTAATGGCAATTTAATGAAGAAAAGAAGGGGTTCTTTGGAAAAACCAAGATGTACTTGTGAATTTTGGAGCTCGTGATTCCTGCCATTCATCAGATGAAATAAAAGGAAGTGAGAGGGAGAAAGATTCCAATCTACATTTTAAGCGAACAGGACGGATAGACCAGTGGCGTGTGAAGTGATTCATGATTTGTGAACCCGCGTGTTTATGGTAGGCGCGCTATGGAAGGGGGAGGGTGGAAAGTGGGTGGATAGATGTTGAGGCAACCAGGTTAACGGCTGTCGACGTGTGATTAGGATGAAGTGCGGTAAGTTTTGATCGTAAGCCACCGTATTGGTCGCTCACATCGACGTGCCGGTTGATACTACTTCGAGAAATTCACACGTTGGTTTTGTGTTGGCCATGACGACGATTGCTTTTCCGTGTATGTTTTTCACACAGGTCGACTCCTGAGCACCCGTATCGAGGAACATAAATGAGCTGTCCAACGCAAAGACACCCTGTCCTTCGTCGAGTAGAGCAATCAGTAGGTTCCAAATTATTTAGGAATTTAGAAAAAATTTTAAAACCGAAAGATACCCTTTCATTAAGTATAAAATTTAAAGAAGGCGCAATTTGCTACCAAAAGAGTACAATAAATGTTGTTCGTTGCTTTTTTTAAAATATATTTTAATTTAAAAAGACATTGAAATCAATTATAAAAATGCATACTACTTAGGCAGCCATTTTTAAAGTAAAACGGTTTGTTAGCAGTCAAAATGAAACTTGTTAAAAAGCTGGCATCCTATCGTGATTGAAATGGCTTCAGAATAGGCTGCATTATAATCAGTATAATGACCTTACTCAATGCCGATTAGCAAGAGAGTATCAATCTTTCGCATATATCGGCCTGTTACACGAATTTAAGGCCGTGCTATATGAAAACGTTTGCATCTATGGACTGCCTTCACATTTCCATGAGTGTACTTATTCTGAACAGCATAGGCTGACCAACTAGTTGCCTGAACGGTCTAACGATTTTTTATTGAGTTTTACTTTGTTATTTATAGGATGCTTCTTTTCTTTCTTTGTACCTGTGTATATTAAAAGTTTTCCAATTAGGTTAAATTTCTGTAGGCTAGTTCCTGACCCCAAAGTCTGAAAAATCTGCTACCAGTTCACCCCTCCCCAGGAGGTGGAAACGCGCCAGGGCTAAGGCGTTCCCAACTTTTGCCACCAGGTACCGCCTGCTTCATAGTAAATTTTTCCTTACCTAATGAAGCACAGGAGCCCACAGATTAGAAGATGACTGCAAGTTACGCCCCTTTTGGACTGCCGTAGATTTGCATTATTTGAGGTTGGCAGTCACTATCGGGTTTTGTACATTGAGTCTGTAAAAGTTTAGCCATTTTTCTGAGGGTGTCAATAGATGCATAACCACTTTCTGAGAATGCTCGTTTTTGCCAAAAGCAGTTCAATACTTTGAGACTGTTTAGGAAAGAGTTTCCCAGTGCACAATAATGAGTTTTTAAAGTATTTTTAAAGATTAATTGTTGCTTTACTTTTTATAGCTTCTTGCAGATTGCAGGAACATTCAAGTTGGCACAAACAGGCTATCTCTTAGCCTTGTTTCAAAAGTACTGAGGTATGCAACAACATCTATAATAACCACAGACGCTGATTATCACTTTTGTTGTGTAGACCTCCAAATAATACTTCCAAGTTTTTGTTAACCTATAATTTTGAATGCCATGCCGACATTAACGTTTTTCACTTAATTTGCATGCAATATAAAAATTGTTTAATTTTTAACTAGATCTACTTAATTGAAGTGCAGCTCTAGCCTAAGTGATAAACGGACAGTTGATAAACGATTCGTTGATAAAAGCATAAATTCAGATGCATGCATTTGGATATTAAAATATGCGTACGTCACGAAGATTCTATCGAGAGGCAGTGAACTGAAAATACCGTTAATTGTTGGTAGACTAGCAGTTTGAAACCTTTTTTCAGTGAGCCAAAACGGATGTTTTAATAGTAGTAGAAGGCAAGTTGTACGTTTTAAACCAGGATTATCGACGATGTCGCTACAAGAAATTATCGTTGAGGCTACCCAAAAAGAGCACGTGAAAAATGATTCACTAAAACCATGAATGTAGGCTGTCCAGTGAAGCATTCCATGCATGCATCCTTGCTGCCTTGTACAAGGAAAAATTCCGTGTAAAATGCGATAGCGGACACTTTGCACTTTAAAGCACCTAGGTCGTTGCGCAATTGGCTTAGTTCCTTCTGAAAAATAACGTTTTTGCGTGCGGAATATGCGTCTCAGTAATTTAATCAAGCAAATTGTTTTACACGTTTGAGCAAAAACCTACGAAACCTTATATTCGCGCAATTTCCTGGCTTTCGTTGACTTAGTTTATGCATCCAAGCGTGCTTTTCTTCAATGGAACTGTACTGTAGCCTTGAGGAGAAAAAAGATGTGTAAAAGCAGGTTGCTCTTAGTGAACCACACGTTTTATATATCTAAATATGTGTAATTTATGCCATTTAATGGATAAAAAACGTCCATAGGCATTATTTTTTTTGAACATACTGATATTTCCCGATCATTTGTGAATGCATTGGAAACCGGTTATTATTAATTGGCACTCTCGAACTCAACTAACTCCCCCTTTTCTAAAAGCCAAACGCTTATTTTACGGAAGAAACATTCTCTTGATAGATAGAAAATTACATGCTTACGATTGGATTCAAATGTACTAACCATTGACCATGCTGTACACATTTAATCGTACAAAACCTCTTTTTACTCTGACGCCTTTACCAGCGAGATCATGTGAAACCCTCGTTGTTTTAATCTACTGCACCGCAAAAAGTAGCAATTACATAGATTGCGTGCCATAAGACCATGACACACACGCCAAGTCATCATGTATTTGACTTTGTGCGAGACTTCATATCATAATAATTTTTGTAGGATATTTTATGAAACTGGACGTAACAATATTTTTGGCTTCATCGTGCTTTATTTAGTGTTTTATAGAGTCAGCTATATGCATGCAACATTTGAATGTCTTTTTAAATCTTATTAATACTTATTTGACACGTATTTGCACATTTTCGACATTTTTCGCTCTTTGGGAGTAAATTGTTTAGTTATAATCAACAAAGAAAGACTTTAGATACTTATTTAGCATCTGCATTTGACTAACAGCCGTATTTTGTTGGTGTTGGATTTTTACGGAGGCTTTCAGACTGGTTTAAAATTAGTTAGTGATTTTGCTCTAAGTTGGGCGCATTTCCTTTGCTGGGTCGCTAACTGTATATACCTTATGTAGGCATGGTCTCTGTTTTTTAAAGGATATCCGAGCAGCGTACATTGGTGTTATTGTTCAGTTACACTTAATGAATCGGCTTGAAGTGTCAGCTGAGGTCAGATTTAGCATGAATCGCATAAGACGTATATCACTACTGTAAAGAAGTATAAGAGTTTAGATATGAGAATATTGACCCAAAAGTTCAAGCGACACCATGACAACAGGTTTTAGGAGCCTGCTCTGAAGTAATCAGTAGTAGAAATGGTTTTTTGATGCGTTTGGTTTAGTCATTGGGTGCGAAGAGAGAAATTTCCCTAAACGATGTTGAGATAGGCAAAAGCTGTAAACGAAAGTCGTATTGACGTAGTTTACAGCACGTTTGCAGGTGCAGTCCACGGTACAAAGGCTGTATATTAACTAGTTTATAGTGAGGCAGGCTTGCGCCGCATCTACCACTTTGTCCCCAGCCACATCCGCCAAATTGTTATGGCACTAAACTACCAACACAATCGTAAGTGGACTAGGTTACAGTGGCTGACAAGGCTACAAAGTCATCTGTGCGTGCCGCTTACGACCTAGTACTCGCAATCTTCCAACTTATTACAGGGAAGGGCTCGAGCCCTAGGCTATATAAACATGCCATAAAAGGCACAATTATAAAGGAACTACTAAGCTGGACGCAGTATACCAGCCAAGTTCTCCCATAAACGTAGAGTATGGACCACGCAGACCAATTTACCTCGTCAGATAGCAACCCTCCTAGCAACGCCGTTTAGCACTTTGTAGTAGACACAAGCGCGTCAGATTTATTATATTTAATTATCCACTGGTGTGACTACAGTGTCTTTTTCCTCTCCCGTGCCCCAACCAACTTTTCGACTGGAAGAGGTAAACAGTATGTCTATTTGTACTACACACGACCTACTTGCCGCCTTATGTGTCACGTTTTACTCGAGAACTGACTTCTCAATTATGCGAGCTATGCGTCTTCCGACACTCTGTATTGTGTCGGTCCTAATGACGACAGGTAAGCTGGACACATGGTTACTGCCGGTAAATAACCGCTCGTTATAGGGTTTGGCGCATGACGTGGAGGATCTTCATATATATGTGGCCTATGAATGGGTGCATGACAGGAAGGAGCAGTTTGATCGTGAGGTACGCAGAGCAGTGATATAGTTTATTTGCACGAAGGCGTAGATGGCCAAATAATCCCGCGCAATTACCGCATATCCTTTGCTCGTATGGGTTATGGGAATTTGTGCGAGTTGGGTTATTAGGGCGCCTAATACTGGCATTCCAGTCTCATCTACAGCAGACCATCTACGCGTGCCATTTTCTCATGTCAGGCTCTAGTTTAAAGCAAATAGGGTAATTCGTCAATACAAGTGAGCTGAACATTCTGTGCCTTTAGTGAGTGATGTGTGATGGTTGACTCTGTAGCTCAGGTGTATGTGGGTTGCTGGGGCAAGATGTGGTGATTATGGTTGAGCAGCAGCGTATCACCACAGAAGTTCATGGCTGTGCCTATACTCAACTAGGCCCATGTGGTGCCCGCGTGTCCTTACGCAGCGTTGACAGGTGTAGGGGGGTGTGAATGGCGTATACTGCGGCTCCTAGCAGTGGCAGAAGAGTTAAAGTGCGATGGAATTTCAATGGACTGGGCATGCTTACGTTTTAAGAAACCGGACAGTGGAGGTACGAAGCAGATGCGAAAGTGGATAGTTTACTGGAGATGACCAACTTCGCAAATTCGGCCTTGAAACATCCTTTGAGAAGATGGACATTCAAACATTGCATTTTTATGAGTATCCAGCGGGCGAACTTCTGCATCTTCGCTTAAACGCTGTTATTGCACACACATATCCAGCTTCTAGCTTACTCCAATTCTTAACCCTGAAGGCAAGGATAGACTCCCGTTTCAGACCTCCTCAGTTTGTATCTGCGCACTTACTTGCCCCTGCGGAATAGCCTAAATTGGACGGACAACTAGGCGTGTATCCAAGCGGATGCAAGATCACCATCCTGTCTGACTAAACCGAGGCGGGGCAAAAATCATAGCCAACACGATTTTGGCTCTCTTGGTTGACAGTGGTCACCGAGTGGACGTCAACTTGGCATTCCAAGTCATCTATAAAGTCCCGACGAAACACTCCAAGTTCTGGTATCAGTGTATATTTGCAACGACAGAGGCAGTCGCTATACGGCTAACTAACTTGAATTTATACTCGCAGAACGTGCTTATACAGACACTAGGGCTCCCTTGGCCAAATTCTAACTCCGCATGTGTCCTCTTACCCTAACATGTCACGTTACAAGACGATGCAGTGACGTGAACTAATTGTCAGACTCCTTTCTTCCCCCTCCCTCTTCTCTCTCTGTCCCCTTGATAGGACTGAGATCTGACCCCCTAATCTCTGACCACTCTCTTCCTCGTAAGGGCCGTTGATTGGATTATTAATGTTTTGTCACTCTATGCTGTTTTATATTATTGTACCCGTCTGATGATGAATAATTTTAAATTTATATTCGCCAAACTTGACTTCTTTAATGCTTACATTGGTATCATTTCTTGAAATTGACATTAAATTTCTTGGGGTACGAGGACTTCTTAATTTCCTTGACGTCTGTTATACTGATATTGGTGCTGAGACCGAAAAATTCAATATTTGACGCTTTTTGTGTCGAAACGCTGCATTTGTTTGACGAAGTATAATTTTGGTGTACGAATGGTGATCGTAACTTGCTTAGAGAAAAGAGCCTCACTTACGTAGCGGGGGTTTTGCTACGGAATGACGCACATCTGGCATCCGCTTAGGTGTAGTCGAGGATACACGAATAAAGGTCAGCAGTAACATCAAGTGACACTACCTGTCTGCAAGCTTGTTGTATAGGAATTATTGGTCCCTTTTTTTGCTAATAAAAGCGAACATGCGAGTCCCAGAAGTAGAAGATGGCTTGATCGCTGGAACAATATGTTTATTCGCCTGACGTTTTGAAATCCGTCGCGGATTCATCTTCAGCGAAATAATCACA
>JAYGXS010000001.1:57516343-57559407 GCA_036362985.1 Ligula intestinalis
GCTGTCTTTTACTTCTTGATCTCTTTGTATCTATTACCTGTTCCACTGGTAGCCAGTCAGTCAATTTATGTTAGGATTGTTGTATGTTAGCTATCGAATGGTTGACGAATTTGACAACTGACGTAGATTGACTGGGGGCATTCTCAAGTTTATGCGAATTTAAAGCTTTCACAGGCGTGGTTGGCTTAAAAGGGGAATGACTTGGCGTTGCTACGATTTCACTCGAATCAATAGTAAGGTGAATGAGTGAAGTTTTGGGTAATGTGTACTTCAGTACCATGGGACTATAGTCACATTTCAGCAGCGCAAGTGCCAGCAGGCAGAAATATTTGTCATTTCAATAAATACTTGCATACATCTTGAAAATTTAGTTATTAACATGTGCGCTACTTTAGTAGTGCCCTCAAGCTATCGCAAGCGTTATAATGAATTTTGTACTTAAGTAAATCTTACTTAGCTCTTTATTTAAACGTCATACTGTTAAAATACTTACGTTTGGTGGGGTATGTGCCCAAAAGCTGACTTAAACTGTAGAAGAAAATGATTATTTACATAAATCGTCAGAGGTAGTCGGAATAAATGGCATGCTACTTAAATAATCCCATTAATGTGAAGCAACTTAAATGCTGTAATGCTACAATTGTAACGTATACCCGAAATGCAAGTGTGATTGTCTGGCTCCCTGGCATAAATGATAAGAATAACTGAAAAAAGCCCTACTTACAAGTAGTTATTAGTAAGCCTATTTCCTCACATGTGCACGTATTGCAGTGGTTCAACTTATTTGGCCATTGTTCGCCCCTTCGTACCCTAATATTGTACGCAAGTGGCCAAGATCCTGTCCTCTCTCAGTCAGCAGTGTCAGTGCGAACATGCAGACACTTTACTACTGGGTGTGCCGTGGCCCGAGAACAATGCCAAGCATAATCAATGCGAACAGTCACCGGCGCTGCGCGAGAGTGAGCGCGCGCGCACGCGCACACACGCGCGCGCACGGCTGCAAACGACAGTCGTATCGATTATGTCGGGCTTTCGTCTTTGGTCATGAAACACGAAGTGTTAAAGTGTCGGAATGTTCCCCTTGACGCCGGTCGCCTATTATGCCCTCCAGGTAACGTGTGAGTGTGGATTCTAAGCAAATGAACTTAACGGGAACGATGTGCAACTAAGATGACACTTACCGTGTCCTCAGAATTCCGTTATTCAAGTAACCCTTCGTGGACAACATCGGCGTTCAGTAAGTTAGTTAATGGTAAAAAATGAATTAAATGAAGTAGTCGTACCTTATTGACATCTTCCTTCCGTTTCTCTCGGACCCTACCATAGCGGTCCCGAGACCCATGGGACCATTCGATAACAGTTTTCCGAAGGCTCTTTCCGTTAAAATTCCGTAATCGAAGATGTTGTCGGACGGCTTCTGAACGTTATGACAATAATGTAAACTTACCACAGAAACCCGCATACGGCGGGCTTGCAATGAAAGACCTTTTATCTTTAGAACGCCTCGAATACGTAATTTGGAGAATGAGAGGCGGCCCTAACATTCCCGAGAAGAGGCTTCTTATGATGTCCTTCTCGTTTCGGCCGCCGACGTTCAATAAGCAGTCAACCTGTAATTAACCAGTTAGAAGTGCATTTGAACACAAGCATACCGTTTCCTGGAGGCATTCCTTGTCAGACTTGAAAGGTTCTACGAAATGGTCCAAGCTTTCTTATGAGCAAAGTGGCAAACGCCCTATTGCTGCCATGGTGCATGTCGGCACTGAACGCCGGTTGTCAACGACAGCAGAACTAACTTGCTTTACCTTACTGTGGAGCACACTGTGCTCGCCAGCAATTTTATCTATTGAGTAGGCCCGCACTTGATATCGGGACATCCGGCAGCAGTTCGCGTGAAGCGATTAAGGTCGCGGACGCGCGTTACCCCTTCTTTATCCTGACTGGCTACCTTTCAGCCAATGAAATTTAAGCCCCACCATAAAGCCGCTTGGTTAACAGGACTCACATACAAAACTGTTTTCTTGTCCTTCAGCACACCTCCTGCTTACGGACAATCTTCTGTTTTGTCTATACAATATTCTGCCGGCAAACTGCCTTCTTTTTGCATACATAACATTGACGACACAGTTTAATGAACATAGTTTCATTGTCACCTACACCGTCCCCCTTTCTGGCCGAAAGGCGCTCGAAAACCTCCAATGATTCGTGGTTACAATGGAAAAAGACTTTTGAGGATTATCTTCAACTTATTTCGATGTTTTTCCCTACAATTAAACTAGCCGTTACCTCTACGTTGAAACTCATCCGGACCCATCGCGGAGAGCTGAGACAGCGTTACTTCGAAGACCCTAAATTATAAGATTCCGCTGATCTCCAAACAGTATTTACAAAGCTTGAAACAATGTGGGGTGGAAAAGACAACATCTTTTTGAACCGCTATCGGTTTTTTTCAGATGCGTCAGGAATCCAGCCAATATATTTGTGATTTTATTACAAACCTTACTCTCCCCGTACAGGACTGTCAATACACTGAGATTGCGGCAACCAAGTTCGAGTGGACAATGCTGGTGCTGCAGTTGCTTGTGGGCTTGAGGGATGAAAAGGATCGAGAGGGGTTTTATATGTGAAGGAAGAACTATCATGGGAGAAAGCCTGTGATATCCTCAAGAGGACGTACAGCAAAACCTCCAGCAGCTGTATCAATCAAATACTGGAGTTATATCCTCCTTGGAACCTGATCTAGCGATCTTCCTAGTCAACACAGTCAGATTTTCATCTAAACGGGAACCACCAGTGCCTTCAAAACAACTACCATCCTGCTCCCGTTGTGGTCATCACAATATCCGTTGGTCAGAATGTAAGCACTAAAAGACGACTTGTTGCTTTTGTAAGAAAATGAGCCATATAGAAGAAGTTTGTTTTTCAAAAAATGGACGAACACGAAAATGCACGCCACGTATCCTTATCCAGTGGAGGATGACGGAACGATACTTCAAGTGTCTTCGGCAGACAAACCGCTCCAATCACCCTAAACCATCACACTTCCGGTTGATCACCATCCTATGCAGTTTTAAATTGACACTGGATCAGCTGTTACTGTTATCAATGAGGCCTCTTCGGAAAATTCCTCACCTCCTTCCGGCTCACTCCACTTTTCGTGGATACACTGGATAGGGCGTAGCCACTCGACGGGTCTTTACGGTGGAACTTAAGCATAATGGCGAACTCCATTACTTGCTAATTCACGTTGTCAGAAGAAGCCAACAGCCAAATCTCCTCGGATGGAACTAGATAAAATGCGTGCCTTTGGAGCTACCTTACGTACATCAAATTGGAGTTAACCTTGCTCTAGATTCTTTGAGAATGAATCATAAAGAACGATTTCAGGAGGATTTTACTACGCACTACCGCAGTCCACCCGTTTAATTTCATTTTCAAGCAGAATTTCAGCTCCGGTTCCTCAAAGCCTGCTTAGTCCACTATGCAGTTACACCGAAGGTCGAAGAAGAGTTAGATTGTCTACAGAAAGCCGACATTATTGAAAATATACAGTACTTTGAATGGGCAGCTCCAATAGTTTCTGTTATCAAATCCGACGGTTCCATGCGTATTTATGCTGATAACAAGCTGGCTATCAACTCAGCAACCAAAGTTAATCCCTATCCTCTCCCACGCATCGAGGACCTGTATGCATCCCTTTCAGGGGATCAACAATTTACAACTTTGTACTCGAAGCACGCCTACAACCGAGCAATTCTCAATGCGGAATCCTGAGACGCCACCACTATCAATGCACACCGGCGTTTATTTCGATAAAAAAGACTACCCTTTGGAGTAAGTTCTGCCCCTGGTTTATTTCAATGCTTGATGGATAACCTTGTGAAGGACATACCTCAGGTTTGCGCATATCTTGATGATATAGTTATCACAGGCCCATCCAAAAATAATCACCTGGATACTCTAAATGTAGTGTTAACACGTTTACAAGACGCAGGTTACAAACTTGGAAAAGATTAATGCATTTTTTGGCTGATTTGGTTAAATACCTCGGTTTTCAAGTGGATAAGACTGGTCTATATCCACTTGACTATAAGCTCAAAGCCTTGAAGACGGCGCCGTTTCCCATCAATATCAGTAAATTGCGTTCATTCCTAGGGTTTTTTACCCACTTTTGTCGCCTTATAAATCAATCTGCTACACTTCTGAAACGCCTTTATCGGTTACTTGAAAAAATTCCTGGCTGAAATTGGTCGGAGGTCGAACAACTTGCTTTTGAAACAGTAAAGGCCGCTTTTACCTCATCTTCTTTCCTGATTCATTACGACCCCGAAAAGCCTATTATAATGAAATGCGATGCGTCTCTCTACGGCCTGGGTTCAGTCCTCATGCTCATAATGTCTTCTGGTGTGGAACTGCCGATTGCCTTTGCATCAAGGGCTATGTCACAGGCGGAAACAAATTATTCGCAACGAGATAAGGAAGCCTTAGCAATAATGTTTGAATTAAAAAGCTTTCATTTGTATCTGTTTGGCTGACCCTTCGAGATTACCGCTGATGAAAAATCACTCTTAGGTATTTTGGGTGAAAAGCGAGGGATACATCAAATTTCCTCACCGAGAATGCAACGATGGGCACTCACACTTTCCGCTTACGCATATACGATGAAATACATTAAAGGCAGTTCAAACGTAATGGCGAACGCCTTGAGTAGGCTTCCTATTGTAGACGACGGCGTTAACCGAGCACCTGCTCTTGAGACCGTGAATCTATTACAGAATATAGACAGCGCACCGGTAACCTGTCAACAGGTTAGACAGTGGATATCGGATAAAAAGACACTTGCAATCTGGCTGGTCGCCCTCCGCCTCCCTTGAGTTTCAGCCATTCTACAGCCGTCAAAACGAATTGAGTCTCCAAGATGGATGCATACTATGGGGCAATCGTGTAGAAGTACCAGCGCAAGGCAGGCAGTTCATCCTCAAAGAGCTGTACAATGCTCATCCTGGTATGGTAAAAATGAAATCTTCCGCCCGTAGCTATGTTTAGTGGCTCAAAATTGACGAACGTATTAAAAATATTTTAAAGGCATGTCATGTGTGTCAAATAACACAGAAAACGCTGCCGAAGGTACTGTAGTGACATTGAACTGTCTCATTGTTTTACTTGGTTAAAATGTATTGCATTTACTTAAGCCAACTTTTAAAATAATATTTTGAACAAGCACGTGCTTTTATCTGCAAACGACTTGGTTCTTATTTACTGGCGCGTAACAGTTGGGGTACTCTTATCTCAGGTTCTTGGATAGACTGTTCCGTATCCCACATTGGTGACTCCGATTTTTAATTGCACTTTCAATTGCATAAACGTTCTAATAATTCTTATGCGGTTTCACGGTTCTTATTTTACTGACCGCAATTTTGTCAAGGTTTCCAATGAATGTTTTCACGCGGCGTTATCGTTGTTAAACCAATAAGAGGGCTGCATTTAATCTGGCATCAAATGGGACTGAGCATAACTCCAGTTTATGACCTTTTGACCGATGGCAAACGTCGCGCTGATGCATGCATCACGTTCACACCTCCAGCTAGTCATTACACGCCCCCCACCTCCAATCTAAGACGTCGTGTCACCCCTGAACGCGCTTACTCTTCAAATTGCCCTGCTTCGAGCAACTCGCGTCTACAAACGTAGTCTGTCGAGTACTGGACATCCGAGGTCTCTCACTTCAGGCCAAACTACAACTGATGGTTTCTGTTGGTGCCATCACAATTATGGTTCTTACGCCCACCATTACAAATCTCCCTGTGCATACAACTCACATTCGTCTAGAAAGCTTCCCTCCCGACTGGTTAAGGCTACCAACTTGGTCGATCTTCTCTCAGTCACCTGTTTCACATTTATGACAGGAGTTCCTGTCGTAATTTCCTTGTCGACTCGGGAAGCGAACTGAGTTTACTTCCACCAAATTCGAAAGATCGTAAGTCCCCTAATTCTTCCTTTTTGCTTCAAGCAACCAATTGTACTTTTATAAAAACTTTCGGTCAACGATCCCTTACTCTAGAGTTGGGTCTGCGACTTTCACTTCGTTGGATATTTACTATCGCTGACGTTCATACCGCCATTCTCGGCGCTGATTTTCTATCATTTTTCGGTTTTCTCGTTGACATCAAGCCCCATAAACTAGTTTATCCTAAGTCATATTTATACTGTAAATGCTCTACTCGTACCCTTTCATCCCCTTATCTATGCATTTCAGCAATCCCTTCGTGTACTTCCAATCATCGTTTACTTGCGGAATTTCCTTCTATCGCACGACCCTCACAATCTAACCAACCCATTAAGCATTCTGTTCGCTTGTATGGGCCAGTTCTTTTGTCCATTTTATTTCGACTTCCGGACCACCGAAGTTAAGTCGTCCTCACTGCTTAGCAGCCGACAAGTTAGCTATCGCTAATGCTGAATTTAGTCACATGATGGAGCTTGGCATATTAAGGCCTTCCACTAATACATGGGCTACACCTTTACATATGGTGTTTACAAAGTCTCTCGTTGACTGGCGCCCATGTGGGGGTTATCGACGATTGAACACTTAAACTGTGCCTGATAGATACCGGCTGCCCCAGCTCCACGATTTTACATCTAGCCTAGTAGAAGCAACAGTGTTTTCCAGTATTGACTTAGTAAAAGCTTTCCATCACATACCCGTTGCTCCAGAAGACATTTCGAAAACAGCGATTCCTACAGCGTTTGGTCTGTTCGAGTTTGGTAGGATGCCTTTTGGATTACGTAACTCCGCTCAACTTTTTTGTCCTTTTATCAAAGAAGTCCTCCACGACTTACCTTTCTTTTTTGTGTACGTCGATGATGTTCTGGCAGCAAGTTCCAATGAAAACGGACGCCTTTAACATCTACGTCTAATTTTTAAATGATTTAGACAATTTGGTGTTTTCATTAACGCGTCTAAATGCGTCTTCGTTGTACCATCACTTTTTTTCCTATGACATTGCGTAGATGCTCTTGGTTGTCATCCTATAGATGCCAAATTTCCAGCTATTCGCGAGTTCCCTACTCCCACTTCTTTTCAACAACTGCGCTGTTTTATAGGCCTTGTCAATTGTTATCGATGTTTCATCCCGCATTGCGCTGACTTGATGTTACCACTTACTAACCTTTTACGCAGAAGCAACCGCGAGTTTTCTTTTCCTGACACAGAATTTGACGCTTTCAATCGTGTCAGAAAGTTTCTTGCAGATACAACTGCCCTCGTTCGCCCTATACCTGATGCTCCGTCCTCCATTGTTGCTGATGCCTCCATTTGCGCCATGTGTGCCACCCTTCAGCAACAGACACCCATGGGCATCCAGCCCTTGGCTTTCTACTCTTCCAAACTGACACTACCGCAACCTCTCTATGGCACATTTGGTAAAGAACTTCTTGCCATTTATTTAGCCATTAAAAATTTCCGTAATTTTATTGAGGGGAGTGATTTTTTATTTGTAAAGACCACAAGCCTCTTACTTATGCCCTTTTTACTTCCTCTGACAAGTATTCACCCCGTGAGGCCCGCCATCTCGATTTTATTTTTAGTAAACCACCGATTTTAAAGTTCTTAAGGGTCTTTATAATCGAGGCGCTGACTGCATTTGGCCTGGAAATAATCCTATCGCCCACCTTTCCATCGAATTTGAGCGCATGGCAGACCTACAAACCCAGCCTACCTTCACTGACAACCTCGAACACACTGATCTTAAACTCGTGGCCATTCCTCTTTCCACCACTCCGGTACAATGTTGTGAGACGTATCGCTCGGTGTCTCCTGACCCGTAGTACCAAGTGACATGAGACAAGAAGTCTTTGCTGCGTTGCACAATCTTGCTCACCCTGGAACCCGCAGCACTCAATGCCTTGTCAGCGAGCGTTCCGTCTGGCCAAGCATAAAGACTGATATACGCCAGTGGACCCATTCAAGTTTGGCCTCTCAAAAAGTCAAAGCCGGCAGGCACCGGAAAATCCCCATTTGCATTTCTCTTGCACCCGACGCACGTTTTGCATACATCCATATTGTTCTGGTCGATCCTTTGCCAACATTCCATGGTTGTAACTATTTATTGGCTGCGATTGACCGATTTACACGTTGGCCCACTGCAAATCTAATACAACCTTAATAAAACTGCAGATTTGATTGCTCATGCCTCTTTGGAACATTGGATCTCCTATCATGGCGTCGTCTCCACAGTTACCGTCAGTCGAGGCCAACAATTTGAGTCTAGACTTTTTAACACATTCACCGAACTCCTCTGATGTTTTCGCATATGTATCATAACATATTACCCCTCATAAAATTGTTTAGTTGAGCGTTTCCATCGCCACCTCAAAGCCTCGTTCCGAGCTCATGGATACCCTTCCCTTTGAAGTGAGCATCTTCCTTTGGTCACGATTAGTATCCGCACTGCACTCAAGCCTAGCTTGGAGTGTTATGCTGCAAAACTCGTTTGCGGTACTACTCTACGTATCCCCGGCGATTTTTGCGGGTATTCTCAAACCTCAGCCGACTTGGATCCATGGATTATCTGCAAAGATTGCGCCAAGCAATGTCAAATCTTCGGGCGATTCCTCCACATATTCCAGCATGTAGGTCCTACCTAAACTCTTATTCGCTACTGAGTTCTTTTGTGTTTGTACGCGCAGACGGTGTTCGTCGGACTCTACAGCAACCCTACGACGAATTATTTCAAGTACTACAGTAGTCGCCGGCCATTAAGCCCACGGTTAGTAAGTCCGCCGCTTATTAAGCCCAATTTGGTCTGGGCCCGAGGTGGGCTTAATAGCCGGCGACTACTGTTTCTCGCACGGACAGGCATTTTGCGATTGTGCGTGGCGACTGCGCTGACATGGTCTTAGTCGATCGCTTCAAGGCAGTTTATACGGATCTTCTTTCAACGGCCCCAACCCAAAAAACTCCACCTGGCACATCGTCACTTACTTTTTCCCTGAGTCAGCTAACACCTGCACGCCCTGTGTTTTCCCCTACCCCAAATGCTCCTTTCCCTAACATAGTGGCCGTCATATCCATTTTCCTGACCATTACCAACTTGTAGCCGATGCTTACCAGTCCTACCGTTTCTTCCCATGAACATTTTATATTTTTAATTCCATTTCTACTAGAAGGGTGCGTATTTTAGGGACAGTTAACAGCTTTTTGTTTTACCCGGTTAAAAATGCTTTAAAATTACCTTGACACACCTTTAAATTGGAAGTTGAATAAGCATGTGCTTTTACCTGCATACGAATTTGTTCTTGTTTACTAGTTCATAACCGTTGGGATTCTCTTATCTTAGGTTCATGGATTGATAACTTCGCATCCTACAAGCCAAAAAAATTGTCAATTAAGCTACTATCGGTTAGGTCAAAAGTATGGTAGGTACGAAAAGCACTAACCTTTTCTTAAGTGACAAGTGGAAGGTAGCAGAGAATTAATGTATGGTCACTTAAGGGGAGGCCCTGCTTAGAATCAATGAAGAGGGGAGCTACTTCATTTGCAGATGACATAAAATTATGAGCAAGATTTAGCTGCGCCAACGACGCAGAGGTTACAGTCGAATATTGACAAATTTATTGCCTGGTCGACCACGTGACTTCTTAGTTCTACTGTATCGAAGTGTGTGACCCAACACATTGGCGCTGACCGAAAAGGATCTCAGAAAAAAGTACCTAATGAGTGGCCAAATATTGAGAGAGATGAAAACGCACAAAGGTCTGGGCATTTGGACAACAGCGAACCTGATATCATCGGAGCACTTTAAGAAAGCTGTCCAGAAGGCAACCAGTACCTTGCACTGATTCAGATGTGCATTTAAAAGATTCCCTTTATCTCTTTGGAAGAAGATTAAGAGTCATTGTGGGACCACATTTAGATTACGGAAAGCCACTGTTGGCACCGTGAATGAAGAAAAACTTTGAGCTCCTCGAACAGGTGCGACGGAGGGCGACGAACCATGACCGATTTAAAAAACCTGACGTATTCCTCATGTCTTACAGGCACTTACTTTGTAGCCTGTTCTGAGCATTTCCGATAATCCGGGGCCATGACTCCTCCATGAGACTAGAGGATTTCTTCAAGTTTGTCAGTACAATTCACCTGCATGGTAATCCTTACAAGGCCACAAAAGAATGCAGTCGATGGAACTCCAGGATGTTTTTCTTCAGCCAGCAAGTGGTACGACCTGTGAGTTCGCTACGAAGTAAGACACTTAACACCGACCCCATTTGGTATTTTAGAAGAAGATTTCATGGCTCTATATTTCACAAAAGGCTATTCCTACAACATGCAGTCTTTATATCAGCCATGTATAATCTTCCCGGCTCTAGTTTTTTCGCACTGTTTCACATCGTACCAGGATAACTCATTTGAATTGGTTTCATGCTTTGACTTTAAAAAAGTTAAACGTCTGCAACGTTATATTGACTGCGAATATGCAATGATTACTCAAATGCATAGGGTCATCAAGTGCACGGCCTGCCTGTAACATATGCACCCAAATATGACAGAAGGTCGACCCGACTAAAATGGTCGCATTTAAAGGACAATCTTCAGCTAATTGTAATCCGAAAACGAGAATATGTATAAAAATAAATCAGAAAAAGTTGTTTTGATATTAAGAAAGGGGTGTGGTTATGCATTCACCTGACGATTATACTTAAATTAACTGGTAAAATTTCTAGCAATTTGTCAGGTCTGCGGAACTTGAGGGATATTAAGAAAATTTTATTTTTCTTAATCAACAATAATTACTTTTTACATTTCTTTCAAGTTTAAAAATTCGCCCAAGGTTCTTCATTATTAGTTCAAATCTTTCGTATATGCGTCAATGTCGGTTTGTGAGCGATTATCAATCTATCACAAATTTCGGCATGTTGCTAGACTATCAACCCACACTGTAAATACTTCAGGACACCATCTTATGTCTTCTTCTGTTTCTCATATGCATTCGCGACCATAATCCGCCATGGTAATATCCAGGGAATATTGTCTTAGAACCCTTTGGATCAGGAGACTAAACAGTGGTCTTGATTTCTTATCAAAGTCACACAGGTTCAAGGCATTCTCGGCATGAATATACTAAACAATCACAACGGCTCCAGTAGCACTAGAAATAACGGACATTATATGAATTCGTGAATTCTGAAAATCACAACGATCAACCATATAGTGTATGAGATATGCGACTATATGAAATGCCCTCCCTAGAGCTATTTTAAAAATTCAAGACCTAGTTGAATTCAAAAAACAAAAAAACATTTTAAATCACACTACGGATATATTTTTAAACAAAATAGGACAGCATACCATAACCCTACATATTTCATCCTTTCTGTACTTTTTATAACCGTAAGTCGACCTGTAGTAGACGGACCGTTTAGGGATTCTGTGGAACCAGCCAATTTTAATTTTGTGAGTACCCTCTAGATATGACTGTGTGTGGCAGTACATAATTCTTCGCGTCACGACCTTCGCTCGGCATCACGCGGATCAAACAGCATGTAAGTTGGCGGGAATATCCGAATAAGAGCATGAATTTCTATACCTAAAAATGATATATTTCGAACTGATTCACGATAATAGTGAGAAATAGAGTTCTCAGCAAGTGTTCGCTAATTCATCATTATTAACGTTAAGGGATAAAATTTCAACAACATCCAGTCTCGGGTGGGAAAGTTCAGCAACAAAGCAAGCACTACGAGTAAAATTTGAATAAAGCATTCCGCCTCTACTTCCTTGTCGTTACCGTCGGCATTTAAGACAACTATCTATATTTCAGTGCTTGTAGCCTCCCCTTCTAAAGTAGAGCCCCGTCCAAAGAGCTACCTGGGTCTACCTTCTCCACAAACCCTTCCATTAGGTGTGTAGGCCATAAGCGTGGTGAAATGATTGGAGTGTAGATAGCGGTAACTGTAAGTAGACGTCCGAGATACGGTTTCAACTCATCGAAATGTATGGTGAAAGAAGGTCTGAGTGGAAGGGAAGCATAGCCTAGCACGTAGTTAGTCGGGTGCATGAAATAAATGACATAAAATGTACTCCTTTAGGATGGATGATTTTTAACGACGTCAATAATGGCGGTCCAAGTCCTAAACACGAAACTAGATCTTCTAATGCAAGCGAACATGCATGTCCCAGGAAGCAATTGAGAAGAAGAAGACTCGATCGCTGGGACGATATGTTTATTCGCCTGACGTTTCGACATCCGTCGCGTATTCATCATCAGAGGTGCGACTCATGTCTCTGATGATGAATCTGCGACGGATGTCTAAACGTCAGGGGAAAAAAACATATTGCCCCAGCGATCGAGTCTTCTTCTTTTTCTCATTCGATATCCTAGCTAGCAGGGGGTGCCATGAAGTTTACGATTGAAATACGTTTTCTACTCTTTAGCGATTGATCCTAAATGGCTGCCCATGAGTCCGTGGGGGTTAACATAAAAGGTTCAGCAGTTACAATTGTAATTACATTTATTGCCAGTTTAAAGGAAAATTCAAAAATAACATATAGTAGAGGATTGAGCGAGCAGTGAAAAAAACTCAAAATTCGTATTGTTTATCGTGTTTGCCAGCAACTGGGGTTCTTTAGGAGAAAACAATTGTATCATCGAATGATGGAGATTCAGGACGGGTAAGGGTTAAAGTGAGCGCACTATTTTTTCAGTGTAGACTCAATGTTATAGAACCGGTATGCTACACTATGAGAAGGTGCATCGGTGGATATTTGCCTGCTGTCAGCTGAAAAATTGGCCGGTTGCCGGCTGTGGCGTCAGTACAATTGCGCTAAATTTTAAACCTGGCGCAGGGCATGGGGGCCGCCAACGCTATCAGACAGGAATGCAGAGTCAACTGAAACAGCACAAAAAATCGTGAAATATTTTCTTAATCTAGAAAACTAGTGATATTCCTCCTAAACAAGGAAAAGCTTTGCTGATAGGTTATTACAGATCGTAATGGCGTTTACTTAAATCAACCAGTATATCTAACTTGCGCGCTACAGGAGCAATATAAACCACCCCGGGGACTGCTAAGCCGAGCGTGTTCAAGCTGTCTTAAAGCAGAAAGGTGACTAAAGGTATGACTGTTTAAAAGTTAAAACCGTAAAAATAGTCATTTCTCTAATGTGTGAAATCACAATATACCAAGGTCCCCATGAACACAAAGTTTTAATACGCCATGTTACTGTGTTCTGAGGAAAACGCCTGAGATCGAAATAAAGAATAATGTCATTTAAAGAGCGTAGAACTACGGCTGTAGCATGAAGCCACTGCAATTCCATTCCGGTCTGAAAACCGAGGTGGCATAATAACCCTTCCGCATACTTAGTGGGTAGTATGTTTGCTAACACTTTTAAAGAAACTGTATATAATTCATTGCAGACCATATTCATGAAAACATAATTATCAAGAATTACTATATAACTTTCCCGAGCATCATTAATATAGGCGATGCGAATATATGGTGTTTTAATCAACTATATGCTTAATCATTTTAGGAGGTTTGCATTTGGTCTTTTCGAATGATGGTGCATGCGAAACCACGGAACGACGCTCCAAAACGATCCCAGGAGTTTGCTGATAAAAGCAAACCCCAAGCTATCAGAGATAGTAACATTGTGGCTGCTAAAGGTTTTTTACTCTTTTTCCAACTATAGTTACCTTTTAGCTGTCGCAGATGCTATCCGTACCAGCCTTGGCCCCAGGGGCATGGATAAAATGGTTAGCTTCTTGTCATTTATTATCTTTTTCTGTCAAGAAAATCTGTTTTGTAATTTCGTCCTTAAAAGTTTTGTATTGGTCACTACCGTTCAATGTTACAATACCCCCGATAGCAATGTCCTAGTGGTCCTAGGCCAATTTTTTGCCCGGCGTTGGGCGGTCATATAAGTGCGCACCGAAAGTGCACGCCAGTACAACAAGCTCTTCGACCATCGATTTCGATGAACGCACAGAATAACGCCCAGATCTGCATTCACGCAGTACCCTAGATCCTTCGGTCCGAGTGCTGCGTGAATGCAGATCTGGGCGGTATTCAGTGTGTTAACTGGGGTGGTTACGAGCCTTCATCGAAAGCGATGGTCTAAAAGCTTGTTCTACGGGCGTGCACTTTCGGTGCGCACATTTGTGACCGCCTACGTCGAGCCGAAATGGGCCTAGGACATTGCTATCTGGGATGAGTGTCACGTGGAGCGTACTGACCCAGGCTTGGTCCACAGAGCTACTCTCTTCGAGGTTAACATGATTTTGCGCAACATGGCTGTTTGTATCAAAGTGAATTCCCTTCATAATGGGCAAGTTCCCGATGTAAGACGGAGCTAAGTAAGACAGCTTCTTTACGCGAGTCTTGGGACGAGGACCCAAACAAGATATTCATGAGTAAGCTAAAACGCGTAGCACCAATGTTGCATACTCAGCGGTCAAAGACTAAGTTATTGACCGCCATCAGGTTTGAAGGGTTGTACGAAGTACTGAAGTCACAGTTAAGACTACGGAATGCAGTCCCTTTAACGTCACACGAAGCGAGTCTCACGCCTACAAAATGCTCAAATGAATTTTGTTGCGACTGCTGGTTACATTAGCCTATATATGGCTCTTGTTTTTGAGGCATCTTTATGGTCTTTCTAAGAAAAAAAATATTCTCGGAACGAAAAATCGTCACTGCGTTGCCAATATGACATACTATTTCTGCAGCCAATGTTGAGCTACCAAGTTACCTTACCAACGTTCGGGAGTACATTTGACTGCCTTAGTCAATTCTGTGGAAAAACTTTTTTAATTCATCCTTTCATCGGGAAATGCGTGTTAATCTTTGGCCGATGCGTTGCGTCTGTTTGAACCATAAATCTGTGCACGTTCTACTCTTGTCGACCCCGACGATGTCACAAACTGTACTTGCATCTTGCGTGGAACTATCCAAGGCAGTGAATGTGGACGACAAAGACCGAATAGTAAAGGTTCGGGAACCACTTCTTTATTTTGTTGAATGGTTTCGATGTGACCCATTTTCGGCGACTCCAAATAAGCGATTGTGCTGGATCGAGGGCGTTAACACTCAGCTCGTGAAGTTAATGGCGAAAAACGTGTCCAGAACACGTCATTCGTTCTTCTTTGACGACCTGGAGTATCCTTGCAATGTGGTCATAGCGAATACGACCTGTCTCATTTGAAACGAAGTCGGTGTAATTCAATCAAAAGATAGCTCTCTTGCAGAGGATTAATTCCGGCGTTCGCTCTTCATTCACGCGCTCGGTCCAGCCTTTATAGTCGTAAAGGACCGTCCAGGCAGATGGATGGTATACGCGGATTTTCGTGGCGTTGCCGCATAGGGTGCATAAGCATTTTCGAAGGTTTGAGAAAACGTGGTGCCAACATATGTTCGGATGGTAACATTGTCATTTCCCTGTCCACTGGAAAGCAGCCTCTCTGAAGTACTTAAAACGGTTTAATTCAGGCTGATGGACTTTGTTCTCGATTGGCGCCTTCTAGTAAAAGATGAAGCTTGAAAACACCGGGTATTCTCAGTGTTTGGGGGTAAACCGACGAGTATAGCGCTTACATTCGCCCTCGACATAGTAGACTGTAGCCCAACTAAGACTGAAATTACCAAGGCGATATCCTCAGCATAGTCGACATCAATTAGTCGGCTTCTGACTATAAATTCAATACCACCGGAACCCCAAAAGGCCAGAAAAGTTAGGTAATAAACCAAATAGCAAGATATAACCTTGGACGTCGAGTAGAATATTGAGTGGCTTGATCAGAGTTTCACAGATCAGAAGTGGCACAGTGATGGGACAGTAGTAAGCCTTGATCATTATGGTAATGCCTACCGGTATACTACCTAGTTCCATTATCCGTCACAAGGACTCACGATGAATAGTCAAGCGCAAAATTGGTTGCAGCTAACAATTGCAGAATTCCGGAATGCGCCTTACTATAAAGATATACTCCGTATATTCACATCCAATGCAAAATCTGGCAGTTTGGCCTCGTCATAATCTGAACTCACCGGAGAAGATCTTTGCGGCACCCTCCATGAGACGTTCCACAGAAGCTCCCCCATCTTGCCTTGTTTCTCTTCTTGAAGAATGGTACAAGGAAACCTAAGGCACAGTCATCAGTACAGACCTCGTCTCCTCGAGGAACGGTACAAGGATACCTGAGGCATAGTCATCAGTGTGGACTTCATCTTCACTTTTGCTAAATCAATTCATGGAGGCAGGGCGAAAATGTAAAAACGGTACTTGCTCGCATCAGCCAGGTAACTAACAGCCACATTGTACTGGTGACTGCGCGTTTTCAGACTGCGTACCGGTGTCCAGGAGCGTTCGCATATTTGAGCACAATGCCATAGGTTCATTCCCAATTGAGTAGTCCAGCTTGCATACTATCCAAGCGCACCACTGAAGCAGGTTCGTAAAGCTGATTGCTTTCCAATGACGCTGTTATACTGTATAAATACGTTTTTATAAAGTTTACTGAGCATTTCGAATACAGCCGGGTCCCTAATAATCGCTCGAATTGTTTGCTCGAGGTTGCCTCTTTTAGCATCTTGGCCCGAAAAACTAACGACAGGGCAGTGGTGGCAAGCAAACTTGTTTAATGGCTGTCTCAGATCGCCGTATCAGAATGCCATCATTGAGCTTTGCGGCATTCTATAAGCCTAGACTTTTGAAACCCTGACTCCGCAACCGTGGCAGTACTTTTGCTGCTGGTTTGCAACTAATCATTCGCAAGACTCTATAGTTCTCATTTCACAGCCGACCTTAGCTGGAAGCCGTTCCACCATCCGTCACAGAAGGACGCGCCGGGTCGCCAGCAGCCAGTAAGCGAAATTAAACTCTTCGGGAGCGCAATAATGTCCTATGCAACTAAAAGACCTGCGAACTTTCGCTCTACTTAGCATAAAAGTCATCCACTTCTGCGCGCCTTTGATTCTATTCATATTTGAAGGCTGAACAGAAGTCCCCACCCTAATTATGGACACGAGGCATGTATAAGGATAACCAAAAGGAAATGTATCTGTGTTGTGTGGAATCTGTGAATGTTTAAAGGTTGCCTAAATACTAGCTTAACCCTTATCTACCTTCTGTTTCTACGCCTTTAGATCGTGGAAGCGAAAGGCGATGTAACTATCACAAACGATGGGGCTACAATTCTCAAACAAATGAAGCTCTTACATCCCGCTGCCAAAATGGTACATTACTCCATACGTCTTCACTGTCTTCTAGCTCGTCGAGTTGTCCAAAGCTCAAGACATCGAAGCTGGAGATGGCACAACTACCGTAGTTGTTTTGGCTGGAAGTTTATTAGATGTCAGTGCAAAACTGTTGACCAGAGGTCTTCACCCTACTGTTATTTCTGAAGCCTTCCAAATTGCTGCTGCCAAAGCCTGTGAAGTTCTGACTTCTATGTCTCATCCAATCGACTTGAATGATAAAGAAGTGCTGTTGAAGATCGCTTCGACTTCGCTTAACTCCAAGGTGGTTTCGCAGTATTCTAGTATTCTATCTCCTATCGCCGTTGAGTCGGTCTTGGCTGCTGTGGATCCGGCATCACCAGAAATCGTCAGTCTTAAGGATATCCGCATTGTGAAGAAGCTTGGGTATGCATACTGTCATATTCTGTACATACTTGTTCCATGTCATGTAATTATTCAACTTGATCAGCAAAAACTCCATACCTGGTTTCATTACATTAGGGGATAAACTTGTGTCTCAAAAAGCGAGCCTTGATGACCTTATCAGCGATTATACTACACACTAATCGTACGTTTCATTGGAAGTCAGCTTAAAATTTGATTTTTTGAAGAATGCTGCACGTGACTTAACACTTAAACTGCGACTCAAAATAGCATGTATGCCCCTGGGGCGGCGTTTTCAAACCTGCATTACTTTAGGCCTAAACGTGTACCATATATGGCGCACGTCGCAAAGTTTTAAGTCGCGTTCAGTATTCTTTTATTCGACCACCTCTACCCATGTACGCAATTATTGGCAAGATATGTTTATGAAGTGGCCATTCAAGCGCACATAAGCCATGCGTTCATTGACTGGTTCTCAGGCAAGTAGTGCACTGCTCGCTTGTTGTGAGAGGGCAATTGCCGCACCATGTCTGCCGGAGGAGTCATGGGGGCCACTGCGGTATAGGGTAAAGTAGGATTCAGCTCCAGGAACTTTTATTTCCTGAGCGCCAAAGTCAAGGAGTCGGACAGGCAGCAGACATCGACGTTGTACTGATAAAGGCTGCGCGCCGTCAGGCTTTGGGTACCAGGGGCCAAGAATGTTCGCAAATTCTAGCATCCAATACGAAGAGGCCGATTTTGATTGACTAGTCCAGCTCGCATACTAATTGTCCGCCGTAACTATTCGCAGCTGTAACAAATACAAGTAAGCTTATCTCGTCTATGCTATGTAAGAGACAAATAGGATTATGTTTCCGAGTATCTGCTGTTGCTATACACCAGAGCAACACATAATTTTGTGTTCATCGCTTACCGGGTTTCTTCCCGACTTCTGAAAACATATAGTCATCTCTTGCTCAAGTGACCGTATAGACAAACTTACTGCTTTCCAGGGGTCTTCTCATATTCTCATTCTGTTGGTTGTGTATGTGTTCTACACTTTTAAGACCGGGACAAAAGAACCGTCTCATATCGAATGTTTATATTTTAAGCCATACCTCACCAACGCTCCCTTATTGCCGCCTAGTAGTTGCTGTATAGTTTCACTGTTTAATGTCACTTGTTCTGTACTTTTCAGAGGAACTGTTGAGGATGCTCAACTCATTGCCGGATTGCTGCTGAACCAGAAAGTCGAATCGGGTTGCGGCGTACGGCGAGTAGAAAAGGCAAAGATAGCTCTTGCTCAGTTTTGCATTTCGCCACCGAAGACCGATGTATGCTTCTGATTCTAATTCTATAGCAAAATTTAGATGGAAAATAACATAGTGGTTACTGACTACAGCCAAATGGACCGCATAATGAAGGAGGAGCGTCAGTATATTTTGAATATCGTCAAGGCCGTCAAAAAATCTGGATGCAACGTGCTCCTGGTTCAAAAAAGCATTCTCCGTGATGCTGTGAATGATCTCGCTCTGCATTATTTTGGTAAAATGAAAGTTATGGTCATAAAAGACATCGAACGGGAAGAGGTCGAATTTATATGCAAGGTAAATACTGAATATTGCTTGTAACTCTCTTCTAGACCTTAAAGTGTATCCCCGTTGCTAGTGTCGACCACCTCACCCCCGAAGTTCTGGGATCTGCTGACTTGGTAGAGGAAATCGAAAGCGGTGGTTCCAAGATTGTAAAAGTGTCTGGAATTCATAACCAGGGTCGGACTGTGTCTGTTCTTCTACGTGGCTCCAACAAACTCGTTTTGGATGAAGCTGACCGTTCACTTCATGACGCCTTGTGTGTCATCCGCTGCTTGGTTAAACGCCGGTAGGTTTTTACCTTGTTTAACATCTAGCGAGTGTGTCCAATGAGACCAAATCTGTTCGCCAATAATGTTAGATAGCGAGCTTTCCTATCAACCTTTTGCCTTCTATAACAGTTTGTCGCTGTCAAAGTGCCACTATTTGCGTTCATAAATTACGATGGCTTGTGGTAATGTAGTCGCGGCCTTCTATTTAGTTTGAATTGAGTTCCGCTCCAGTCGCTTTGTTAGGTTTTGTTTTTGTAGAATGACGGATGCCAGGATCAAATCGATTGCTATAGCAAATCACTTCAACGCCTACTCGGCGCTTTGGTTTAGGCTTTGTTGCACCGTAGGTAGGCCTTGCTAATCGTGCGGGAAAGTCTCTGTAAGACAAAATTCCTTTATCAAGTATTTTAATCGAATTCTCATACAACGACCTTCACAGAATAGATGTGCTAGTGCTAGAGCTGCATAGTCGACGATTGCAGTCGATATTGAAAGTTACATTGATAGACCACTGTATTTCTTTCGCATGTACTGTCTTTCACACACTTGACCAATCGAAACTCGGTCATATTATGTCGTTCTGGCCTTCGTGGGTGTCCACCACCGTCAAGTGGATTAAAATATGCTTTATTATCCAATCGATGCTTCATGTAGGGTGTCCACCATTTACTTTGTCAAGTTTTGCCGATATTGTCGCAGTTATTCATCGATATTGAAGTAAAAAACATTTGGCCTACGTTTACCTCTACCCGTTACGCGTTTCGTGCGCTAGATGCACTGGACCAATACAGAGGCCCAATCAGGATGCGGGAGGCGTTGGATCCGATGCGCACTTATAGCCAGTGTGACACGAGAAGGGCGTTAGCCTTTCCTGATGCAGGTTCACGTTGTAATAGATATCTGCGGTCGATCCTGTCTACATTCTTCTTGACTGTCGTGACATGGAGCCCCAGGTGCGTGAAGGCGTAGGAAGTGCGGTAGATGCAACACGAGTTTACTATTAATAAAATAATGCACCGTACCTGCGCATTCCTGAAATGGGGCAGACGGTGGACATTGTCGGTAGCGATTGTCTAAACCGATTGTTTGTAACGCTCGCACTCGGTCTGGTTTTCTATACGGTCTAGAAACCGAGTGCCTTCTTTATAAAGATTTTGTGGTTTCACAGTCTTAAGACAGCTAACCGGAACCAACGAGATAATTTAATTAGAGAAGCGAAAATGTGTGTTTAAACTCCTAGGTTTGTCGTTAATAAGACCGAGCATTGCTTTATCTGATGGTGCTGTGATGGTGGTCATAAAATTGTTCACTGTTGACTACCTCGCCGCCTACGCAACTGTGTCTGTTGGCCTGCTTGAGCTAATCGGGAGCAATGGCTGAAAAATCGTTGAGTTACCCAGCATTCAGCAGCAGGATAAATTAAGTTCGTACTTTGAGGCGAATTACTTGATTGCATCCACCACTTATCAGTAAAAATTTCCTTTTTTCAATTGTTTTTCCACCTTTTATTGTAATACTTCTGTTACAACCGTTAAAATTACTAAGACGTCCCCTTGCCTTTCTATCTCACAGGGCCCTTATAGCCGGTGGAGGTGCTCCCGAAATCGAAATTGCGCAAAAGTTAGCTGCTTTAGCTGCTACTTCCACGGGCCTTGAACAGTATTGTCTGCGAGCCTACGCCGATGCGATGGAGGTCGTCCCTTACACGTTGGCTGAAAATGCCGGCCTGAATCCAATTCAGACAGTTACCGAACTCCGTGCTCGTCATGCTAGCGGAGAGGTGAATGCTGGTATCAACGTGCGAAAGGTAAAATGAGAGTGCGTACGACTTCCTCAAAATCAGGACTCCATTATTTATAAGAGTTACACCATACTTCTTTCGTCTAGGGCTTTGTTACCGACATGATCGCCGAAAATGTGCTGCAGCCGCTCCAAGTTAGCCACAGTGCGATTACTCTCGCTACGGAGACCGTCCGCAGTATTTTGAAAATTGATGATGTGGTAATTACCAGCTCTTATATTCTTCTTGTTTTCCCTAGGTTGATTTCATACACAGCAGTATCTTCCCAGTAGCATGTCCAAATTTCATTTTTTTGTTATAGGAATTTTTCCCTGATCGTTGTCTTTGTCCTACAACCAAATTAGTTATGAGTCATATACCACTGTGCTTTTGTTTGCATCCGCTTGCCGTAAAAGGCAGTCTTTTGGCTGTTTTTTTCAAAAGTAAACCAAGCCGTGAATTTACTTCCATTTTAAACAGGGAAATAACTTAAGATATCGAGAGTTTCGAACTTATGTTTGGTTAGTATTTTGGAATTTATTTTGTGGATTTTGTGAATTTTTGTGGACTACCACTTCTGCAGCAAATGTATTCGATTCCCTCTTGTAAATCTGCATTTTAGGTCTGAGTGACTTTTAGGTTTGTCTTACGGTTTGTTATGTTATAGGTTCGTTGAGTCTAACTTCTTCTACGCTACTCATGTGAACTTTTTATTATTTTTAGATCGGCGCAATTCGGATTTGATACTTTATCAAATCTCCAGTTCGGTTGTTTTAAATAAAGTGCATTTTGACAATGTGGACTTTACAATCAAAACGCAGTACCAAGGTTGTCAAGTGAATAAATACTCCGTCGCGTTTAAAGCGTCTTTTTGTGTCGAGACGAACTGTATAGATTTGTGTTGTGATCGTTTGAAGCCTGGGCTTTTCTAAACTTCTCTCCGAGGAGACGGATTAGCGGCTAAACGCTTAAAATTGACTGACTGCGAAGTTGCTTATGTTATTAAGTAATCCTACTCCGATCTGTTAAGAATACACTCACCCTGCCATTGTCTGTGAGAAGCGAGCTAATTGGAACCCCAATTGTGTTTGTTACTCTACAACTATTAGTAACATTGTTATTTCAGCTTCGTGAAATGGTCTGTGTTGTCGGTAAACTAACGAAGTTGCTTATCACTATTGCCGGTCACGTCAGAAACATAGGGTTCGCGCCTGGCTAGTCGGTTGATGATCTTTGATGCCTGCTTCTTCTATATTCAAAAGTTGGACTGTTGAATGTTGTTCTTACACCGCTCCGAGTAGATTCCTTGTTCGCGACTCGAACAGTGGTCTGGTGACCGACGTGCCCACTTCTCCCATTTTCTAAAATGCAGATTTGGGGTTTCTATGTTTTAGAAACGGGTGTTGCCTGTCCGTCCGGTGCGTGCTTGTCGCTCGTGCAGTGGAGATACACGAGTGCCAACATCTTCCACGTAAGGCTGATCGTCCTCGGATGCGTCGTTGCAATTATCCAGAGGGATGTGAACTAGGCTACGACCGGAGTCACCAGTGATAATGTTGTGTCTATGACTGCACTGAGTATTGGTGCCCTCCGGGACGCCGATAAAGAGCATACTAATGTTTTCCTTGACATGTGCGGCCAGAGTTCAAGTTGAATTACTTCAAAAAGTTCGAATGCTGAGTGGGGACCACTGAGCCCTTGGGCAATCGACGTGAAGGCATTTTGCTGAGAACAAGGTCCCCTCAATTTAGCCGTTGTCGCACGCGTCTCCTTCTCGTACTCGGTAGAGTAATATGACACTAGAGTTTGTCTAGATAGTGCTTTCCCGTGCCCCATACATTAACTGTACGCTAGATCCCTACTTAGGTAACGCGAATTATAGGGAGCCAACTATGATGAAAGGTTTGTGACGTCTGCCTGCTCGCTTTCGCATATGTTGATGTCGTGCCTCTGGATCCCTTTACTGTTGCGAATGCTCTTAACTGTGGCGTGGTGACGGATGCTGCCGTTTGTAGGTTATTTTTAGCTGAAAATATGATTCGAGGTACTTTTCTGCTCTTAGTAAGTCGTCATATTTGTCATCGCAAGGGCGTTGTCTTCGATGAACCATCTCTGACGGCAGGGTTGCGTGCCATCGAATGAAATAACTCCTGGCATTAGACCGCGTGCTCTGCATGACATCAGCCAGTCATGATGTAGAACAGCCCGCTGTCCTAAGAGGCGCTCCACTTGCACCGCTTTGTAGAAATTGGTCGAGTAGTGTATTCGTCTTAGCAGCAGCTAATGTTGGGGTGTTGTTTTGGTCTGTAGAGCTTCACACCCAACTTTGAATATCCGTCCTACTAGTTGTCGTTAGCCTTGATGTGTCGGCGTCTGAAAGTAGTTGTGACTACGGTCGTCATGCTACAGCTTAAATAATAAAAGCCAGGTGAAGAGTGGTTTGAAATGGCAGTTAAAAAATGCTCCTCGACACTACAAACATGTCGGTTGTTTCACCTGACCATGCCCTTAGTCTGCGACAACGCCATTACTATACCGAACACCAAGAATGCCGGCATACTGTACGTTGAGTACCATGTTAATAGTCCAGATGTCGATGTTTGAATATTCATTTTCAATGGTCTGCCTTTCGCAAGTGTCGGGATGCTGCTCTAATACTGAAGGCACAGTGGTGATCTATACAACGTACACCCTTATCTGCTTAGGCACCCACTGGATTCTACGGGTTTAAGTAACAACCACTGCACGTGGTCGTATGTTTAGTGGAAGACCGAGCCGCATCTACGTCCCGATATGCCACGTACGATTCGATCCCGGATTATGCACCAATTAGGCCTTGATGGGGTTTGGGGACTCCCTTAAGCGAGTGTTGCCGGGACCACAACAAAACAGCTACTGCAGTGCGGTCGTTGTTTTGGAGGACGATGAAGCTATTTAATGGGCTGGCCGCCTGTAAACCCATAACCTAAAAGTTTCGGCAGGCACAGGCACGTCAGATGTAAGGTAAGGACACCATTAATACGCATACAGATCTGCCAGCTTATTATCGGGCTTCGCGCGGACTAATTAATGACGCTGCTGAAGGTCATTCCCAGCAATGAGTTGTACAATCTTCTATTCCTTGAATGGGCTCGTGTGAAAGTTCTTCAAATCGGATCAATGCATACCTGGCCCTAGGGAACGCCTCCCCCTCTTCCATAGTGTAAAGTGAAAAGTGTGCGAACGGTTTTCTCTAATAGACCCCGTCTCCACAATGGCGGTTTAATAATCATCTGATGCTGTCTCTGAAGATGGTTTAGCACTGGAATCTAAATCAATTATTTCTTTGAACTTATATTTTCGTTTGTATCGGCAATAAGTGGACAGTGTATGCATTGACGGCGGTGGGCGTCCTTTACGATTTATTAGCGTTTCCGTTTGTAAGGCTGCGAAAATATTCGTGCAGACCTTGCGTGCGATGCTTTCCGTGATGGTGTTGGCAGTGTTAGTGTTCGGCTGCGCTGAGGGTGGACTGATGTTATTAACACTACAATGAGTCCGAAAGTGCTACAAAAATACCAATTACTGTCTTAGAAGGATGCTCACAGCAGGAACAGATTGAAATCGAAAAAAACAATAAGAACAAGGGTCTCTGGCATCTCAGCCCTATTTTTGGTATCTACCGATTGTGTGCAGTAACGTCTTATAGAAGCCTCGAGTTAATTGAAGATGTTTTATGGAAAGGTTCATTTTGTGATTTTAACATGTTACTGGCCCCCTTGTCTGGATGTATCGGTAGCGGCATTCGATAAAGGAGTTTCCGGTATGAGCTCACTGGTCATCATCGTGTTACGGTCATTCAACCAAAACTTGATGTGCGTCAGAATGCCAGTCAATTCCAGCAACTAGATATCCACAAAAGGTCTTTGTCTCTCAACTGTTAAAAAAAACTTCGAAAACAGTAGTATCAGTAGTAAATTTCAAATATCTTGTTTGGCTATGGTAACTTGTCCAGATTTATGCGGCTTAGAGTGGAATTATCAAGATAACAATCATGTACGTTTTAAAGTTCATGTTGAGATGAATGCTATGATGATTCCAGTCGGACCACTGTAACCCTCAAATGAGCTGGTCGGCGTTGGAAATCTGAACTGCAGTCTCGTTGACGAATAGGGTTGTTTGTAAGATCGTTCTGCACATACCAAATTATTCATTCGCCATTCCTGGTTATTCACATTCACAGTTACCGTAAGGTCAACGTATTCAGTTGTTGGTGCAGGTTGGCCCATCCTGCCCGTTGTTTGCGTGCCGATTATTTATCTGAATTTGGCGCAGTCAAAAGCGAACACTTAAATTTCGCTATATCCGTAGAGCCTGACGCTCAGTTCTTAGCATTTATCCTACAGTTACAGTCCTGCGAAAACCATATCGGGATCCACGCTGACTACCAAGGAGGTACTTGCTTCAGGCACAAATCTAGACACCTAAGCAGTGCACAAAAGAAAATTTCAATTACAGTATTCGAGAGGCGTAGCCCACGGTGAATACTGCAGATTCGCCGGTTTCCTGAAGACTTGTATCAATGAGTTATTGTTACATTGGTAAAATATTTAAAGGTTCATCATTTGCACCATATATGCTGAATCGGTGGAGCGCACCGTACTTTCAACCTTTAAACATCATTAATTCCACCCCGTTAGTCCACCGTATGTTTACTGCATGGCGTCGGCTGTCTTTCGGGAAATGTGGAGACGAGGACATATCCCCGAAAACTTAGCTGAAGTCACCATCTACCGCCTATTCAGACACAAGGAAATTGGCAGCTAGGTGAAAATCGAACAGCCCTCTTCCTTAAAAGCAGAGGCAAAATTTGACCCAGGCCCGACTTAATCGTCTGAAATGTCGTTTGAAGCCAAGATTGCTTCTAGAAAGTTGATATAAAAATCGGAGGGACGGAACCTGCATCATAGGCTTGTGCACAGTATCTCACAGTATATTGTTATATAGTTGCTACTTTTTTAGTTTGAATAGCCTAATAAAATGCAATTTACTTGTCTGGTATGTATGGAAAGTGCTGCTCGCATAACTCTGTTTCCAGCGTCATCCGACCGTACAAGCGCTGCGATCGAAGTAAGCAAAGTACCCAACGAAGTGGGCGCAAAACAATAACTTGCGTGGTCAGAATTCGTTTCCTGTCCATTTATTTCTACATCAATTATTTTCTGCACCGGATTTAGCAGCCCGACGTCAAAAGGTAGTTCGCCCTTCATCTGCCATGTGGTTTATTAAAATTATAGTCATACAAGCGGCTTCCAGAAGACTAGCTTGAGAAGTCAGATATCAAATACGTTCATAACAAAAATTCCACTTATATTAGCTTTAGACTTCACTTCCTGCTTTAGCATGCAGCTAGGCAGTATAGCAGCATTCTGTTTTAATTTTGATACTTTCAGCTTTTTAATTTCCTCAGAAATTAATTTCTAATTCAGAGCAGGCCAGTATGCTCAAGAGTCTACAGGTGTAGACCGAAATTTGATAAAAATATTTGGGCCGATGTCTGTCAGCCACGGTGCATATTAACAAGCTGCTATCAGGCAGTCATAAGTAGAACCTTTGTAATTACTGACCCTACTGGCAGCTCAGGTACTAACTAAAAGCCCAGACAGCGTTTCGTCGGTATTCCGCCACTTCTCGAAACAGCCGCAAGGGGTTCAGCTCATCAGTTGGTTCCCGGCATTCCCTGTGTGCTTTTGGTTTGATACTGCAGTACCTCCCAAAGGATTGGAATGTGTATCTGGACGTCGTGGTATTCTGTATTGTCTAAATGTTTGCCTGGGTAAACAAAAGCTGTTGAGGATCATTATCATTTGAATTTTGACTGTGCCATGTTATGACTTCTAAAAGTTCACTCTGCTCTCTTTGAGACCATTGCGGCGAACTCTGTGCCATAATACCTCACTAGTTTCTAGGGAAAGTGGAAAACCATCTAAAGTAACTACGAGTAGGAATATGGTTATACACATATCGTGACGTCTAACAGTGAAAACAGGATGAAACACAGTTGTCTACTCGTTCCTCACCTCTTCAGTACTATGTTATTTGCCACGCTGATGGAAGTCTACCGTGAAGAGTGGTCACAAATAATCCTCTTCGACCACGCTGTTCGACAGTTGATCACGCTATGATACATGCAGAGATCCACGTGAGTTTTCACGGTCAGTGTTGAGGATATCCTGTTCGCGGATGATTGTGTGCTCAATTCCATAACGGAAATATAAATACCGTGGAATACTGACATCCAGCTTCACAATTTTTTATCGGCCATTAGAATGGAGAAGACAGTAATTATGTATCAATTACCACCAATTGGTGAGTACAACGCGTTCACGATCAGTGCTAATAAAATTTGCCTCGCATCTGTGGCCAAATTGGTCTACCAGTGACATGCAATTTCGTTGCCGATCTTATTGTCTCTTGAAAGTCGGGTCTTCAAAGCCAGTCAGACCTTCTGCTGCCTATAGCGCTTAAAAGAGTGGTGGACAGCGTGTGCGACATTCAAGACGGATCTCTCGAATCAGCGGTGTCGAAAAAACGACCGGTTCCTAAATCGAAAGTCAGGGAGGAGAGAGTGGGTTGGAACAGCTTTTACTGAGAGAAAATGAGCGTTACAAAGGCTCTGTCAAGCAGTAGCAACCAGCCTTGTGCTCAGGCAAGTTGTTCCAGTGTGTGTGTACTGTTGTGAAGCCCTGATTGAGGAACGTATCCGTTGTTGCCTGCAGCCAATCAAATGAAACGGCACATCGGTTGGCTTCGAGCTTATGCGCGCTTCAAGTGGCGAATTGACCGTAAGCGTGAGAAAGGACGACATGAGGTAAATTGTCATGTGCGAGCGCAGACTTGGTAGGTGAATGTACGATGAATCAGCACAGTGGTTCTGAGCGCGGGCTGCTATAAATCGAACAAGGGCGCTCGCGGTAGCTTGTCAAGCGCTAGTTCAAAGGTTGACAGACTAGGAAAAGGTGAGCCGGCGCAGTGGTGCTGATCACACGGACCGCGGCTTCAGTCAAACACGAAAATGAAGAGGTATTGAACTGCCATCTTGACACATTTTTATGTATGGGATGGAGAAATGGACAGTCTAAGAAAGTCAGACAAGGAAACTGAAACACTGTCTACTCTGCTGCCCTAATCTAAGGTGGCAATACAGGGTTCATGGAAATAACTAGCATCCGCAGTCTTCATGCTTTGCTTAAATACGATGCGCTCGGGCGGCCACGTTGTGAGAATGGACAGTGAGCGTCCGCACACGCAAATATTCGACATATACGTCACTATAGACGAGACGAGAGAAAGCGTTGCCAAAATAGTACACTGAAGTTATATTCCAAGCCCCTATACATTGAAGCTTACGCCTGAGAGGACTTCGTACGGAATCAGCAAAAGTGGCGCACTACCCAGACTGTTGGAGCCGCGATCTACGCGGCTCATCGTATAGGAGAGGTCAAAAAGAAAAGGGAGGCACAAAAATCTCGAGCACAACACTGCAAACATCCAAAACCTCTCCGCATGCTCGTACTGTCTACTGATGCTCAAAGTACACATCGCATCAGTCGAAGATATTCGGACTCACCCTGAGCAAAAAATGTCCAGTTCATTCAATTTCGCACTGACGACCGCCATCTGTATACTTAATAAAAGTGATGACTGTCTCTGTGTGTATCTCCGTTATCATTGGTCGCAGGCGCCGCACACTAATCGCTGTTCACGCGTGCCGGCCTGAATGCGAACGGGCCTGTCCGTTCATCGATCAGCTCGCTGTCGCCCCGACCCGTCAGTCGCCCGCCAGCGCCGCTCCCGGCCGCTTACGGATGCTGTGGTGGCTGCGACGACGAAGGGCAACCGGACATTCACACTGCTACCCCTGCGAGTGACACCCGACGTGACAGGCGGATGTGGGTAGGCCTGCGGGGTTTGGGAATGAGGGGGGTGGAGGAAAGCGACAGCCGTGCAGCAAAAAGGGCGAGGCCGCTAAGATCTCTAGTACTGGAGAATGCCGTCTGCCTATGGGTCTCCCCATTAGCATTGTTGATAGGCAGCTGTTTCAGGCTCGCTGACCGTAAATCACTTGACCCCTTCCGCTTGGACCCACACACACATGGCCTTGCTGCTTGAAACGCCACCCTCCCGCCTCCCCCGCCTTCAATGCAGTAAGGGCTAAAACGGCTGCCTGTACATCTGTTTCACAGTCACTGACCGTTAATCACTTGGCCTGCTACCACTTGCCCCCCCATACTTACGTTTAGGCAGTCGCGGCTCCTTGGAACACAACCCCCCCCCCTCCACAGTAATGCGGCTGTCTGCCACGCCTTCACACCCTGAGGTTACCTGATGACGGTACCGCAAAATGCCACATAAGCAGAGGTAGTGGCTCATCTGAATTGTTGAAACGGTGCTCAGCTATCATTTGGGATGAGTGTACCATGGCCAATAGAATTGCACTGGAAGCGCTAGATAGAACGTTGCTTGATGTCACAGGGAAGAACATACCATTTGGTGGCATCACAATGGTTTTGTCTGGTTATTTCTGCCAGAAACTACCCGTGATTCAAAGGGGTACCAGAGGTGACCGGGTAAAATTCTGCCTGAAATATTCACCGCTATGGTCAATGGTAAAGACATTAAAACTCACGACCAATATGAGGGTTCAGCTCCACAACGTCCATGAATCCGACGAATTCTCAACTAACAGCTTGAAGATTGGAGAAAGGAAACTGAAACCAATGCAAACAGAAACATCCCCATTAGTTTGGTTGCGCATTTGTTGAGCAGTGGCGAAGGCCTTAGAAACAAAGTTTTCCCTTATCTTTAAACCAACTTTTCCGACGCAGATTGGCTATACAAACGAGGAATCCTCGCTCCTACTAACAAATTTGTCAATGCCATTAACGACAGCATTAGCCGTCTTCTTCCAGGTAAGGAAAAACTGTATAAATCATTTGATACAACAGTTGACCCTTCGACTGTGTTAATTATACAGTGGAATTCCTGAACAGCTTGGAAATACCTCGTGTTTCATCACACCAGCTGGTTCTGAAGGTTGATGCACCAACTGCACTGATAAGAAATCTCGATGCACCACGGCTATGCAATGGCACTAGGCTAACTGTCAAGCGGCTGATGTCATACCTGATAGAGGCCACAATTATGACCGGTTGTGCAAAAGGGGAAACTGTTTATATCCCCCGGATTCCTATCGTGCCATCTGATACTCCGTTTAATTTCCGACGACTTCAATTTCCAGTGAAGGTTTGCTTTGCCATGTCTGTCAAAAAGTCTTGAGGTCAAAGCTTTAAGGTTACCGGGATTCACCTGGAAGAATTGTGCTTTTCCCACGGTCAACTCTCCGTTACACTTGCAGTTTTTCACTTAAACTTTTGGTTCTTTGCTACTCCTTCCCCATCCTTCGTCCTCCTGAACAACGCTCTAGCCGGTCCAATGAGATCAAGCAGGACTTAGCCACGGTACATATCATAATTATAATGAGCAAACGATAGTTGCGCAGCCGTCGGACTTAGAGATTTATAGAATATTTTCAGTTATTTTGCGATTTTCCATCGCTAATATCTGCGAAATTACCCCTTCTGAGCATCCACATACTATACATCGAGTCAAAGCGACCTCAGAAATTCCGACTTTCTAATCTTCTGCTTCATAATCATTTTAAGGCGTTCTCATATACGGTTTGCCTACAAAACGGACAACAACATGTAAGGAAGCCCAAGGCGAAGCCGGGCTTCTGCGCTAGTCACTAATAACGTCACGGAAGTAAACCTTTCCACCTATTTTCCTATCCTATCCTCCGACAACGACGTGGATCACATTGTGGACGTAATCGGTTATTGAGGAGAAGAAGAAGAAAAAGAAGGTGTGGTCACTGGGACAAGAGTTTTATTCGGCTGACGTTTCAAAATCCGTCGCGGATCCTTCATCGGAAACGCGAGCAGAAATAGTGACAGAAGCAGGGAATTTGTGCATAGAGAATAGCAGTATTTACAAGATACAGTTGTGGTGGTCCTCGACTATTTGTGACCTTAAACATTCTCGTCTCCTTGTTCCTTGATTATCCCTGGACTTTGAATGAACTGACAACACCGGTACAATTTTATCCTCGTGTTTCTGACTATTACGGTTGTAAGCTTTTCTTAATATCTTACATACCATACATTGTTTGTCGTCTCTATTACGTTAGCCGTATATATAGTGTTAGACTGTATTCTGCAGAGTCAGACAAGTACTCTTACCACACTGGTGACTTTTTCCGACTTTACACGATTTTATTGTTAACCTTCTGATACACATTTTCGTTTTGGGCTCTCAGACTATTTTTATTTTGCCCTCATTATGACCAAACCAACAGTGTCTTTGCCGGAATTCTGGCAGCAAGCCCCTGAACTTTATTTTTTTCGCATTGAAGCATCGTTTCACTCTGCTAAAATCACAGAGGAACTTGACAAATTTTACAAGTTGATAGAGGCTCTTCCTCCTTCTATCTTAGCTCAGGTTCAAACACTTTTGAGTAATCCTCCTTTGGAAAACCCCTACACGAAATTGAAGTCTGAGCTTTTACGGCTAACCTCTGTTTCTGACCGGCAGCGTTACCATGCTTTGGTAAAAGAAGAGGCTTTAGGCGATCGTAAGCCGTCCGTATTTCTAAATCGGATGCTTTCTCTTCAGGGCGATATGACAATTGACGCAAAGTTTTTCAAAGAAATGTTTTTAGAGCGCCTGCCTTCCTCCATTCAAACTATTCTGGCTGCTGGGTCAGACGATTGCGATGTTATGAAACTCGCAACGATGGCTGATAAGATGATGGAGGTTGAACGTTTCTCTTCCGTTTCTATTGCTCAAGTATCACAGCCTGTGGCTGCCCCTAGCTCGGATTTATCTGACCTCAAAGCACAGGTAGCTCAACTAGTAGCGACTATCGCCACGATGCAACTGCGCAACTCTCCTCGTCAATCTCGGCGTTCCAGCAGCCGCGACCGGACTCGTTCGACCAGCCGTGACCGCCATAGCTCTCGATACCGCTCGAAAACGGATAACCTTTGTTGGTATCATGCCAATTGGGGCACTAGAGCAAAGGACTGTATCCCACCTTGCTCTTTTAAGTCTTCTTCGGAAAACTCCTCGGTCGGAGAGTAAACGCGACCGAGCTCTCTGGCAACACTTCGGGTCGTACCTTTTACGTTTGCGACAGCAAAAGTAGCAGACGTTTCTTAATTGACACAGGCGCTCAACTATCCGTTATCCCGCCTTCGCCTGCCGACAGTCGTTGCCCTAATCCTGGTTTTGTGCTCCAGGCTGTTAACTCTTCCCCCATTACTACTTTTGGACTCCGTTCACTTTCCCTTGACATTGGTCTTAGGCGTCTCTTTCCTTGGATATTTGTGGTTGCAGATGTTCCTACCACTATCCTTGGTGCAGATTTTCTCGGGGCTTTTGGTCTTATTGTCGACTGCCGTCGTTCCCGTATACTTGACGAGACTACGAAGTTGACCTCTCCAGGTATTCCTTCATCTGAAGAGTCCCGCAAACTCGCCGTCTTGGACCCTGATCCTGGCTGTCCATTTCGCCAACTTCTTGCGAGATATCCTGGTTTAATCTGTCCAACCTTTAGTTCTTCTACACCGCCGCATGATGTTGTTCATCATATCCGAACCACAGGTCCTCCTGTTTTCTCTCGCCCTCGTCGTCTCGCGCCTGGACGACTTACTGCTGCTAAGGCCGAGTTCGAGCACATGCTTCAGATGGGCATTGTCCGCCAATCTGACAGTCCATGGGCTTCACCCCTTCACATGGTACCTAAGGCTGATTCTGGTGACTGGCGTCCCTGTGGTGACTACCGGGCCTTGAACAACGTTACGATCCCAGATCGCTATCCAGTCCCGAATCTTCAGGACTTTGCCGGTGCACTATACGGCAAAAGTATGTTCTCAAAGATTGACCTGGTCCGCGCATTTCATCAAATTCCGATAGCCAAAGAAGATGTCTCCAAGACAGGCGTCACTACCCCTTTTGGCCTCTTTGAGTTCTTGCGAATGCCGTTTGGACTTCGCAATGCCTCCCAAACCTTCCAGAGGTTTGTTGATAGGGTACTATGTGGCCTTCCCTTCGTTTATGCCTATATTGATGATCTTTTGGTTGCCAGCTCTACCACCGAAGACCACATGGAGCATCTTGCAACGGTGTTTGACCGCCTTCAACAATTTGGCGTTGTCCTTAACCCGTCCAAGTGTGTCTTTGGCGTTCCCTCTCTCGAGTTTCTTGGACACCTCGTTGATACCAACGGCATCCATCCTCTCCCTTCTAAGGTTGCGGCTATTCGAGATTTTCCACTTCCTTCTTCAAAGCGTCAGCTGCAGCGATTTTTGGGCATGGTGAATTTTTACCGCCGGTTTCTTCCGAACTGTGCTGACACTATTTTGCCACTCACGAACCTCCTTTCGGGTCCCAAAGGTTCGTTCGAGCTATCTGCAGATGCCCTCGCAGCTTTCGACAAGACTAAGGTTGCCCTAGCCGACGCCGTCCTCTTGATGCACCCAGTTCCCGATGCTCCCATTTCACTCATGGTTGATGCTTCAAATGTTGCAGTCGGCGCGGTTCTCCAGCAGCATCTTTCAGGTCAGGCTCAGCCTTTAGCTTTCTTCTCTAGGAAGTTAAAACCTGCCGAATCGCGTTACAGCACATTCGGACGGGAGCTTCTTGCCGTCTACCTCGCCGTGAAACACTTCCGGCACGCGCTCGAGGGCAGAGAATTCACAGTTTTCTCTGACCACAAGCCATTATCTTTTGCCCTGAAGTCGCAGTCAGACAAGTTGAATCCCCGGGAGATTCGCCAATTGGACTATATTTCTCAGTTCACCTCAGATATCCGCCACATCGGTGGGTCACGCAATGAGGTGGCTGACGCATTGTCCAGGCCCTCTATTGCTCATTTGCAACTTACCCCTGGGATCGACCTTGCTGAGATGGCTGCCGAACAACGCCGTGTTGGCTCACCCTGTGACGAAGATGTTTCCGGACTCCAACTCCAGGAGTTGCCGCTGACGACTGGCAACGGCACCATTATTTGTGACGTTTCTACCTCCTCTCATCGCCCCTTTGTGCCGCCGTCCCTTCGACGCAATGTTTTCTCCTTCCTGCACGACCTTTCTCACCCTGGGAGTCGAGCCACCGACAAGCTGGTTTCCCGCCGCTTTGTGTGGCCGAAGATGCATAAGGATTTGAAGACTTGGGCTCGAGCTTGTCTTGCTTGTCAACGAAGTAAAGTCCACCGGCACAATAAGGCACCCATCGTAATCTTCCCCAGCCCCGATGCGAGGTTCCGCCATGTTCATCTCGACCTTGTAGGTCCCCTGCCTCTATCCAATGGCTGCTCCTACCTCCTGACTTGTGTGGATCGATACACTCGGTGGCCCGAAGCGATCCCAATTCCCGATATGTCAGCTCCAACAGTAGTCAGGGCCTTCCTTAGTCGTTGGGTTGCCATTTTTGGTGCTCCCTCTACCATCACGACTGATCGAGGTGCCCAATTTGAGTCGTTTCTATTCCAGACTCTCTCCTTTTTAGGCTGTTTGCGAACTCGCACGACAGCCTATCATCCGGCTGCCAACGGAATGGTGGAACGCTTCCATCGGACCTTGAAAGCCTCCCTCCGCGCTGCAGTCGATCCGGAAAACTGGACAGACCATCTTCCACTGGTCCTGTTAGGCATCCGCTCCGCCCTCAAGCCGGACCTTGACTGTTCCGCCGCTGAACTGGTGTTCGGCGCCCCTGTTCGACTTCCCGGCGAGATGATTTCGCCATCCCTTCCAGGTGCGGTCGAGGATCATGCGAACCTCCTGCATCGCCTCCGGCAGTTTCTGCGGACGCTATCCCCGGTTCCACCAAGGCCTGCTGTCTCCCAGTCTTACCTCGAAAAAGACTTGGCGACATGCTCTCACGTCTTTTTACGATGTGATCGGATTCGCAGACCACTGGAAACTCCCTATGACGGCCCGTTCCGGGTTATCTCTCGCGGGGATAAGACCTTCCGCATCCTTCGCGGAACACGAGAGGAGGTCGTGAGCGTGGACCGCCTCAAAGCCGCTGTACCGGACATTCCGCCGGACGAGCCCTCTGCTTCTACTTCCCTTGCTCCCCAACCCTCAATTCCTCCATCCCGTGTGTTCCCTCTTCCCACATCTCCACTGCCAGCGATAGTTACTCCTCCCTCCATCCCCTCCAGCATTCTAGTTACAAGCCACTTTTGCCCAGCGCCTCCTGCATACATTACCCGCAGTGGACGCCACGTTCACTTTCCTGACCGGCTTGTATCTCACCATTTTTAGACGTTTATATTTTCCTTCGGCATCGTTTCTTTACGCCGCCTTCGGTGTAGGCGGGGGGTACTGTGGTGGTCCTCGACTATTTGTGACCTTAAACATTCTCGTCTCCTTGTTCCTTGATTATCCCTGGACTTTGAATGAACTGACAACACCGGTACAATTTTATCCTCGTGTTTCTGACTATTACGGTTGTAAGCTTTTCTTAATATCTTACATACCATACATTGTTTGTCGTCTCTATTACGTTAGCCGTATATATAGTGTTAGACTGTATTCTGCAGAGTCAGACAAGTACTCTTACCACACAGTCACTACGATACTGCACACTTATGGTAATTAACGACGCTTCTACCGAGGATAATTGCCCGCTTGTGCACCAATGGCTTGACGACCAGTGTGCGGGTCGTGACCTGTTGGACTTTCATCACACGTGTTGGAATTGAACGCGATGATTGCTCGGTCATGGGGCTCCCCTGCGTTGGCGTTGGGCAACGCGTTGGCCTGTGAGTTCCCCAAGTGGTGACATGCTTTGGCCAAATTGAGTCATTGCACTTGTTTATAGACTGGGGGCCCGTGAACTATGATTCAAGCAATTGGCGGCTCACACGATTGTTACCCCTCGCAAGAATTTCGGCCTCATAAAATTCGAATGTGTGGCCGGGCCTCTTCGAATGAACCACAACTTTATCATTGGCGTCAATTTTCCGCACTTCTGCTGCTCTTTCAAGACATGTGGCGCCAAGGACAAGTCCCTCGGGGTTTCAAGGATGCCACAATCGTTCACCTCTATAAGCGGAAAGTTAACCGTCAACTCTGTGACAATCACCGAGGAATCTCGCTGCCAAGCATCGTCGGAAAAACCTTCGCCAGTGTTCTCCCAAACTACCTCAGCAACCACCTAGAACATGGACTCCTACCGGAAAGCCGATGTGGTTTACGTCGTCTTCGCGGCATTATTGAGATGCTCCTTGCCGCGCGAAGGTTTCAGGCGAGGTGCCAGGAGATGCAGACCCACCTTATGACATACAAGAATTCGGCTGTCCTGGGCGCTTCACTCAAGTGGTGCGTCAGCTTCACGACGGGATGATGGCGTGCGGCGCTGACAATGAAACGGTATCCGAAGTCCTTGCAGTGACCTAAGGAGTAAAGCAGAGCTGCGTCCTAGTGCTTATCCTTTTCAATCGCATGTCCTCTACCATGCTGATGGACGCCTATCGAGATGAATACCCTGAACTGCGTATCGCCTACAGAACTGGCGGGCACCTTCACTACATCATGCAAATGCAGGCCTCAACGCGCGTATTCACAGCCACAGTCCATGCGCTGCTCTGTGCGGAGGACTGCGCTCTCAACATCACAACAGAAAAGAACATGGAAAGGAGCATGGAACTCTTGGCCGCCGGGTATGCTAACTTGGACGAAAAATGTGTTCGCAGGGAGTCACCACTGATCGCAAGTTGTTATGTCGACAACGAGAAGGTTCCCCCAAATCACAAGTCTATGAAGACGGTTTTGATGGACAAAAGTTTACTGCCGGAAAACAGACAGTACAAAGGCTGAGTTATGCACACCGAGTCAGTACACGAAATTGTGTTGGCTGCTGTCTAGCCTTGCTCGCGGAACGGTCTTAGTGAACAGGGCAGCCAGCCAGGTGAACAGGCGTGCGTCGATTTGCTGGCACCTTGAGCTCCGCGCAGACCGGGGGAAGCATAGGGCCACTAGGAGATTGCGGCGTCTCGAAGCGGTTAACAGCGGGGGTGTTTGTCATGTGCGAGTAGATAGCTAGTGTGACAAAGGAAGGCTGCGTGAATCAGCACAGCAGCAGTCTTCCACATAGGACGCCAGGTGGGACTATTAATATATTACGTACAGGGGTAGGGAAGAATGGGTTGGAGGAAGTTGACAGTCGAAAGAGTGCACGAAAACCTACTAGGATGGCGTCTGAAGTATGAGAGCGCGGAAGTCGTCTCAGTGAGGTCCTGTGTGAGCTTGCCTCAAGGGTGATTGACCAGACCGGACTGGATCCGGCGAACACGCGTGCGCCCGTGCAAGCATTCGCGAGATGCAAGAGGCTGAGCGTAGCACTTGCAGTTGGATCACTTAACACTCACCGCATGGGCCTATTTGGTCGCATGCAACTACATGACAACGGAACTCACCGCGATGCTAACACACCTAGCATATCCTGCACATCTATCAACAATTCCAGCCCCAGACCTTCAACCAGCGTGACCACCATCCATAATAACGATGCAAACTCCATAATCTCAACACCTCCAATCTATTTTGCTTTCAATGTCACTGCTCACACACATAACGCATCGGCCTGGTCGGTCACTTGCGGATCTATCACACAGAGACTGGTGGACCAGTGCCTGGGGCCTCGACGTACAGTCGCTGCACTCATCTTCAATGTCCACGCAAATCCACACAACGCATGGGGCCATTGGGCCACATGTGCCTCCATGAAAACCTGCAGTACAATACCGCCGGGTACACCACACTGTTGTCTTTCCTCACAAACACATAAACCAACCGTGATCACGTCAACATCACATACCATATGCTATCAAGAGCACTTCCCACTGTAAGGCAAGCGAGATCCTCGGCTCCTTTTGCATAAGGTCACTCAGCTCCATGAGTGATCGGAGACTGAGGCTGTTAGGATGACCGAACACATGAGCCACCACTCTTGTCATCCAGACAGACAGACAGATATCCTGATGTCACACTGGACAAAGGCGCGCAAACAAAGGACAACAGGCCAGTCCGGTACATACAGAATGGGCCAAGTCACGCGACCTTCAACGGCAGAAAACACGTAAGGAGGCTAGGCGTTATGCGCACGCGAGACCGCTGTCATGCTGAGGTCACGCCTGGCCAGGGGTAAAGCGCGCGCACGGCCACTCATGGAGAGCCAATGATGAGCAATGACTACTGCTCCTTAAATAGCGAGGCTGCGAGCAGAACGGGACTCTGTTGCCCTAGACGAGAGACTGCTGCTGAGACGAGACCGACCACAGAAGACAAGCTGCTGGACACACAGGAAACTGAGCTGATGTACTAGTACAACTGATAGTAAAGTACTATCTGCTATCCTGTTCTGCCTTCTCTTCCTAACACGTAAATGGGGACATAACCGGTGTTGACACAGGGACACAGTAGATTATAACAGAGGATTTGACGGTTATCTAGAAATCATAGCTTTTACCAGACCATGCCATCAGCTCAGTGCGTGTTGTTTATTTAGCGGCTGATTAGTAGACTGGGAGTCAGGCGGCGATGACCGTGTAGTATCTTACTGAGGTGACGTGACTGTCATGCTAAATGGCATGACTGCTGTGTAGCCTGAGCAGGCAAATTGATAATCGATAACGGGATCTATCACACGCTCGCCGCATAGCATGATATAAGCTGTAAAGTGAGGAGAGCGATATATAGAGAGACGTCACTGCTAGAACGGCCGCGTGCGGAAGACAAGGCATAAGCTTTAGGGCTGACTTTAATCCAGCACTGAAAATATACGTGACTACCGTGGTCTGGAAGGCTTCAAACTGACGCTAATACCAGACAGGTGACGGCTCCTGCTTACACCTGGTAGTGTAAATCCTGGTGTGCGTATAGCGAGCCTGGCCTGGCCTGTGTGGTGACCTGATGCTGTTGAGGGAGAAAGGGAGGTCGAAGGTTAGGCGTATTTTCTTCATTTTATACCGTCTGGCGCGCTTGAAGCAATCACGCTGCGCCAAAAGCCGGGACTAAGAAGATTGTCAGTCAACGGGATAAACCAGACCGTGCGGTCAGCTCAGTCTCTGTTTGTGTGGAGTGGTCGACTGAACTTCAACCTGCAATGGCCCCTTATTAATGAGACTTGTATAACACTCCTATTTTGTGGGATCCGAGCGAGGTGTGCTGGCTCGCCTAGGGGCAGCGCCGACCGCACCAGACACCTGTGCTCTATCCCGCCTTCGATCTTGTTTACTTGGTCAGGACGCCAGACCCAGGCGAGGGGGAGGAAGAAAGTGCAATAGATATAGCGCAAGTATACTCCCACTATAGTCTAATTAGTGTGCAATTCGCGGCTCCTGTTCACACTTCTGTCGGACACACGGCGGACCTAGTCAAAACTGGCGCTCAAACTGTCAGTTAGAGCACATTAAGTGAAGGGGTCATGCTCTAATGGGTTACAACGGCAGTGTATTCAACAATTAACTACATCTGCAGAGAACTGAAGATGTCATTGTGAATATTTTCAACATACATATCTGTGTCTACAAGCCTTTCTGAAGATTTTCTAGTGCAGTTTTGTCGATAATGGCTTGTATTTGTGGCCAAAAGCAGATTTTTTGAAGGGGCAAGAGAATGTGGCGGCAGAAACGGTGGTTTGAACGGACTCGATTGAACTCCGGATCCTCTCGACCATTTTAATTTCAAACAACGGCCAAATCTTAAGTTAAGAGAGGAAAGGCGATATTCGATTACATTCGGTCAAAGTCGCGCCCGAACACCAAATTAAGGTGGTGATTTCAATTCGAAAATGTTTTTTAGCGAAGCCAGCAATCATTACTTCTAAACCAAAAACATACTAAAACCTCGCTGGTGATGTTAGAAACAAATGTTGATCCAAACCCCTCTCGTTTGCCCTTTTTCACAAAAAATCGACAACTGGTTTGTTGGGACCTGCGATAGAGCCGTTATGAATTGCGTGTTCGAAGCTTCGATTTCGTTTAATTCCAAGGTGTGAACTGTACCTTGTAATCCCAACACAAAAACTTAACCCACATACCAAGATCACACTTAAAAATAGCTAATTCCGTGCGCCAATTTTTAAATATTATCAATCCATTCTAGTTAATTTATTTCAGTAAGACCTATTTTATGAGTCTACAGTGTATTCTAAAAGCAAGACCTGTGTGAGAATTCGTGTCAGCACACTTTTTATTGATAATCATAATTCGCAATTCTGGCCAATTGCTGTAGCGCATTGTTGTTCCCACTTCTTGTACACAAGAGCCCAATTTCCATTACCCTTCTCTCGTAGTCTTTTCCGTCCTTCAAAGTTCGGACTTCTGCATCGTACTAGGTTAGCAACTTTGATGCTGTCGAGAATAAACTTTCCCAATCCCTTTCAAAAGCAGCCGCATTTTAAGTTTTCTGTTTAATATCGGTCAGCCTGTGTCCTTTGTATTGCAAGACAGGCAGATTGGCATTAGGTCGTGAATTCTCCCCGCAGACAGAATTAAAACTCAATCGAATAAAGACCAAAGAATGATAGAAGATAGTCATACTCTTCGAGTTATTACGCCTGCATTACAGTTTAGACTGCTAGATGAGGGAACTGTATATACCTACACCTTCTTTAATATTCGAGTTGCTGTCCTTGCATCAACCGTAACTTCACTTGATCATCTGATCTTCAGTAAGACCTTGTAGAAAATCCATTTTTGCCGTTCGTAGTAAACCTATGCACCTTGTTCGTAATCGCTATGAAAGGATAAAGATTATAAAGTGCAAACAGTCCCTCAGGTGAAGGATAACGAAAACTATTATAACCTTGTGTGTTCCTGTGTCAACACCGGTTATGTCCCCCAGTTACGTGTTAGGAAGAGAAGGCAGAAGAGGATAGCAGCTAGTACTTTACTGTCAGTTGTACTAGTGCATCAGTGCTGCTTCCTGTGTGTCCAGCAGCTGGTCTTCTGTGCCCGTCAGCAGCTTGTGTTCTGTCGTCGGCTCGGCTAACAGCGTTCCGCTCCTCTAGCAGCCGTGGCCTGGATCACTAGGGGCAGTATCGCTTTCGCGCGCCTCCTTTATCCTTGCCTAATTTCCGCCCTTTGAAGGTCGCTTGTAACTGCATGAACCGGTCACCAGTAAGGTCCCTTTTTCTGGCTCCCTCAGGATTTTCCGAATGATAACTCGCCTCCGGACTGTCCCAACAAAAACATTTCAAGTAGTTAGTTATCCTGTCTTCTACTGTACGATAATTGTACACCAAAGAACGACCATGTCAGATTTGGAGGGGTACTTGTGTCAAGTCTCCCTTTCGAGACGTATCAGTTTGATTTACAAAAAGTGGACTAAAATTAAAACCAGTTTTTTTGTCAATACGGGATGTATATGCATGAGTCTGCACCCAGGTATCACTAAAATGGTCGGTCACGATAATATGGACCACGCCCTATACGATTTGAGGATCGCCCACTCTCGCTTCGTAATGTTAGACGTCAACCTAACACTAACCCCACCTCCTGCCATTAACATATACCTGTATAACTCTAACCACTCCCTCGACCGCAAGCCTAATCCACTTGCCTTTAACACTTACCCTCATAACATAAACACTAACCATTCTAACTCTCATAATGTTAAATCAAACCTTAACATGAATCTTAATCTAACTTCAGTGAGATGTTGTATAATACCCCCTGAAATGTGATGTAACTCCAGATTCCTGGGACCTACCGTATGAATATTGAAAATGAAAGACACCTTGTAGGTATATGCCATGAAATTCTAGTCCTCCACCACGAATTGACATTCTGAAGGTTTAATCCATGAATTGCAACGTAAAAACCAGGTATGGTCTAGGAGACTAATTTAGGTGAGATTATATAGAGTGGTCGGATATTTCCCTATCTAGAATAATCAACTGCTCACACATTTTCAGTAGGTTGTATTGCCTATAATCTTCCGGTATTCTACACGCCACCCATCGTTCCAGCTGGGATTTGCTGATGGCATTGAACTGCAGAGTGGTTCTTCGAAGGCAACCCCATTCCATAATTGCTATACCCGGCAAACTAAGGAAAGTTGGCCTTGTGAACTAACCACAGGAATTATCACCTACTTGCAATTTTTAAGTAGGGTGATTTACATAATCTCACCACTTTTGTTCTTCTTTGAACTTGCTCCCAGTTGGTGTTAGTGATACCACTGGAAAATTTCTCTCAGTTACCTCGCCCGAGGTTTGGGCACACTCTCCATCAATATACGCGTTCGCCGTTGGTCGGGAGGGGGGGTTAACGGGGATAAAAAAAAGCTCATTCAGTGTCTTCTCCCAAGGTTTGAGTACGCAACCCAACTTGCCCTCGTAACGTTTTTATTTGCCAAAACCATTGGAATCTAATTTGTTCCCTGACATGCCCCGGCCATCTTCTCCCAGAAAATCAGGTTTACGTAAGCCCGCGGGGCGCGCTTCACACTTATCCCAGACGACCTCACGACATAATCCTACCCTAATTTAATTTTCAAAAAGAGAAATAGACCAAACATACGGCACCCGCAGAAACGCAAATACTAATAGGGAGAGAACAAGGGTTGATTTTCTGAAAAATGAGATCAGCACTTACCTTAGATCATGCTTTATGTGACTGGGATATATTAATTGAACCACGAAGGCGGCTGCTTTGACGGGGAACGTAGTTAGATTTTCGAAGTTGAAACGAGGTTGCCAGTCACC
>JAYGXS010000001.1:57559507-57578585 GCA_036362985.1 Ligula intestinalis
CACGGACGAGGGGTTGACGCCAGATAAGTCTCGTGTGGAGCAGCCACTATCAGTTCGAAGTGCACGGACCCACGTCCTACTCCTGCTACCGACTATTAGGCCAAAACTGGCCACGTTTTACAGTAGTCGCCGGCTAGTAAGCCCACGGTTAATAAGCCCAGCCGCGTATTAAGCCCAAATCAGCTTTGGACGGAATTTTGCCTAGCGAAATCCGACGACTAATAAGCCCAGTCGCCGGCTACAAAGCCCAATTTGCCGGATGTGATTTGTTTTCATTTTTCAAGTTAACTTTGGCGACACCCTCGTCGGACAGCAGCAGACATGAGGGGTGAAAAGGACAAATCCCTAATACGAGAAACCCGCAGGCGCAAAAGGCTAACGCACCCGAACCACAGCGCTGAGGACACACACACACACACACACACACGCACACACACACGACAGCTCCCCCGTCGATTTCGACGATGGGCAACACGCTCTCCAACAAGCCGCAGCATACAGAGAGGCGAGCTGGGCAAGCAATACGTAAGCGACAGCTAGCAGGAGCAACGCAGAGAACTGGCGCGAGGGAAAACAGGAGTTTAGGCAGACTTGCGCAGAATCTACCCACTCGCTCGCCACTCCCACCTCCGTATCCGGAGTAAAGACAAAGTCAATAAGACCGGGGATGAGGGAGAGTGTAGATGGCTGGCGCGATAAACACTCAGTACGCGCACACTTGACACAGCCATCTCGCTAGGTATGCTCCCGACTGCGCGGGAGCGCCATAAAGGCCACATTAAGAGGGAGCCATTGCAGCCTGACTCTCAGTCCTCCCTCTCCTCCCGTACGCACACACAGACACACGCGTACAGAAGGAGCAGCTACGTAGGGGGTCCGAGTTTTCCCGTCAGTTGGCAGACCCTCCAAGCCACGGCTTTTAGCGCACCGTGATAGATTCAGACGCATTCAGATTTATTATAGTGAGGGAAGAATCGCGCCGAGGTCGACCTCACTCTCTCCCCCACCGCATAGTGACCGCCTAGCTTTTCGGGCACCCGCAGTGGGGCCTGAAACCCAGTGGGAGCGCGAGCGCAGTCACCAACAGGGAATCAGAAGTTAGAGAAAGTGCCAGCGCCTTCCAGGCCGCAGGGACCGTGGTTGGCTGAAGACTGGCATTGCGTGTGCATGCAGACCATTGGATCTCAGAAGGGTGAGAGCAGCCCTGCATGAAGCCTGGGCCAACACCCTCCTGAGGGGGGTAACGAGTCAGTCAACGACTGAAAGGCACTACCCATGCTCCATTGACGGTCGGCGTCCATGGGCGAGGCTGAAAGAAGAGCAAGAGACAATTGGTGGACTTTGCAATTGTGGACGTGCAGAAGAAGAGAAGAAGATGAAGAGTAGAAGGAAGATGCAGTAGAAAAAAAAAGAAGAAGGAGGAGGAGGAGGAGGAGGAGGAGGGGAAAGGACGAAGGGGAAAAAATAGGAAGAGGGATAGAAAGAAGAAGAAATTTAAGGAGGGAAATAGGGAGAGGAGGTGAGGGGGGAACGCAGACGGGCCGAGAGAGAGGGGAGGAGATGAAGTATAGAAAAGAAAAATGAGAGCAAAATATCAGTTTACCTTGCAGCAGAGAATCTTCAGTAACTACTGAGGCTGACGATTGTGCTAAAGACAGAACTGTAGGTGCCGATATTGTGAGTACGATTGCGGTAATGGAGCGAGTGATATGACTACAGGAGCTATTATGGGGCAGTAAAGGCAAGACAGTATTCGACAAATTCAGCAAGTGCGGCCTCCACTTACCTGAGGGAGGAGGCACTCACCTGTGTTCCCGACAAACTTGACGACGCAATCATGACGCGAGGCGACTAGTGAGTGTGGCTGAGGCTGGTGGTGGGGATGTGTGAGGTGCTGGGTGTGCCGACATCACGATCAGTGCCGCTGTCGTGAATGCGCATGTGACCTAGTAGGCCCATGCGATGAGCGAATGATCGGGGGCAGTGTGGGCAGTGAAGGCGGCGGTCTCGTCTGTGTGTTGGTGCTCCAGGCACTAGTTCACCAGTCTCTGTGCGATGGATTCGCAAGTGACCGATGAGACCGATGCGTGAGGTGAATGTGCGATTGCAGTGAGGGCATATCAGGCCCTCAGAGCTGGTGGGAGGTTCAGGTGTGGAAGTTGTTGCGGGCGGTAATGCGTCGGAGGGAGTGGAAGAAGTTTTGGGTGAGTTGGAGTAGGTGGACGAGGGCAACGAGGCATCTCTCGCGTCGGTGATTGCCGTCGAGGTGGGGGGTGGAGTAGGGTCTGGCGGAGTGTTTGGTGCAGTCAACGTGGATGCTGTCGGAGGAGGGTTGCACGGCTTCCGGAGGTGACCGACCAGGCCAATGCGTGCACGGAAGGTGCGTTGACAACGCGGACACGTTGGAAGGGCTTGGGTGGTGGCAGCATGCGTCCGTGGATTGTGAGACTTGCGTGCCGTCCGTTTTGCCTTGGCGGCGGCGATCCGACTAGCTTCGTAGATAGCGGCGCCCGTTTTGACCGCTCTTCGCCACGCGGTTCGGTTCAGGGCAAGCTCCTCCCAGCTCAGCGTGTTGATTTGGAGACGCTTCAGGGAGTTCTTCAAGGTGTCCTTGTAACGTCTCTTCTGTCCTCCTTTGCGACGAGTACCTACGGCGACATCGCCATAGAACAGTCGCTTGGGTAGCCGTTCATCATTCATACGTACCACGTGTCCGCTCCAGCGCAGTTGTATCTGCCTGAGCATGGCCTGGATGCTGAGAAATCCCGTTCTTTCCAGGATTTCCGTGTCCGGTATCCTCTCCTGCCACTTCACCTTCAATATGCGGCGTAGGCAGCTGATGTGAAAATGGTTCAGTTTGCGCGTTTGGCTAGCATAGACAGTCCAAGTCTCCGCTCCTTACAAGAGTGTTGTCAGCACAACAGCCTTGTACATCTTCAATTTCGTTGACAGTTGAAGACCATGACGATTCCATACGGAGGCTTGTAGCCGACCGAAGGATTGACTGGCTTTGGAGATTCTGCGGGCAATCTCGGCGTCTATTTTAGTATGGCGGGAAAGCGTACTGCCAAGGTAAGTGAAGTTGTCCATGTTCTGCAGTACGGCTCCATTGACGTTGATGCGTGCGTGGTTGAGGTCAGCACCTGGTGGCGGTTGATGCAAAACCACCGTCTTGTCCGTGTTGATGGTGAGGCCAAAGTTGGCGCAACCTGCTACAAAGAGGTCCATGCTCCTTTGCATGTCTGCTTCGGTGGTGGTGTTGAGAGCGCAGTCGTCCGCAAACAGCAGATCATGAACTGTGGTTGTGGAGACGCGCGTGGGGGCCTGCATCCGACGAATGTTGAGGAGGTTTCCGTCGGTTCTGTAGTTGAGGGGGATTCCGGGACGCTCGTCACGGTAGGCATCCATCAGCATGGCAGAGAACATGAGACTGAAGAGGGTGGGTGCGAGGACACAGCCCTGCTTCACTCCATTGGTCACTGCGAAGGCTTCAGACAGCGTTCCGTAGTCCGTGACGCGCGCCATCATCCCATCATGAAGTTGTCGAACCATGTGGGTGAAGTGTTCCGGACAGCCAAACTTCTGCATAACCTTCCAAAGTCCGGGCCGGTTCACCGTGTCAAAGGCTTTTGTCAGATCTACGAAAGTAGTGTAGAGGTGGGTCCGCATCTCTTGACATTTCTCCTGCAGCTGACGCGTGGCAAATATCATGTCAGTGGTGCCGCGGTGACGTCGAAAACCACACTGACTTTCAGGCAGAAGCCCTTGTTCCAGGTGGCTATTCAGACGATTGAGGAGAATGCGTGCGAAGATTTTTCCGGCAATATTCAGCAGTGAGATGCCGCGGTGGTTGTCACACACCTGGCGATTCGCTTTACGTTTGTAGAGGTGGACGATGGTGGCGTCCTTGAAATCATGGGGAACTTGGCTCTGTCGCCACATCTCTTGGAACAGGGTGGTTAGGTGAGTTATGAGTTGGTGGCCACCATATTTGTAAATCTCCGCCGGGATCCCGTCGGACCCGGGTGCCTTCCCGCTGGACAGCTGCTGCACAGCCTTCATGGTCTCCTCAGGGCTGGGTGGGTGGTCGAGATCAGCATTAATCTCGACTTACGGCAACCGTTCAATAGCAGCTACAGAGGTGGTAGAGGGCCGGTTGAGTACACTTTGGAAGTGCTCGGCCCAGCGGCTCAGAAGTTGGGTCTTCTCAGTGATGAGGGTGGTACCGTCCACGCTGAGAAGTGGGGCTGTGCCCCTCACTACGGGTCCGTAGACTGCTTTGAGCGCTGCGAAGAAGTTCTTCCATTCATTGCGATCCACGTAGCCTTGGATTTCCTCACCCTTACGAGCCATCCAAGCGTCCTGCATTTCCCGCAGCCGCTGCTGTACAAGACGGCGACTTTGGTAGTAGGCTGCTTTCGTGGCGTCGGTAGGGTGAGCGACATATTCGTTGCGGAGGCGATTCTTCTCAGAGATGAGAGTACTGATGGATGCATCGTTTTCGTCGAACCAGTCTTGGTGTGGGTGGGGCGCGGGCCCAAGGATGCGTTTTTCAGTGGATTGAACAGCGTCCCGTAGTTGATACCATTGGGTCTCCACCGAGGTGTTCTCTTCTGCGATTGGGAGGTTATCGAGCTGGTGAGTCAGCTCGTTGCTGAAACGGAAGCGGTTGGCAGGCAAGGTTAACAGATCAGTATTCAACTTACCTGGGGGTCGCTTACCTTGAGGTCTCCTGCGTGGTTGAAGACGGATCCGCATCTTGGAGAGGATGAGACGATGATCGGTATCACCATCGGCACCCGGCATTGCCTTTGTCCCCAACACGTCCTGCTGGTCGCGTCGCCGCACGAGGACATAATCCAGAAGGTGCCATTGACGAGACCTGGGGTGCATCTAGGTCGCCTTGTGCTGCAGCGGTTGGCGGAAGTAGATGTTGGTCAGTATGAGACGGTGCACCGCGCAGGTGCGAAGGAGGAGTAGGCCATTGTCGTTGAGTCCTCGGAGGCCGTGGGGTCCGAGCACTCCTCTCCAGGCGGCGTGGTCTGTGCCGACGCGGGCATTGAAGTCACCAAGGACTATCAACTTGTCCGCCTTCGGCACAGAGGCCAGGAGGGCGTGCAGATCCTCGTAGAACTTGTTCTTTGTCTCGTCAGAGCTGGTCATCGGAGGAGCGTAGACACTAACGATGGTGGCGAATTTGCCACCCCAGAGAGGCAGGTGGAGACTCATCAGGCGTTCGTTGATACCCTGCGGCGTACAGGGTAGTCGTCCCACGATGTCCTTCCGGATGGCAAAGGCGATGCCGGCCTCACGTCGCTCTGCCGTCGGACGGCCCACATAGAAGAAGGTGTAGCCGGCACCCACCTCTTCTATGGAACCTTCACCGGAGAAGCGGGTTTCACTGAGTGCGGCGATGTCCACCTTGAAGCGCGCCAGTTCCCGGGCGATGAGCGCTGTTCTCCGTTCCGGTCGGATGCTCCTCGGGTTATCTAAAAGGGAACGAACATTCCAAGCGCCGAAGGTGATAGGACTTACGTGAGCTCCCTGAGCTGTCGTCCTGTGAGCTCTGGGAGCTGTCCTGCGGGAAGGAAACGGGTTAGTGGGAGGGTGGGGAGGAGAGAAGTTTTGATTTGCGTTTGTAGTGTTTCGACCGCGTGTATGCAGTCTTACAGCCACGGTTAGCTGGCAGATGTCGTGACCCAGCGTTTTTGGAACCATCTTTTATAGGACCATCAACCCTCTCGCGAGGGGCGGCAGCGCTACTCCTAAATAGGACTGCCTGTCACAAGTAACTGCTGCCGAACAACACCATGGGCCACGATTGATTTGATGTTGAACGACCACTTGGTTACGAGCCGCCTACAACTTTGCTGTCGCGCCGCCATAGGACTTTTAGACCGTGGGGGGAAGGTATTTGGGGAGTAGGGGGAGGGAGCAGCAGTACCTGCCTTAGTAGCAGTAGCAGTGAACGCGACAGTCTCTCTATTTATGCTACTACGCATTTTAGTGCTGTGACATCTGATTGCTGTTAAAGTAACTGCTTCGGGTATTATCGTCACGGATGTTACTAAGGATGCAAGCTCTGCTAGGACTAAGAATGCTAATCATGACGGTGGAACGACTATATGGGTAGATATCGTTACAATGAAGGTGACTAAGAGTAACGAAACGGAATAGTGTAGGCATGACAGTAGAGACAACATGGGAGAGATAGTCAGTAGAGTAACAGATAGCAAATATCAATTGGACAGAAAATAGTAAGGTAAAATAGATGGGGAATCAGGCATACATAAGTATAAAGAGCAAGGGATGCAATGTTAAGACTACCGGATAGCGAGTAGACGATGCCGACAGGCGTGACCCCAAAGCATACCAAGGTCGTCTGGCTAGCCTCCCTAGGTCTCGAAAACACAGACAAACACCATTCTTTTCTTGTACATAACCAAGCTCTACACTTTATACAGTACGTATGCAATATATAGTGCCTATCCTGTGTTTTCTAATCAAGAACTAGGACTTTCCGTTTAATGCGCCCGCCGCTTATTAAGCCCAATTTGGTTTGGGCCCGAGATGGGCTTAATAGCCGGCGACTACTGTAATAGTCCTGGTCTGGGGGCATGCTCATGGACACGAGAACAAATGAAATGGAGATTTTTGGTTCATTTTCCTTCGGTGCTTAGTGATAAGCTGCAACTGCGACGAGCAGCTTATTTTTCCTTAACAGGAATTCAACAAGAAGATGTTAGACGATATGGGCTGAACAGGAGCCCTTGCATACTCAGTAAACATAATTGTTGTGATTTCATATGCGGTTGAATCGGTGAGACTGGAGGGAGGTGAGGAGGAGGAAAGTTTCGGTGAACTGAAGGTAAACAGCAAGTACTGAGTGAGTGATTACGCCTGGAGTTGAAGTATTTTTTGACATAAAGTTTAAAAGTATTCATAATTCTGAAAAACAGAGTTCCTTTGTTACAAACTAACTATCGTTGTAATAATTTTGTTCTCCAGTTCTGATGCGTTTGTGATCATTAGGTGTGTAGCCTATTTTTCACCGGACTGGAGCTGTGACTTAAAGAATTGGATAGCCTTTTGTTTTTGGGAGCAGAGTCACTCTACCCGATTTTTGAATAGAACGATGATGATAGAAATGGAGGTCTAATTTGGTTAGGCTGATTTGACCATGCATTAAGCAGGAGCAGGCTGTAGTACGCTTGCAGACAGTGAACTCTTCCAGCATCTGGTAAAGATACGTTTTCTCGATCGTTCCCCGAGAGGAGACAAGCAGTCCTATCTATAAAAAGTACTGTTTAGAAATCCCAGACGGCTACTAAACAACTAGGTTACGCAACGAAAATAAACAGTAGACGCCGTTGATCATGCAATGTTTCGACATATGCGGAAGACTAATATTCTTTTGCTAATCGGAATTGACTCCAGTTGTGATGCTGATTATCGTGTAGTCTATTATGAAATCATTTCAGTCAGGATAGGATGTCGGCTTTTTAAAAGCTTCGTTCCGACTCCTAGCAACAGGTATCTATTGTAAAAACTGACTACTTAAGTAGTATGCCTTTTTATCATTGATTTTGACTGCCTTTATAAATTCAAATATACCTTATGGAACACATAGATTAAAAAATTATTTCTTGTACATGTTTTATAGCAAATTACGCCCAATTGCCCAATTGCCGACTATTTTTCTAACCTAGTGACTGCTGCACTCGTATTCAAGGTTTAAAAACTGCGGGGTGTGTACAGCTTGTTTAAGGAAAAGTACATTTTCACCTACAGTCTGCAGAAGAGGTCACATAGTTGTCATAAAATATTGAAATAGATGTGGAACATATTTTATGCAGTTTAGGTAGCGTTAATAAACTGACAGATACGATGTTTTATGAATAAGCGCCTCAAGTTGTAGAAAAGCTCATAATTAGCAACTATTTAAAGAAGGCGTAATTTGCTATCAAACATGTACGAGAAATACTTTTATCATCTATGTTTTCCATAAGATATATTTGAATTTATAAAGGCAGTCAAAATCAATGATAAAAAGGCATACTACTTAAGTAGTCAGTTTTTACAATAGATACCTGTTGCTAGAAGTCGGAACGAAGCTTTTAAAAAGCCGGCATCCTATCCTGACTGAAATGACTTCAGAATAGACTACACGATAATCAGTATCACAACTGGAGTCAATTCCGATTAGCGGAAGAGTATTAGTCTTCCGCATATGTCGAAATATTGCATGATCAACGGCGTCTACTGTATATTGTCTAAGTTCAGCTAGGATACCCAGGTAAGTACACAAGAAGTTAAGTTTGGTCAACGTGCATTTTCGATTATCACATCACACTGTCAACTGGTCCAATTTTGTGTGTGCAGAAGGCGTTTATGCAGGCACTAAGGCTCACCTGACTGAAGACTTACTCAGCATGCGTCTTCAGACCTCTTACCACGTCACGTTACAGCAACGACGCAGTGATATGAATTAATTATTGGATCCGTTCCTCCCTTCCCCTACCTGATCCCTTGGTAGTACTAGTATTTGATCCCCTAAACATCAAACTTTTCCTTTTAATGTTTATTGAATGGCTAACCCTCTTGAGCAATATTTAATATCTTGCCACATCAATTCATAATTTCAGATAGTTGTTGATGATATATTGACTAGGTTACTTGAAAAAAATCATGGGTGTTCGATTGGAGAGGCATGCAGAAATTCTGTGGATAAAACACCCAAAGCAGGGTAATAAGAAGAGGTTAAATAAGTCAGAATAAAAATTTTCGGTAGTTATTTGTGATGAACATGAAGTCCCTTCCCGGGAACGCAAAAAGTGATAGTAAACAATAAGTAGTTTGCCACACTTAGAAACACGTGAAAATCCAAAATGCCTGAAAATATGCACAAGTTGGTAAAGTTTAAAAGCCAAAACATGACCTTACATCAATTGCTCTCTTCCAAGAGGAGGCTGAGTAAAATTTTCATAATCCTTTCTAGAGATGATAACAGAGCTTGTACTAGCAGATAAAGTCAGGGAAAATGCAGACTGCTATTATGTTTATTTTTGCAGCCTCAGGATAGCCTAGGAAGGGTTTAGTCACTGCGCATGACTGAAATCAACATGATGGCCAATTTCCAGTGAGTGTTTTGTGCCTGAACCTCGCGGCAACTTACTACCTGCCTGCGAAAAGCACTGCGAACCACCGGGCTACGAACTGTCTTGACGCACTTCTGATGCATTTGCATCTGCCTCGACATGTAAACTCGCAAACACGGTTTAGTTTGGTGTGAATGGCATGGCATACAGTTGTTTGACTGAGATGCTTATTAGAACTTCCAAGAAAATATGAATACGCAATTAAAACCTCAATAAAAAAACTGGGTCGGTATGGATATTTTGTATTGGATTGGATAATTTTTCAGTGACTGATAAATTAGAAAATAACACGGTCTTTAGTTGAATGACCAAAATCTCAATCATATAGCACATGAAATGGTAAGGAGCCAATCAGCTATTAATTATTAACTTGTTACCTGTTTGCTTTTAGTCTATAGTTGACGATTTTTTACAATTCGAAATAACTATACTGAGTTTAATGTTCGTAGCCATCCAATCAATACAATGGGGTTGCTAAGCTATACTAAGTCATTGCACACAGGACTAAGACCCCAGAAACTCATTTTCTTTATATTCTCTCATCTTTTTTTGTCTTTGTGGTCGGAAAATGGCCTATTAGACCTTTGGTACTGGTATAGCTTCTATTGTGCCATTATCTTTGAATTATTAAAGGACAACTGCAAGACCTTTACTTGTGCTTGTCTTGCCTGTCTGGCAACAGTAGCTTATTAAGTCTCCCTCATAGATCCATAGTCCCAGCATTTTGTCCTGCGAAAACGGTAGTTATAAGGGTTTTAGAGTGTGGAAATAGGATACGCAGAGAAAGAAAGTTTTAGAGGTAAGTGTCAAGTGAAAAAATGTAATCGAAGTTGTTCCCCGCGGCCGCTGGGAGTAAGTTGTTCCGCATGTAAATTGAAGGTGTATGCGGCGCTTTGCGCAGCTGACTATACGTATCTTACTCCAAAACGGTAAGTTGGACCTCAAGTAATTTGAAGTAGACGACCTCCTAATCACCGTTTTTATTTGTCATGAATTTCGGGAAACCTGCAATTTGATAATCGGGTTTTTCTGCAACACGTTAAACGATAAGATAGATTTAAAAAATCCACAGATATAAATCAACAAGACTTCTAAATACAATAAAATAAAAATGCATATAACAGTTATAAATTATATTCCACTGCGCATCCTAATTCCCCACCCATAAAACCCTTTAACCACTGTTTTCGTAGGAAAACGTGGGGGGAGTAAGGTTTAATGAGGTGGACTACATAAGCTACTGTTGTCTGTCTGTCTTTTTGTCCGCTGCAAGCACAAGCAGATTCAAGCAAAATAACGCAGAAACCGCAAAGTACGACTAGCTGTTCATCTTTCAAGGGCAAATCCTTAACAAATAATGCCCGTATACTCCAAATAAATATTCATTTGAAGAAACAGAATTGTATGAAAGCCAATTAACAGAAGATCCAGTTTCTGATCAAAGATTGAGTTCTTTCCAAATTTACTTAACGGAGGAAGGGAGGTCATAATAACTTTATAACTTCCATTTTGACTAGTGTCTTCAGAGGATATCAATTCATAATATGATTAATTATTACTCAGCAGTTGCGTAATATCTACCTGGAAGAGCTACTGTAGAATTCGGGAAAAGAAAGCTGGCGCCACTGTTCCGTCCAGCCCCAGAGTCTTTGCTTAATTATGCTGGAGGCAGTAGTGCATCTTAGTGCGCGGCGAATAGTGACATATTTAAATCAATAAATAAATGAATAAATTTTATATTTTAGGCCTGAAGGCTGTTCTGTTGCTTTCTTTCGACGAGGCTAGTTGCATTTTCGAATAATTTTACCGGGATCTGCCTTACTGAATCTGTGACAAACGGAATATAGGCGTACAATTAACAAGACGGTACAATAATTACTCTTCGTCTTAAAGCAGGTGAAGCTCTGGAAATGAACGAATATTCTACAGTAAACAAAGCTTTTTACAGCACTATATGCTCGCCTATGCAGGCTGATATTCAATAAATCCAGTAGCAGCCTAATAAGGGGAGCCAGATACATGCATGTGTTTTGATCACGTTACTCCCGATGCAGTGTACTCAGCTTGTGTTTCCCGGACCTGTACGCATAACTCGATCAAATGTCTAACAACATCAAATCGGCAATCTTCCATTTGCTTCGTTTATAATGCTCAAATTTGTACAACTAGCTAAATATAGTAGGCGGCTGAACTGATAACTCCGAAATGTGATGGTATCAATAACTTATTCGTCTTTTTACCTCTTCATGGTTTTCAGATTTTTCCTAGGAAAATAATATTTCGATGTTTTACATCTGTCTACTTCGATGAGTTTTATTCTACTTTAGCATGCGTTATGTGCCCGGTTTGTATCTACGTGTCATGTTGGTCGGCTTACCTATGACACGGGCGGCTATTGCCTTTAATTCGTCATTTTTCCTGTGATAGCGGACGCTTCTGCAGTACTGACACTAATATGAAATTCTTCGTTTACACGTGCCACAAACGTGCTCCTACCCCCTCCACGGGACCAGTCTTTGCCAAGCTGCAAGCTTTTCAAACACCTGGGATATGCATCTACTCATAAACGACAACACACCTGTTACAGCAATGCTCGAAAATTGTACTGAATGGCCGTTGCATGGCTTAAGTGGGGTGTTTTGTGGTTTGTTGGTGTGTTCACGATGTCTTAATGGATGACAATAAACTTGGTCTACTACCTTACATATCCCTAGCCCCAGAATCCTGTCTTACAGGGCCAGTGGTATTAGTAAACTTAAGTTTTTAGTTTATTATTTAGTTTATTAGTTTGGTGTAGTTTATTTTTAGTTAAGTTATTTTTGTTAATTAAAGCCTGGTTGAGTGTAAAGTTGTTATTTAGAACTGAGATCAGAGGAAGACAGGAGAGGAGTCGGCCAGGGACCAGGTGGCCAGCGTGGAACGCTACCTCACCACTACCACGCACACGAGGATGACATGAACTCATGCGGGCAGCAACAAGTGATTTGTCCGTCGGTGGTCGAGGGACAGGTCAGTACGCGCACTGACCTGCTAACAATTACGGCAGCAGCAAAGGGGACAAAGGTCACACGAGCCCCCCCCCCCCCCCCCCAGCAGTCAATCTCACGGACAGTCAGCAGCGAACAAGCAGGTCAAAGTTTGTGCGCTGAGCACGGATAAAATAACAGGCATGCAGAGAAGCTGAAACAAACCCGGCAAACAGGAACAACCACCACGTTACTCTGACGATGGAAACAACCGACTGTCCAAAATGTCAGTCCAAATATAACTCAGTCCATGTCCTTGAACCTTCTTCTTCGTCTTCTTTGGGGGATGATCAAAACGATAAGATGTCTGGACCTAACATCTTTGAGCATATTATATTTATCTAACTTTGGCGGCATCTAACTAAAGTAAAACTTAATTAAAGTTAATGAAAGGGAAAGAAACCACAGGACTAGGGACTAGGGTTATCTAAGGTCGTAAACCAACCTTATTGTCACCTTTTAATTTAGCCACACGTCTAGGGTCCTGCCAGTCAGTTGCGCCCTCTTCCGCCTCAGGTCTTCTTAACTTTATCATGACGCCGTGTCAAGTTGAGGGAGGGGAAAGGCTGCAGGAGATGCATCGCAACTCTACACCCACTATAATCTGTTTCACGGGCAAGCCATCGCGCATTTTTGCTGGTTGGTCTAGGCTGGATCTCACCGGAATCGGCGATCGAACTGTCATGTAATGTATTCCCACAGCCAGCCGGTTTTGTGCTCAAACATGTGGACGGTTGCGTCTTACAACGTTGCACCCTTGTTACATTTTTTGTCTTTAATTCCACAACGGCAGGCATTCGCACTTCGGACTTGGATGTGTTCCAGAACTGCAGGCCTTTTCACAGCGTTCACAACATGCCAAAGTAGAGGAAGAATGCTAAAGTCACTACATTAACTGAACAGATTTTCACCGTGTACTGTTAAAAGTGAAGAATAAAGCAAATGACAATTCTACTGAAATATCTTTGCGAACTAATATTTCGAGTTCGGTAAGTGATAAGTTAACACTGATGGTGTAAAGAGTGTATTTTATAAGCGATTAAGTAATCTTCCGGCCGAATATTACCGGGTGTAGTTGTTGTGTACAAGTGAATGAATAGAAGAAGGTAAAATGTCCTCTGGGACCAGGGTTTCATTTGTCCGACTTTTCGAACCCTCCAGCGAGCTTATTATCAGACAACCAGAAGATCGGTCAGACGACCGAACGTCACGCCTGCTGCAGGAAGCATGGCATTCACGCGCGGACTCAATTATCAGGCATATCGAGCTTCCTGATGCCTACCTCGTGTTGCGCGAGCAGATCGAAGGCAGAGGTCACTCCCGACAGAACCGAGTTAAATACACAGTGGATGTACATTTTTGCAGTCCTTGACAATGAGCTCGCGGAGAGTTCGAAAAGTTGGACAAATAAACTCCTCGTCCCAGAGAACGTTTTACGTTCTTCTATTCAGTTACCTGAACATTGCATATTGTCGACCATTCAGAAGTGAATAAATATTCTTACAGAGAATAGTAGTGTTTGGGAAAATTTTCGCGTAATTTCCATGCACCATGGAGGCCAGGCTCATAGCGATCGGCTTTTCAGTAAGACTATTCGGTACTTTATCTGATTTAATGCCCCTCCTGCCTTCATCTACCATGGTATCAGTTCGAGCTTATTGTGGCTGCTCCACACGAGACTTATCTGGCGTCAACCTCTCGTCCGTGACTCCACGAAGCTAAGGCCTACCTAGCGGCCACACCCCGATAACCACCACGGCTGGAGGGCGGATTCCTGTTAACAACAAACGAACTGTTGGTCGCAGTCGATAGGGTGGGAGCCCATGATGTAAACAGCAGTGCCATGCACACGAACGCCCGATGATCAGTCCAAACGGGACTTATTTCTCTGCTCGTCTCGGTCCGGATTTAGCTTACTAAAAATAAGCCAAAGATAGTCGGTTGCCTGCTCGTGAACTCTGCCACACACATGGAACTTGTTCGTTTCTGGAAGCTAATGGATCAGTGTGCACCCCTTCCTAATTGAGTAAATATCCTATTCGCAGCGACAGAGAATAGTAGGTGGTGAAACACTGATAGACTGTGGTTCGATGGAGTGCCTTTGACCCATCATTGCGACATCTTCTGCAACGTGTACGAGCTGATGTTTTTGTTGTCAGTTCAAGTCGGTACTCAGGTTGATGGTTGGCTGGATGAATGCAGAATAATACCCAAACAGTTATGTAACAATCTGCTCGCATTCAAAGCCTTCTTCCACCTCTGACACCACTGACAACTTGTCCCCATCTAATGGCCTAGGTAGGGGTCGGCAACCTTTTTAACTCAGAGAGCCAAGAAAGCAAAAATTTGCAAATAGATTTCAGTGAGAGCCATACGTTATATTTTAAGATGAAATTCAATTAAATGCGAGTATGATAAGCCTCTGAAGTTATTCTTTTAAATAATTTTCTTATAATACTTATTGTTAATGTGACATCTGGTCTTCCATGGATTCGCTGATGGCTTTATAGTCTGGTCGGTAGTTGGTGAGGTTAAAAAAGACGAGTCTGCTCTCGAAATTCTCCAAAGCGTGCTTTGAACGACTGTAGGAGCCTGGATGTGAAGCCAACTAGCTGATAGCGATCAAAGTTTTGAGTGAACTCATTGTGCATGCATCATTATATTGCCTTAGTTTTTCAAAATGTAGTAAACGATATTTTTCGCGATCCATGCTAAAGATTTCAAGCTTGTTTTCCAAAGCAAACACGGATTGTTGAAGGGATAACACTGTATTTCAATTGCCTTGCAATTTAACATTACGTTGGTTCAGATGTTCGGTCATATCCACGAGGTAGTAAAACACGAGGAGCCACTCAGTTTTGACTAGCTCACGATGCTCAATGCCCCTCATTCCAAGGAAAGTCCGGATTTCATTCAAGCAAGCTGCAAAACGGCTTAGCACTTTCCCTTTTGACAACCAGCGTACATTGCCGTGCAAAATCAGACCATGATAATTATTTCCAACTTCATTCAGCAGTATTTTAAACGGTCGATCATTTGAGGTTCGGGCAACAATAAAGTTGATCACACGAATGACCAGCGACATCACTTCACCAAACTGCCCGTCATATATCTGAGCACAAAGAGCCTCCTGGTGTAGAATGCAGTGGAAACGTAGGATGGGTCTAAGAGAAGCGCCACAAATCCTTTGTTTTTCACCACCATAAACGGAGCACTATCAGTACACACTGAGATAAGTTTATCCATAGGTAGTGTTTTTTCTTGAGCGAACTCCATGAAAGACTTGAATAAATCCTCACCTCTTGTGGACCCTTTTATTGGCATAACCGCAAGACTTTCTTCGTGCAGTGTATCACCAGTAGCATATTTTGCAATCACACTGAACTGCGCTAAATGGCTTACGTCTGTTGACTCATCCAAAGCCAGGAAAAAGAACGGAGCTGCATTTATGTCTTTCACTTGCGTTTCCTCCACGTGGGTTGCCATCGTGATGGTACGCTCATTAACCGGTTTTTGCCGACAAAGGCGTGCCTTGTATCCGTTTGATTCCCTTGTCTTTGTTCGGAAGATCATCAAGCAGTTTATTGGCCACATCCGGCATGAACGTTTTAGCAAACTCGCCGTCTGTGAATGGTTTTCAGTTCCTAACTATTGCTAAAGACCCAGCAAAGCTAGCGGAGTTATAGTCACCTTGCGCGGAGTTGCTTCTGGCTGGTTTGCATCCTGCTCATTAGCTCTTGGCCTGCTCTCTTTCGGCTATCTCCCGCAAGGTATTTTGATGCAAAGGTATCATGGCGTGTGTTTAAGTGGCGCCTTACATTCGACCGTTTCATCGATGTAATCTTGTCATTGCAAATAATACATAACGCATAATCTGCTCTCTCCACAAAGGCACATTCTTCGGCCCATTCGTCCTGAAATGTACGATACTCCTCAGCTCTTTTTCTTTTCACCATACTCTTTTTTGCAGAGGTTAACTTTGGGCAAATGAGAGAGGGAGAGAGTGTAGCGTTCAAAGATTTGCGATCCGTCTGATGATAGAAAGCAATCAGAGGCTAGGATCGATTTATTAGTCCGCAAGGCAAGTTTTCGCGAATGGACTGTTTGCTCCGACTGGGGGCCATAAACACGAGGCACTATATGTGACAAAGCCGGCTGGCCTATGCGCGTTAGATAGCCTTGTCTGCCAGCGTGACAGTGACCAAGCTGAGGTCCAGTCTGCGGGCTGTCGTGCTTAAGTAGAGCGTCTGTTATTTAGCGAGCTTGTCACCGTTGTTAGGACGCAGGAGAAAACGGAAGCAATTGCTGTCGGCAAGCCGGAAAGGGACCAGCCAGGTCAAAACTAGGGGTGCCGAAACTCCAGAGATTGGTCGAAATTAAATTGGTTCTAATGCGCGTCTCGGTGGCGGCACGTCATTGGAGGTGGACGGCCACAATGCGGACCCCCGCCCCCTCGTTCTCAGTGACCCGCTGCCTCAAAGTCATGTGTTGTCTCAAGCAACTGTTCCAATGCTATCTAGACTGGTACCCCCGCCCCCTGAGGCTTGATCTCGCAGCTGCGTCTGGGTAACCGGTAACAGCTGCACGAGCGTCCTCTTTCCTTCGGTTATCCGGCGGCCCCCAGACCGCCGCCCTGGCGATCGCAGTTTATTCAGATATGCACACACACATACACCCGAGCATACACGCGCGTCCAAATACCTAAGGGCCATTTGAATACCCTACCCCTCGGCCGATGTAGCAAAGATCTCCGCAGGCGACGTCCCCTCGGGCAATTGCAAGACACCAATAACAGAACAATTGAACCTGCTCCGCAATCCTACTGAATCAGTTGTCACCACTGTCTCAAGTTCTTTCAGGTCTGGCTGGACGCAGTCAACACTAGCCTTGGCTTCGCCAGTGCCCACTGCCACCTGGGACAGCAATTGGGAGTTCTGTACATAATAAATCTCTCCTTCGGGTGACTTCTGCCTTTTAACTTCCAACCTGGGATTTGACCTGATGATTGTAGTGATCCGAGTACAACCCACTACTTAGACCCCTAAAGAGTAACCAAAATCAGGAAATCTGAAGTTTTTTGAGAGAGCCATACGCAATCATCAAAAGAGCCATATATGGCTCGCGAGTCATAGGTTGCCGATCCCGGGCTTAGGGGATGTCGAAGTTGGTGGCGAAGTCGACAACAGAAGGCTTCCCAAATTATAAGTTAGTGAAGACTGATAAGTTTGAGCAGCGCTTACTGTGAGAAAGAGCTTAAGAAAAATAGGTGTTGCTCGCAGTATCCACGGGCCAGTTCTTGTTGTGTGTGTCCGCGGGCGGAATTAGAGGATTCCGAGCATATCCTCAGTTGTCTGCAATCAATCAATAAAATGCTGCCCACTGATCGGCTTCTAAGCGAGCGAGAGCGTGAGACGCACAAGAAGCCAACGCGGGCGGCTCGCAGCGGATTAAAAAGGAGCGTGAGGCAGAGACTATCAGCGCCAGTGCGCAAGGCTTATCAGGTGAAGGCAAGCTGAGTCAGCACAGCGGCGCTGCTCATAAACTGCCACAGAGGCACTAAATTGAAAATCCTTAGTAGAGTGTAAGTGTCATATCGGTTCTAGGATCCGAGTGGCGAGGCACCATTCCCACGGGCTGTGTACGGTTCTCAAAGAGCTTGCGGACTTTATTTAGCAGAACGTTATACGTTATAAATTGTACCCCGGTGGAAGTCGCTTTGTAAAGGGTACAAACAGGAATGGCTTTAGTAAACTCAAGAAACCACTTTTATACACCTCGAGACTTGAAGACCGAAAGGTCTCGCATAGAAGCGACCTAACACTTATTTTATGATTTGCATTGTTTGATAGGTAGTAATGGACCTTTACATTTTTCTTCATCCTTCTAGTATGAAAGATATCAGAAAATAACCTCACATTCTTCCATAGACCAGCTTTCGTGTTTTGGGTAATATGGTGTTGCCTAGTCTATTCACGGAAAAGAGTTCAGTGTGCAGTTCTGAAAGAATGTTGTTCGAGACGTAAATAGCGGTGTCGAATTCTTTCACCTGTCTGACCTAGGAATTGGTCTGCCCTTGCGTGACAAGATTTTAATTATTACTCGCCATTTATCATAAATTAACCAATCCAGCTTTTTCCACTACAATGCATTATAATTTTAATTTTGATTGAAACGGGGCCGGTTGGAAACCTGCTGACATCTAAGTTGCCGAATAATTTTGGAACCTTCTGACTGTTACACTTGAATTTAAGGTTTCAAATCTGAATGTTGTGTACATACTGTCTAAGGAAAAGTACGTTTTTTCCTACGGTATGAGGAGGAGGTCATACGCTTCTCATAAAATGCTGCATTAGATGTGCATCATGGTGTGTACATCATCGGCAACAGAAATAAAGTGACGGATAAGATTTATTATGAATGTACAGTTCGCAGTCGTAAAAAATCTTATAGTAAGCCATTTTTACATAATAAACTTTATGTAAGCGGTCAGAAAAGCTAGTTAAAAAGTGGGCACCGTGACGTGACTGAAATGACTTTAAATAAGGGCACACAATCTCTATATTTATAAAGCTCATCTGTGGCTACGTTTGTGACTTTTTTGTATTGGCCAGCGTGAAGAGATAGGAGGCAAAATACTAAATATTGTTGCATATTCAAATTCAGTGAAAAATGCCAATTCATAATTATCCAAACATGTCTAAGCTATGGCCAAAAATTTAAAAAAAATGGAGCTCATCTGGGAGAATTTCACAGGTTTCGCCCGCCTCGTAGGCCAGACTAGATGCCCTTGGACCACTTAAAACAGCACTTACGGCGGTCGCCGGCTAAGGTGAGCCAACCGCCCCGGCTGCCTTCCGAGTCCGATTCAGCCGCATTTACCTACTTCTGCGCCCC
>JAYGXS010000001.1:57578685-57600501 GCA_036362985.1 Ligula intestinalis
CAGCAATGCCTCCACTGAGGCAAGTTTGATGCGTTAGGGGGGGGAGGGCACTCGAAACAACTGCGAAGGGGAGACTGTGACTTTTTTGTATTGGCCAGCTTGAAAAGCTGGGAGACAAAATACTAAATATTTTTGCATATTCAAATTCAGTGAGTCATGCCAATTCATAATTATTCAAACATTGCATGCTTTTGTCTAAGCTAAGGCCAAAAATTAAAAAAATGTTTTCGCATTTCAGGCTTCCCTCCCCCCCCAACTTCCTGCTCCACATTATTGTTTCCGTATCCTGCTTACCCATTTCCTTCAGTACACGGGTTTTCGTCTTAACGAGTACTATAAAAGGTTTTCTTTTCTAATGGGTTTTCTTCTTAACGGTGCACTATAAAGCTGAATCTGAACCGTACCCGTCGTTTCAGCCATGCTCAGTCAATGCTATCAGTACCATAGATTTCTCCATAGAAGTAATTCGTAAGCACATTATCCGTCTAAAAAACTCGCACTCCTCGGGAACTGACGGCCTTCCAAATTCACTTATCAAGAGAGTATTCAGCTTCCCCCGATTGCTAAGTTATCTATTCTCAGCTTATCTTCTAAACGGTTTCTTTCCTGACTCATGGAAGACATCTATTATTCTTCCAGTCTTCAAGTCAGGATCTCGTTCGGACGTAAATAACTACCGAGGTGTTCATAAAACCCCGGCCCTAGCCAAACTTCTGGAAAAGATCATTTTTAATCAAATTCTCGATTTTTGTGTAGAAAATAAACTATTAAGTGCCTCACAGCATGGATTTCTACCTGGAAGATCATGCGAAACCTGCCACTTAGCATTCCTTAACCTGGTTAATTCACTTCGTAATGAACAGCAATCAGTCATCGTGATTTACTTTGACCTTAGTAAAGCTTTTGACAAGGTGCCTCATAGGCGCCTTTTAGTGAAACTGGAAGCCCTAGGCATCAGGCCTCCCCTCCTCGATTTCATTGCCTCCTACCTGTCTAACTGCAGCCAGAAGGTCTTAGTAGGCAATAGCTACTCGATGCCTCAGCCGATCACGAGTGGTGTATTACAAGGCACGGTTTTAGGCCCCCTCCTTTTCATTCTTTACATAAATGGAATTTCAACAGTGCTAAATAATTCGGAAAATTTCATTTATGCTGATGACCTCAAGTGTATTTACTCATTTTCTAAGGACACGGCCAGTACTTGTGTTGATAAAGTTAACGCAGACTTGCGTACTCTCTCAAGTTGGAGCGCAACATGGCAGATGGAGTTTTCTCCATCAAAATGTAGTTTCTTGAGTTTTGGTCCCGCAAGGCTTCCTGGACCCATTATCTTCCAAAATAGTCCACTGTTAGCTAGATCTACGATAAAGGATTTGGGTCTTACTTACACGAATAAGCTTGCATTATCACCTCATGCAGATCGAATTTCTGCCAAGGCCGCACATATATGTGGGTTTATATCGCATAACTTTTTCCTTCCAGAAATGAAGTTAAAACTATACCGCATGTTTGTTCTTCCTATGCTAGAATACTGCTGCCCGCTTTTTGGCCTCATGACCCAGCATGACCGTAGTAAGATTGAAAAGGTTCAGCGAGTTTTCACTCGTAAAATATTTTCTGTTTCTGGGTCTGGTATGTGTTATACAGATAGATGTCAATTAGCAAACATTAAATTTCTTTGGATAAGAAGACTCGAAGCTGGTCTATGCTTTCTGTTTCGCGTTAACAATAGTCCTAATCTCCCACAAATTAACGCTCTCCTTCCAGTTGACCGACCTTACGCCACTCGTAACTCTTCCATGATAATTTTACCACCCTGTAGCTCCACATCTAACCGTTCTCGCTTTTTTACCTCCAAATATGCTTTTATTTGGAACAACCTTTCTCTCAATATTAGACTGTCTTCTACACTGTCGATTTTTAAAGGCAAATTAAATAAGTATTTAAATTTAGAGGAAATAAAGTCGTTACTGTCTGTTTCCTTTCCAAACACGCAAGTTGTAGATTTTGAAAAGGGTCCTCCTGGCATTTGAAGCTCTTCCCAGGATACTAAAATGGTTTCTAAATATGTTAGCATTTCCCTCTGCAGAGTCAAGCATCACTTTCAAGGGCTGCGAATTCTTCTCCGTTTTTGCAACCTTCGCTGTGGTCTTCGCGATTGGCTCTGGAATCTGGGGGGTCGCAACTCGATGATGTTGCCTTGACTTCTACTGCCTTCTCCTGCCTTCCGGATGACCCCTTCCTAACTCAACGATATATTATTTTTTCCCATGACCATAAACGTCCCGAACCCTCAACATCCGGTCCCAAACTAACCACATCAAACGCTTTTACCTATTAAGGCAGTTTTTCCTCCTAAAGTTTTTTTGAACTCGGTGGCCCGCTGAACTCATCCACCGATCTAGGAGTTTTTTTTTACTGCCGATGACAATTATTTTATAAGAGTTCACTGCTTATCATTATTATTTTTATTTTCACGATAGCACTAAGTTTGTAACGACAGGGCCCCTTGGGCCTTAAATATACAAATATACAAATACCTTAAGGCGAAGCCGGGCTTCCCAGCTGACTGAATAAGTTGGGTCACGGGGGTAGGGGGAGGTGGACAATAATTCACCGGTAAAAGGCCGACGGAGACAGTTGACGTAGCTCTCAGTCATAACTGCCTGCCAGGTTTTGGGACTGGAAAACGAAACAGTTGTTGTGTCAGTGAGGTTTTACAGAAGGGGACGCAATCCTCGAGCCCCTTAAGCATACCTCCTAAAACTTGGAACCCCGCTGTTAGACCCTTAGCAACCTGAAGGCGAAGCCGGGCTTCCCAGCTAGTAATCAATATTACACTTCTACTAAATACCAGTTTGCGAATGATTATCAATATTTCGCAAATTGCGCCATTTTGCAGGACTTTCCGCCCGTACTGAAATTATACAAAGGAGCTATTTTATTGAAAAAGAGCTTTGATCGTCCACATTATTAGCATATTCCATGTCAAATAATACTTCCAACGTGGGTTTTTCACTGATTCAACTGCATGTAACGTCAAGCAACAGTCACAACACTTCTGGTAATTGAGTAGGCAGGGGTCCCTGTTTCACACTAGTTGTCGTCTAAATTTATCATCTAGAATTCCTGTTAAAAGTAAATGAAATGCCGGTCGCACCTGACAGTGCGGGAGTCTGTGACGTAAGCAGCAGTGCAATTTACTTAAACTTCCGAAGATCCACCCAACCTGATTTGCAGCGACAGAGACTGGCAGGCGGTAGGACATTAATAGACTGTGGTTTGATGAAGTGCCTCTGACCCATCCGGTAGTCCCCGCCTGTGATCCGTCTGCACGGTTTACAAGCGCACTGTCGAGTGTTTTCGGTCTCAGCAGGCATTCAAGTTGATTGTTGGCTGGATGCATACAGAATAAGCCCCAAACAATTCTTTAATAATATGTTCGCATCCTGCGTATTTTCTCCCCTCTGAAACTAGTGACTGCCTGTCACTATATGATCATCTAGCGAGCACCACATTGGAATTCCTAGACAGAGTGCAAGCGCTACTTCGGCCCTGAGGTCCAACTGGTAGGTCACCACTTGCACGGGGAGCTTGCTTAAGTGAACGATAATTGCGATGCTCAATGAAAAGTGCTTACCGGTTACTTGAGAGATGTTGTCCTGCCCGATTTTTGCAGGCGATTAAATGCCTCTTCAGAAAAATGTGACAAAATTGCAGGATGATTCGCGCGTTTTATCACATTAGCATATATTGAAACAGTAATTGGATAAATAGGTATGTGGATGGAGAATATAATATCTGGTCGATATCTTTGCGCATTTTTCTTACTTTTACCTATCTGATGCGCCTGAAGCCATAACTGATGGGATAACTCAGACCCATCAGTCAACCCACTGCCTTTTGGTGTGGATTTGCCGGCTGGTGACCTGATAGTCAGGCTGCAATGGCTCCTTTTTACTGTGGTATCTATGGCATTAATACTCCGCGAAATCCGAGTCAGGGGTAGCGGCGGGCTTATGGTCGGCTCCAGCCACGCCAGCCACCCGTACAATCTCCAGTCTCCCGTCTTCTTGATTCGGTCATGACGCCAGACCCTAGTGGCGGGAGGGGGAAGGATGCTGAAGATGCGATGTAAGTTTACTCTTACTACAATGTAATTCACGCGGAAGTCACACCACCTTCCTCTCGGGCATACGATAGGCCTCGTTGAAATCGACTTTCAAAAGTTCAGATCACCCATTTTCTAATTGAAAGCACGCAAATAGTAAAGCTTATGCCTCAGGATCTTCGGCCTCGTACGTGACTTAACTAAGTTTGTTAAAACTCCCTTTAATGTAGCTGACTTTAACGCTTCTTGATCGTAAACCATAAACAAGTCCACAGTAATTAATCATAGCTACACCCTCGTCTGTGGCTGCAAGCAGGGTGGAGTAGAAGGTGTGGCTGCGACCGGCCCGCTCGACATTGCCAATGGGTCCGAAGACTTCACATGATATGCCTTGGCGAAAACGATTCAACTTACTTTTACAAAATATCGACTATGTCAAGTGTATAGGTGTTATGCAGTTTTCCTGTCCACATCCTATTCTAAAGTCCCTCTCTTATGAAATGTCAACCAAAATTCTGAAATGTGTTTTCTATTCAAACAACTTACTTATTTCGGGTTGCATTGCTAATTAGCATGCAGCCTAAGCCTAAGAAATGTTGGTCGCGTTAGCATACCCGCTTTAGAACGAGCTTCTTTCTGGCTACCTAGAAAAAGAAAACCTATTCTGTAAAAAATGACTACTGAAGTAGAATATACCTGCGTCATTGATTTTCGACGCCCCTTTAAATTCCAGTATATATCTTTTGGAAAACATGCACATAAATTTTTCCTCCTTTTCTCGTCTGGTAAAATCTGACGCCTTCTTTAAATGGCTTATTTGAAGAAGGGTTAACCTTTGGTTTAAAAGAACTTTCTGAATTGACGAATTACTTTGAACCCTACCCGCCGTTTTCGAACTACGTGCTGTGTAGATTCTAGGCAGATAGTATTGTCAGCAAAGACAAGGCTTAGACGGTTAACCCGAATACCTACAATCTTTCTAGGCCCGGTTCCTTAGGAGATAGGAGAAGTCTTGGGAAGGCCAGAGTAGAAGGAAGAGTTTATTGTGTACACAGGAAGGAGAATAGGATGGAAATAGTGTTGACTCGCGGAGTTGTGCGTCCGTTCCCTATTCGGGTAGGCTCCGGAGTGTTGAGAACATCGAGCGTCGCCGGCGCATGCTTTGTTCCGGCGGCCAATAAGGCGGGTGGTGTCTAGACTACGTGGATGCGCGACCTTGAGATGGACTGCGATTGGCTAGCGTGTATGCGCGGTCACGCTGTGGCGTACGTGCGCGTCGGCCAAGGGCAGTTAGCGCTTAGCCCCAGGAGACGGTGGGCACACAGGCAGGCTAGATGAGTCATGCATCAGTGGCTGGTCTTGGGTTCCAAGTGGCTGCAAAGAGGCCACTACAATGCTATCTGCCTAAGACTACAAGCTGCTGTAGCTTCTGTCAGGGTCCGAAGAATGAGGCCCAAGGCAAAGGCGGAATGAGACAACTGTATTCTGCTAGCGGTTGGTGAACGTTCAACTATGTGTGTCATTCTGCCTAGGGAAAAGTATACATTTCCCAACGGTATGAGATAGACGTCATAGGTTTGTCATAAAAATTTGCATTGGATGTGCATCGTATTGCACACTTTATAGAACAGATTAGTAGATTGGCAGGCACGATATATTAGGAATTACGAACGCCTTCGTGTTGCTCCTGATGGTCAACAAAAATATCTTTGAAAACTTAAAAATCAAGGTGACGCGAATGGGGGCCAAGCTATACCTCAGCATCATTTACAAAGCGTTTTAGTTGCTAACCCACTTCGTTTATCTTTCCCATCCTCATATAAAAGTTTGCAGGTCATATTCATGTCCTATGAAACAGTACTGTAGACAGGATTGCGTTTTCAAGGTAATAAGGTGTTGCCTAGCCTACCCATGACAAAGATTTTAGTGAGCGCTCCTAAATTAATGTTGGTCGAGTGCTAAATAGTTTTCGTGGTATCTTTTGTTACGTGTGTGACGCCCTTTTAGCTGACCTGTTTCTAAAAGCAATAAGATCAAACGCTATAGCAAGAAAATTCAATTTATCTTTTTGTCATAACTCTGCGTTGGTAAACATGCTCAGCTCTTATCAAAGAATTTGAAAAATGTTTAAGGGTCAGTCAATTAACGTGTAATGCTGTTACCAACAGGCCATCGCGGAATGCGATTATTGGGTTGGAGAGACTGTGACAGATCAACGCAAGCTGCGATCTTGAGATGAGTTGGTGCATGATGAATCCACGAGAAGTACAGATAATGCGTATCTTTCTGGCCCAGTGCTTTGCAAGCCCGCTGCGGGTGTTTAGTTCGAGGAATTTCTGCAAACGTCTCGGGCCAAACAAATTTGGAATTTTAATGCATTGCCACATAGTTTACCTAAGAAATCCTCTGCAATTACTTTTAAATTATAACCTACGCTGGCAAGTTTTCGATTAGTACTTGCCATTGATCATTAAAAATTCCATCGGATTATGTTTTCTTAATAAGTTAATATTGGTTTGAAAAGTAGAATTTCGATACCTACTGCCATCTCGAACAAATCAGCCCTCGCAATAAACGCTTGAAATTCGATGCCAAGCTAAATTCTTGACTGTGCAAACAAGAACTCCCCGTCGGGGTGGGGTGGGGGGGGAGTGGTACGCTAGCACTCAGCATTTTGAACTTGTCGAAAGCCCCGGATCCCGAATCACGGGCTCATTACGCTGCCTGTTCTTCTGTGCATCAGTTATCTGCTATTTCATCGTAATCGCCCCCTACCTTCGACTTCCCCCCCCCTCTCCAACCACCCAAAACGGGGCATCAAGTAGGGCCTCTTTGTTCCTTGCTTTTGTTCCTCTCAATGAGAATGATTTGGGAGAGGCCTTTTTTGATAGGTCACAACTTGCGAATAAATTTCTGGGCTTCTAGCGTGCTGCTAGTTCTTTTATTGAATTAACCTTGCTGACTGTCAGATTCCGTCATTTTCTATTGACATTTCGCCACCAAACCAAAGTAGATAATTGTTTCGTGTAGTCAAACCTACCAACTCTCGAAGCAAGTCTGGATTCATAGCGTTTGGATTAGTTATGCCTTTCCTAGACCAGGTGTAGTAGCTCCTTACGAATATTGGTCCAAATTAACCAATACGGGATCAGGTGACTGGCAACCTCGTTTCAACTTCGAAAATCTAACTACGTTCCCACGAGACAGTATAGTTTTTTGAGGCGTTCAGAAGAAATCTGGTCAAAAGGCGGCATCTTGAAGTGAATGAAATACTAAAGAAGTCGAGATAGGCGAGCAAACGTTTTCGATTAATTCATCATCAGGCGTGTACAATAATATGAGGGGGTAGAGTTAGCAAAAGTTTCAGCAACCAATCAACGAAATATGCTTAGCCTAGGCCGTATGATAATCATTATTGCAAGACTACTTTAATGCTTTTTCTGAAACAAATATACCCTTCAGAATGTTGATTAACTTTTCAAGAGAATAGCAAATCTACTGTATCCAGACCCTCCATAATATGGTTTAGTACTGAATAAAGCATTCGCAGTTTTAAAGGAGCAGTCGAGTCTGAGGGTGACTTACTTGTAATCGATGGTAGCCCTGAGCATGGAAGGAAAATGACCGGTTGTAAATCAGTCTGGCTATGCAACGTCTTTGCTGCATTGGCTAACAGTCATCTGTTTCCTGCATCTTTGTGCTTCGCTTCAAACGGTTAATTTGACGGTTTGACGAGCATTTAGCCCACACCGGCTGAGTGCCTCGAACAGCCTACGCGTTTAGGCCACTTTCCTGTGTTTTGGTAATAGCTGTAGGTTTAAAAAGTTTAACGGCAAAATTGGCCATTTTTATTTGACAGAAACGTACTCTAACCTGAACGTTGGTTTGGTTAAAGAACTAACCATTCTGGTTTAAGATTCATCCGTCTCATTTCTACGTTACCTAGTTTCTTACACGAAAGCCCGTGAAGAAAAGCTGCCTGTTTACCTAGATTTGTCTGAGGTATGTTCTGATGCCTTTATCACTGCTGAATGCGGTTGCCTAATTGAAAATTTTACCAGTTCTGTCGTTTTCTATTTCAAAAATAAGTTGGAGGTCAAAACTTTGTCTTACACGCGTGATGCTATGTACAATGCCTTACTCATTCAGGATGGCTTCTCGGAAGATCCCGAAACATACTCCCCAACTAAAAGACCCTGTGGCTAACTCTAGCAGAAACTTTCTGGCTTAGAAACGTGAACTCTGGTTTTGGACGAAAGGAAGGGGTGGGGAAACGTGAATCTGCGTATATGTGCGCATGACATTATGCGAAGCCAAAGGTGAGCATTTTACATAAAAGGAAGTTTCAGAAAAGAAATATTACTGAATACGCCAACAGTAACACTGTGATTAAGTCTTAGGGTTGGGGAACTCCCAGTGAACCTTGGCAATAAAGCTAACTCATAAACTACATGAAAAAAATATAACGGTGTTTACGCTGAATGGCGACAGGTCCTGTGGTTCATTTTCAGGTGCACCTTGGGGTGTGTTTTCCGCTAGGCCTTGTATGTTTTCCACGTCCAGCATACTATAATCATAGGCTAGGGTGTGAATTTATCAAAAGGGTTTGGCGGCGAAACGCCATACGTACTCCAATGGGGGGGAGGGGTGCTAGGTGAGGGGCCAAAGTGGTGTAGGTCGGTGAATGCATCCAGCAGTGCGTGATAAAGCCCTCTAAAAGGCGTGTCCTCTTCCAGGCTATATAAACGCGAGGGCTTCAGTTGGTAACTACCTTTCCTCGACAAAATTTGTACTGAACAAGCGCTAACTGAATATGAACAAGACACGCACTGCGGTGATCGGTATTCCCCGAGAGACAGTCAACCCCTGGGAACGTAGAGCCGTCCTCACGCCCAGTCATGTGGAGACCCTTGTCCGCCGGGGCATCCGTGTCATCGTGCAGCCATCAAATCGTCGAATCTTCACCTGTAACGAGTACCTGGCTGCGGGTGCCATAATCAACGAAGACCTCAGTGAGGCCACGGTGATTCTGGGCGTTAAGCGTCCTGTCAACCTCACCACGGATGACCTCTTACCCAACAAAACCTACGCCTTTTTCACACACACGATCAAAGCCCAAAAGGACAACATGGAACTCCTGGACACCTTATTGGAACGCGTGAGTTTGTACCCATGCCCACAATTCCGCAAGCTGATTCGTATTTCTTCCCCAATAAGCGAGTTTTTATTACATCCTGAATCTAGCCATGTTTATCTGCTAAGCAATAAAGGTCATGACGACTATCAACGGTATCCACTAAGAATAGAAATTACATAATGCTTCAAACGGGGATAGAAGAACAATTATCGAAGGAATCTCAGTTTTTGATACTGTCCAAATATTTCAATTTACGCATTAAGCGTAGGCTAGGAAAAATAATTTATTCGCTTTTCTGAAAATTATTTTGCTGCTTTTCTATCTGCCACTGATAAGCACAAATTTTTCACATTGCAAAGAAGAAGAATGTTTAGGGAAAACATAAAGTTAATGGTAGACCAGTCTGAATTAATCCATCGGCGCAAGAACCGTCCTCTGGTGGTTTTTAAGAAGAAATTATTTCATAAACAAAACGATTGCATTGATTGCAATTCATACACTGTCTGATTACAGTTATATTACCACCTTAGATACCCCTAGCCCCTAGTCCTGTGAAAACTTTTTTATGAGTTTTAGTTTAGTCTGTTTTTTGGTTTGTTATTTAATCTATTAGTTTGATTTTAGGTTAAGTTTAGGTCGACACCATTAGCATTATACAAATATACTTAACTAACTACGATATACTGTCCAATAGACTGAGAATTACCACCGCAGATAAATCTTGAAATGAAGTCACTTTATGACGAAGCAGTGAATTGCAATAAGGAGCCATATTTATAAAGCCTACGTGCGTGTAGGTAGTTAGAAATTCATAGAACGTGACACTTTTGCTTAAGAAGAAAATCTGATGAGCATGCGTACCTTTCGATAGATTCGCCTCGGGCCATTACATTTATATAGAGAATGGGTAAAACATAACATGCTGGCAATTATGTTCATCGTTAAAGGCGAATTAATCATGGAAATAGGAGAAAAAGTGGGGATTTGTTGAATCTGGACAGTGGGAGGGTGGAAAGGAGAGAAAGCGCGGAAAAATGCAAGCAGTTATGTAACAGTTGGACATGCCAAGCTCGGGGCTTGCAGGAGGTTCTTTTGCACGCACAAAACCGGCTTTCTCAATCCGATCGCGGATGTTTCTGCAGTTGCTAGCAAACGCTGACCCAGGGACCTTGGTTAGTTTGGCGAGACCTTATAAATTACCTTTGCTGGGGTCAACTTTTACTTAAAATGACTCTAAAGTGCGTTTATTATTGCCGTATCAGTGGTTGTGATCGCTCATCTATTTACCTAACTAAGTATTAATGCCTAAAAAGGAAACTGTTCACCGAACAATAATAAAAAATGTAATGACGCATGAATAAACAAACACTTCTGGACAGCCTGATGTTTTTCTCGTTCTGACTCTGTTTTACATATCATCTTACTTATACTAATTCCATTTACGTTGCAAGTCCGAGCCCGCTTTGAGGTTGAAGTTAAACACTTTTATATAATTCTTACCTCGACTGTGAAATATCAATCGCTATTTAAATATTTGAAAATGCACATTTCTGGGAGTAAGTCTTGCGTCTACTTCGTCTGGTTTTTGACTTCATCATTAACGTTGATGGTTGTAAATAAGGTAGCTTAAACGTCATTCCGAATCAGCTGACATGTGTAATCAATGGACGAAGATCGCTTTCACGATGATATCTCTGGTACCTTTTATTAAAAGCAGTTCACATCCGCTGAGTGATTTTTTCCAGAAACTGCAACTATGCGGCGAGCAATGTGTAAGTGTATTCGCGGAGGTCCTAAGAGGTACTTATAATAACACTGCATTCAAAAGTTGTCAGCTATACCCTCTGAATGTGAAAAATTAATTTTGGTGAACCAAATGGAATCACCAGACTATTTTTATGTTTTCTTTTCTAATAGAATATTCGTATCTTCGATTACGAATGCATGGTCAATGAAAACAATTTCCGTGTATTAGCATTCGGCAAATTTGCCGGCTATTCCGGAATGATCAACATCCTCCACGGCCTTGGCCAGCGTCTCTTGGCTTTGGGGCACACAACGCCTTTCATGGTACGTGGATTCTCGCCTTTTTGTAGGGCGTAGCCAACCTAACCCCGTTGCCGTTACGAATAAAAATAGACCTCCTCGTAGTACCGTTTTCACCCTATGAAGTTTAATTTTCGCTACAATTAGTCAAAAAGTTGCATTATTTCTGATTGTTGACCGACAACTGTACATCATAGCATAGGAAGATCATATTTTTGTTAACAACTGCAAAAATTGTACAGAACTGTATACCGAAGTGACAGAATTACGTAAATGTAGAGTAATTAGCACTTCTTTCACCTTCCTCTTTAAAACCTCCCATTTTCTATACCACCAGAACGTGGCTATGCCACACAACTACTCTTCTCTGGAGCTAGCCCGTCAGGCCGTCAAGATGGTGGGTTACGGGATCGCCATGAATCAGATGCCTAGCTCGATCGGCCCTATCATCTTCGTCTTCACTGGTCTAGGCAATGTGTCTCAGGGAGCACAGGCCATCTTCCGTCTCCTACCACACAAGTTTATCCAGCCCTCCGAAATGAAGGAGACTGCCATGCATGGAAGTAGGTCATCTTTCGCACACAATTCATGTTTGCGTCTATGCGCTTGTTTCTTGTTTGGGGCAAAAGTTACGCAGCACGTCTGCGCCAGGCCATCCACTGCGTCCAACACCACTTTATCTATTCAGTTTGATCCTAGGAAGCCGACTGACACATTTGGAGACAAAGGTCGATCCATATCGGACCTACCCCTTGTTTTCTTCATTGTAAGTAATCGAACACCCAACCGGCCACAGCGGGTTATTAGTCGTGGGCTGGATTGTTGCCAGTTGACGCGAGAATCCAGTCATATTCCTAACCGGCAATCAAACCACAGTGACTCACTCCTAATACAGCCTTTGTGGCAATCCCTGTCAATGGGAATTCCTGTTACTGTTAGCTGGTAAGGCCATTTTCCCTTATAGATCCCTATAATATTGTAGTTTGGCAGTCACACCGTGGACATAGACGTCTTCCTTTTATAGCCGAATGAGTCTGATAAGCAAAAGACACTAGAATGGTTGGCACGGGATAGGTGGGCGTACAATGTATCATACGGCTCTTTAGACCTCATAACGTGTGAGGCTGTAAACTATAGAAACATCCAAGGAGCTGAGCCAGGACTAGATTGCAATGTTTCCTTCATAAAATGTCACTAACATAATGTGAAGACATTGGCTGCAGCTGGTCTGTTGCAAATACCATAGCTCCCGCGTATATTCATTCGGTTGGCTGGAACGCGTAGCTGCTGTGCTCTGAAATTCCTATCTTTCTGACCGGGTTTTGCCCTTTACGTACGATGAACCAGACAAGACAGAGTGAAGTCGATGTGGCGTAAAGCTACTACATAAAGATCACTTCACGCACATATTATCAATCAGAATTCGAGTGACCCTCGGAACTTTCCATGAGTCTGAAACGTGTTCTTATGCGGGGGCTGGTTTCTTTTCTGTAGCATTCCGGACAATAATTCACAGCAGATGCGTAATCAAATTTCAACTCCGAAAGCCCTTTTTGTTCAACTAGGCCTATTTTAGCTTTCACCATTAACTAAACGGGCTGCAAAGCAATTTGACCTGCATTAACCGTTAAACTCTGCTCATGAAGTACTTGCTCATTCACATTCTCCCTTGTTGCTAAACGACGCAAGACAAAGCATTCAATTGGAAGAGTTGTCAATAAAATTGCTAGCCGCGTTTGGCCATCTGTGAAAACTTTTGCCTTTGCTACTATGGCAGTTCAAGTTTTGTACCACTAACTGAAATTATTTCGGTTTGCTGATGGTTTGTGATGCTCTTCATATCTTCTTGTGGGTTATTAATACCGGCGATACATTTTTCCTCCGCAAAAAGGGACGGATATTATATACGGTGTCGTGATTTCCGAAAAGGACCATCTTCGTCACAAGCAGACTGGAAACTTCGACATGACCGACTTTTTGGCGCATCCTGAGAATTACAGAACAATCTTCCCTGAAGAGGTATTTTAGTCTGCCAAGATTATCGGCCTCGATGTATGCTCCATAAACTGACCTTGTCAAAAGTCAATTGTAAGATGCAGAACGCAACACTAGTTTGATGCATAATTCGCTGCGCTTAAAAGCTGCTATTTCTAACGGCTACATGCATTAACGCTGGCGCTTTCTTTTCCATCCTACAGTATGCTCCCTACATGTCTGTCCTGGTCAACGGTATCTTTTGGCGCGTGACTGATCCCCGTCTCCTCTCGATTGAGGACTGCAAGCGGCTAATGGTTACCGGGAGACCGTGCCACCAACACATCTCCTCTACTGGTAGGTTACTAGACAGAAAACAGTTATTATCTGGTTTTGACAGAACTCTGAATCCCGGCTAGTGCTCCCAGGTGATCAGAGGAGGTAATCATCGGGGCAGAAAAGCTAGCCACAGTTTGAACCGGTATGCCTGTTTTGTCGTTCAAATTACGGACCGTGCCCTTTCAGGCGGACAATAGACCGTTAAAATACATGAACGACACCTGCAAACCAGGAAAGCATTTTTAAAAACCTAGGCCTGGCACTCGTACTTGTCTCAATTACATCATTTCCTTCGGCCAACGAAGGTCAAAGTATATAATATTGGCCGTCCCTACACAATTTGATCCAACATTAAAGGTTTTGGTCGATTAAGTGGGCAATATCCTTCGCCTCTTCGTCGGCACTAGTTAGGCATGAATACAATGAGTGAAGATAGTCCTTCTTAGCAACTGTTTCCCCTTTCTTTTAGGTTCTCCTACGCTCCCTCAGCGTCTGATTGCTGTTTGTGACATTTCGGCAGACCCCAATGGATCCCTGCAGTTTGTGCAGACCTGCACCACCATCGAGAAACCCTTCGTAATCTACAACCCAGAGACCAACACGGAGACTGAGGGGTAAATTCACTCAAAACTCACCTGTTTAAAGTGACTATTCAAAAATCGATATAGTAGTCGATATTTGCGCAGTCACTTGATTGAGATGTGGCAGGTGACCATCTGAGCATGGATTGTCCAACTGTCCTGTCTGTAAAATTACTTAGATTGTGCTTTTTAAACCTAAGAGTTTTAACTGCATGAGACGCCTTATTATAGCAACTTCCTGTATTATCTTAGAATATCTGGTGATGGCTTCCTGGTATGTTCCATTGACAACATGCCAACACAGCTGCCGGTGGAGTCATCCACTTTCTTCGGCGATGGTCTCATGCCCTACATCGACGACATGCTTCTCTCCGACGCTAACACACCCTTCGAGGAATTCAAGGCTGGCCCGGTTATCAAGAACGTAGGTCGACCGCGCATAGGCATTCTTTATAGAAATGAAATAGGTGAATTCTAAACATGCTCTGACTTACCACAACATCAATAAATAGCGAGCGAAATAATTTTTTTAGACAGACTGCGTCTAAAAAGAATTCGACAACGAGGCTTCGCGTACCACATGAACAGAAGGTTTCCTATACTCAGCATGAACTTCTAATTGAATAAAGTAGTCGCCAGACCATAAAATTGTCACCCTAGGATTCAAATTGTAAGGCATAATAGAAGAACTACTACGTCTTCCTCGTCTAGTATAGCACGCTGTTTGTTACAATTCATGCGTGCCTAGACCCTCTTCTTTACTTTCAGTGCACGATCGCTTCGAATGGCAAACTTACTCCCCGCTTTGAATACATCGCGGATTTGCGTAAAAAGAAGGAGGCTGCAAATGGCGTCAAACACAAAGTGCTCATTCTCGGCGCTGGATTTGTCGTTCCACCGATAATTGGCTACCTAACTCGGTATGGCGACATTCAAGTTACCGTCGGTAGGTGGTCACCTCGCATGCTGCATCGTCCATGCTTTTAGTGTGCAGCATACTCCTTTTGAGATGCACCTATTTTTTTTATTTATTCTCCATAAAAATAGTTTCCAATTTGATGTCCGACCTGGAGAGTGTCAAGAAGTTCTATCCGAATATCTCCGTGAAGCAATTGAACATTTTGCAAGATACCGAAGGATTGGGCAAACTGGTTGCTGAGCATGATCTCGTAATGAGCATGATTCCCTGGAAGTTCCATGCTCAGGTTTTCCCCGTCTGCATCCAACATAAAAAACACATCCTTACTGCCAGCTATTTATCTCCAACGCTTCGTGCCATGGAACAGCAGTAAGTGCTTATATTTGTTTGCTTTTGCATCCTTATGCTTGGCATCACCGCATGGTAAAATTTTCTAACCAAATGTTAAATCAGAGGGATTCTTAGACTGGGCTTTATTAAACACTTATTAGAATCAAGGATGCTGGAATTACGGCTGTCATGGAAGTAGGTCTGGACCCTGGAATCGACCATATGCTCACCATGGAGTGCTTTGACGAGACGTATGCAAAGGGTGGGAAGATAATCTCTTACGAGTCCTATACGGGTGGCCTTCCAGCCCCCGAGTACGCTGACAACCCCCTGCGCTACAAGTTCAGCTGGAGCCCTGAGGCAGCGATGACTACCGTCCTCAATGGCGCCACCTACCTGGAAGACGGAAAGGTGGGACTGGTAGCTTTGCATTTAGATGCATGTTAAAAAATACCATAGTCTACCTCACGTTAGCACTCCCCTATCTGATTGTACTTTAGGTCAAGGAGATCCCCCCCGGCGGTGCTCTGATGGACCACGCGCACGAAATGAACGACCTGGTTGGTTTTAACCTCGAGGGCTATCCCAACCGCGACTCCATCTCCTACAAGGACATCTACAAATTGAAGGACTGTCACACGGTGATCCGTGGCACTCTGCGTTATAAGGGGTTCACGAAAGTGATCAAGGCACTAATAAACCTCGGATTCATGGACCAGAATCCGAATGACAAGCTAGCTCCATCCTGTCCTCCGATGAGCTGGGTATGCGTAGCCTTGATTATTTTTGCTATAATCTTGGCTTTCTTCTTGGTGTCAAGGGGTTGTCGATGTACTTTTATTCTTACAGAAGGAGGTAACGTGTGTGGTTTTGGGACTGGATCCCAAAATCTCAGTTGCAGCAGTCGAGGCCGCGATCAGGAAGAAGTTGAACATGCCGGAGGAGACCATGCGGGCGGTTCTTGCGTAGGTTCTGACAGCATTTTTCCTTAATTATATGGTTACTGCTCGCATATCCATTTGATTAGACGCTTTAAGCCTGTGTTCATAAGGAAATTTCCAAAATAGTCCATATAAAATGCACACTTTTTTTCCCTTCTCTCTGGTTTCCATAGACTGGGTATATTGGGGGAGAAGAAGGCCAAACTGTGTGGCAATCCATTTGCCACTCTGAGTGCGCACTTTGCTGACATCATGGCCTACGGTGAGTTAACCATAAACCCGTAATTACCAAAAAACATCGCGTGTAAGTATTTTAAAAATATTCAACTTATCATAAATCAACTGGCCTTTCTTCTCCTCCAGGACCAAATGAGCGCGATCTGATAGTGATGTCACACCAGATTGGAGTCGAGTGGCCGGACAAGAGACGTGAACTAAAGACCGTCCGCCTGGTGATCTACGGAGAAGGAGGCAAGGGCAGAGGCGGCTTAGCCATGTCGCGTACGGTCGGTCTGCCTGCATCTATAGCGGCCCGAATGGTTCTCAATGGTTGGTCGAGGCTCATTTTAATCCTCCCATTTTGTCTTTTAACCTATTGTTTCTCAACAACCAAATAGCTTTACCACATGAACGACATTTCGATTGTAGACGAATTATTCCTCACCAGCAAATTGACAATAATGACACTACAAATTTAGAGAGCAACGATGAGCTCCCAGTGTAATTACCGATGTTCCGACTAGTTGAACATAGGCATCACTGTCATATCTGCGTATACGTTTTCCAATAGAAATGAATTTCGCTAAGGAATGAAGTTGTACAATCGTTTTTTAGCCGTCCTATTTCCGTGATCTTTTGAATTTAATGTGTAGGGTACTTGAACCTTCAAAGATTCGAGGATTATACATCCGATCCGAGATTCTCCCGTGTACGCCCAGGCTAATATCTGCAGATTTCGTGTGTTCAAATAGCATTTATATCATGTTTTAAAAGGTTCGGCCGTACTTCCCCAACTCCTGTATGATGTACTGGCGTACTAAGGCCTTGAGGAGGGGCATTGCTTGACAGAACCATGTGATCATTTAAGGTTTAATTCTTAATTTATATTTTTGGTATTTTTACCTCCTTTACAAAATAGACCGCCGTAGGGCATCCGCTTATTCATTTGTGTTTACTGAGGAAACAGAGATACCTCCAGTTCGTTTCACGGTTACAGTAATTTTACTTCCGATGCACAAAGAAAGGCTGACTGACTACTGGAAATTGGGTAAACTTGCGCAGTCAAAATAAGTGCGCTGCGATACGGATTTGAATCAGCAGACCTCCCTATTTGCTGTCGGGTGCATCACAACCAGACCATCTTAGTACCCTTAACTGGCCTTACAACTAAACCTTATAGGACTGCAGATCTTCCACATAAGAGGAGCTTGTTTTCCCGCCTCGAATGATAGGCTGCACGTCTTACGGACCAGGAAGAAAACAATGCCGATTGCTTACGGCAGCATCCCGATGAAAATCGAGAGCTGTGGATGGTTCGATCTAGTTACAGTAAAACTCCTTGCGTTTTTCTGTTTTCTTAGAAATATTTTAGACTTTTAGTACTTACATATAATGTCAAATGTTTGATGTATTACACCTCCTTCGTTGTAATAAAGGAGCTATTTTCCATGTATTTTAAAGGGGAAATTACGCAAAAGGGCTTTGTTCTCCCGTTGGCACCGGAGGTCTACAAACCAATCCTTGAGCGCCTAAGGAAAGAGGGGATCGAGGCGTCTGAAACCACTACCACCCTATAGGTCATAATTGTATACACTTTCAGAATAGTTTTCGCGCATTTTGACGCTTGTATCCATTACATGACTATTTTAGTAAATAAAGTTTTCTCAATTACTCTTCTTTTTGTGCAAATTCGAAGTCGAAGATGGTAAATATATTTTATATTGCCAAGCAGCAATCAGTCTTAAGAAGCAGGTGTGTGGAGCACTTAGATTTTAATTCCTGTGACAGGAGTGGGTCCGACTTATTCGATGAGAATCCTTAGCGCCAGGTATAATTTTTTTGTTTCGGTGATGCGCAACGTACTCTGCCGGTCACTACTACGGCGTATGGAGAGGTGTCCGACTCACCGTAGGTACGTGAGCTTAACCAGCAAGAGGGCTAAACCAGTGTACGAGTCGCGTTTTTTCCGGTTGTGCTTCCATAACAAATTCTGCTCAAGTGGAGAGGGGGGAGAGAACGTGTAGTGAATCGTCGTGTCAAACACCTAAGCCTGGCCCCTGCCTGATCAGGGCACGGCAGGCTTAATACTGTGTGTGTATCACTTGTGCCTGACTCCGCTTCCGGTCTTCTTGACACAGGACACGGACGGTTGATGGACGAGTGAGCGTTGTAGATGCAGCGCACGGTCTGTAAACTACTTCTTAAGCCATTTTCTTAGGATTTTTATGCTTTCCCTATTTAACCTACTCATATATCCTCTACTACCAGGGTTCACGTACTGAACTAACCCATTTAACCAGTTTTCTAGGTGGTGGTACTTATTGTGATTTCACCGCCAATTGTAACCAGGAAAAAAATAATTATAAGGGAATTTGAAGGAGCAGGCTAGCCTGTTCGGAATGCGCGCTCTACTAATCATGCTTATGACTCGTTGAAAACTTACCTAGAATATATCTAAAACGAAGCCTGTTGACGCTGAAAACCAGCAAGTATAAGGTAATATGTTGTACAAGCGCACGTGTACGCTCGCCGGGTGTCTTACAAATCAGCTCGGATGAAGTTAATGACGCACACAAGCTCATATTCCCATTTTTTATACTTGTTGCAATAATAGGATGCATGTCAGCTATTGATACAAGTATAGGAATATATTACTAGAATATACTATCCGCTGGTCTTAGTAAGTAGGATTACTAGAATTAGCACTCTTAGCAGTGGCATGTTACCTCTAGCCGCAGTATACTAGCCAAGCTTCGTAAAATGTGACAGCAGCAGTTAATTTGCTTTATTAGCTACAGATAATTCTTATCTAGCTTACCTTGAAATCTAGCTGGCTGTAGCTTTATAGGCATTAAGGCTAAGACGGTTAACCCTAACAGTTACAATCTTCCAGGCCCGGTTCCTTAGTAGATGGGAGAAGTCTTTGGGAAGGCCAAATTGTTAGCAATAGTGTATTCTGCAGAAGGATAGGAGAATAGATGGAAAGAGTGTTGACTCGCGGTGTAGTGCGTCCTTTCCCCATTCGGGTCGTCTCCAGAGTGAGGCTTGAAGCCAGACACCGCATTGTTGTCTTTGTCCCACGGATTGAAGCCAACCTACTAAATGAAGTCTGTCTACTAAAGTAGGAATCTCATTGGGCGAGAATGGGGGAGACTTGGTGCGTGTGTTTGGGTGCACGTCAGTTACGTCTGGCAGCAGTGGCGGTCGCCAGTCCGTTTGGATATGCCTCGAGGCACACGGGAAAACTGCTTGGCGCAAGGTCCTAAGCTGTGAGTGACCTCATCTGTTGCGTCAAGCGTTAGGGGGAGCGTTGGTCAGATAAGACCACTACAGCTTAATTTTACAGTTTAGACACAAATACATTGCTTAGTTTAGACTTGCTTAGCTTTGATAGTGTAAACTTGTCCTCTAAGCCTTGTCAAAGCTTTTAGCCTATTGCAGTTTCAGCAACATTGTTGTCCTCTAGTATCTTACTTGTAGAGCGCCTACTTAGGAAAACTAATTGTTTGACCGCTGAAAAATGGCAGTGTCATTGCTAGCACCGGTACTACAACACTTCTTGTTAAGATTGTGGGGATATGAGCCCAGCGCCATTTTCTGACTAATAATACAGCCAGAACCAGCAGTACAGCAGAACAGCAGTACCAGCCTTGGTTTCCAGAACTCTGGCTTGACAGCTACTGAAGGTTGGTATTAACTGAAAAAAGCTTTAACCCACCTTCACACTCCGTGCTGGGATCAAGGGACTATGTGCAGACGTTCCGTAAAATCCAAGCTACAGATATATATTGTAGTAGACCTATAGGTAGTTCCTATAGACGGCAAACTGTGCAAAATAAAGGCATGGTAGGACTTGCGCCATTATTATTATTATTACTATTATCCAACTGTTAATCACTTTATCTCACACAGATTTGGAGTGCAAACTGCGTGCTGTCTTCTTAAAAAGCACACAGGCCATATTAAGGTACACGATTTACTGGCCATAGTAAGCATGCTTACTAAAATTAGGCACGTACCTATAGCAGCAGTATTTTAGTCGAACCTAGTAGAAACGTATGCAGCCAGACAGATAGAGTTGTGAGGGTGGAAACCAAGACAAGCTCTGCTGTGCCCCAAACATGTACTTAATCGGAATATTTGAAACCAAGATTCACACTGCTTGCTGAGATCAAGGGGTAGGAGCCCTAGCGCTGGCTAACTCAGCGTTGCCTCGGACAATTGGTAGCGCCAGTGTTAGCACCAGTACTATTACACGCCATGTTGAGATTGAGGGGAAATGAGCCCAGTACTGACTTTCATCAGTGTCACTTCCGACTTACAATACAGTTAGTAAAAGTACCAGCCAATAGTACCACTCAGCTACATCTTAGTTAGTAGTATAAGAAATAACAGAAGTACTAGTATTAGTACCAGCTCTGGCTTCCGAGAGTCTGGCTAGACACCTGCTATAGGTGAGTGAAAGAAGATAGTGCAGTGGTACCCGCGCAAAGTCTACTGTCACGAAAGGTTAAGTTTAGGCCTCCGCCCAAAGCCTGATCGGTCATTTCAACTTCGGTCTTTTCACCGGTTTAATGCGATGGAGGGTTTGATTGAGGAAGCCAGTTGCGCGTCTATTTCACTATAATCGCGTTCCGTTTACCGTCTCTGCCCTTGAGCACATAGTGGACTTCATCGAAATCGATGGTCATAAAACACACACACACACACACAAAGGTTGACTTCAAAAAAATCGATGTTTTACTCAACGACCTCTAAGCTGCTTCTTGTCGCGGCGCGACATTAAATGAATGCTTCGGGGCCATTTAAATTAGCTAAAACTGTGGATTTGTAGGGGTCTAAGCCATGGTTGTACCTAGATCACTACAATCATCAGGTTGAATCCAAGGTTGGAAGGTAAAAGGCAAAAGTCACCAGAATGAGGGGTTATTGTATACAGAACTCTCAGTTGCAGTCAGGGCTGGGTAGCGCTGGCGTCCAGACTTAGGCAAATCCACCACAAGGTCCCTCTCAAAGTTCTCTTTGAACTGTGGTCTGGAACCACGGTGACTGTGCTAACCACTCTTTGAAAGCGAATCTTAAACCGAACCCTTAAACTGCGATGCAGTTTCACGCATGTCTGAAGTTTTGGCTACGGCTGTTACTTTGCATTCTGCTCTGCAATATCCTTCCAAACAGTCCTTTTATTGGTTGAATTTACGTCGGTGATTTTGCACATT
>JAYGXS010000001.1:57615942-57672928 GCA_036362985.1 Ligula intestinalis
TTAATCACACTTGATCGATATTGCCCGCCCAACTTTGCCACTCACATTGAATCCACCAAACGGGCAGCCAGTTGACTGCCCAAGCAGGATTTCCTAAGCAATCATCTAGAATCCACCAGCATGGTCACGAAACTGACTTAATTATTATGTTTGTTTGGCAGATTTAGTTAATGTAGTTGACCCAATTGTGAAACAACTCGCGGAATTCGGCAGTAGTCGGACGCACATATTAGATCGGCCTACCCACTAGAGCTACGAATCTCGCGCTTCACAACGTGAGTTTAATCAAATTTGGATCGATAATACCCGCCCAACTTTGCAGCTATCATGGAATCCACCAATGCGGGACAGCAAGTTGACGGCTCAAGCAGGATTTCCTCAGCAATTATCCTGCCGAATGCCGCGAGTTTTTTTCAAATTGGGTCAAATTTTTTAACAAAATCTGCCAAAATATCTTCATAATTAAGCCAGCCTAGTAAGCATTCTGGTGGATTCTAGATGATTGCTTAGGAAATCCTACATGGGCAGTCTACTTGCTGTCCCGCATTGACGGATTCCATGTAAGCGGCCAAATCGTGTGGGTAATATCGATCCAAGTGTGATTGAACTCATGCTGTGAAGCGCGACATTCGTAGCTCAAGTGGGTAGAGCGTTGGCTTGGCTAAAATGTTCGCTCTCCTATGTGGGTTCATATCCCGCCGAACACCGCAAGTTTTTTAACAATTGGGCCAACTATACTAACTAAATCTGCCAAATCAACTTAATAATTAAGTCAGCCTAGTAGTCATTCTGGTAGATTCTCTTATGATGTAAGCCGAACCAAATGCTAGCAACGTTTGGAGGCTTTTCTAAGGCGTCGAGCTAAGTCACCAATGTCTTTGTTCCTTAGCTCAGACCGCATAACAGGCGATGGATTTTTAGGCAGGATGACCTTAGACCACACGTGCGAACGCACGCACGCAGCAGGAATGCACATGGGCTCACACAAAGCCCCAGTGTCAATTGGTCGCTTGACGTCATCCCAAGGTGGCCAACCGGGGCACAAGAGATGCGCGCAGACAATCTCTTATAAGCCACTGCCACCCCTGAGAAAGAGGCTTGCAACCGCGGAGGCGTGGTCACACCAGTCCGCTCTACATGCCGGGTTTACCTCGAGGCGGGACACAGCGAGGTTGCAGCCACACCGGATAGCGAGGACGCTGGAGATGCAACCTCGGCGAGGCACCAACCCAGCGAGTGAGGTCCTCCGGGCTTTTCACACAATAAACCGTCATCCGATTGAGTCCAGAATTATGCCCTTCGTATGGTGTTCTTCCTTGGGGATTCCAAAAGGCGCAATTCAACGGTGACACACGTCATTCTGGTGGATTCTAGATGATTGCTTAGGAAATCCTGCATGGGCATTGGTGGATTCTATGTAAGCGGCAAAGTTGGGCGGGTAATATCGATCCTTGTGTGATAAAAGTCACGATGTGAAGCGCGACTTTCGTAGATCAATTGGGTAGAGCGTTGGCTTGGCTATAACGGCCACTCTCCTGTGCTTTTTCCGAATCAAAATACATTTCACAATGTTGGTTACCTTCTTATGTGAATGGCATATCTACTTTAGCCAGGTTTAGTACTAAATAAAGCATTTGCAGTTTTAAAGGAGCAGTCGAGTCTGAGGGCTACTTGCTTGTACTCGATGGTAGCCCTGAGCATGGAAGGAAAATGACCGGTTGTAAATCAGTCTGGCTCTGCAACCTCTTTGCTGCATTGGTTAACAGTCATCTGTTTCCTGCATCTTTGTGTTTCGCTTCAAACGGTTAATTTGACGGTTTGACGAGCATTTAGCCCACACCGACTGAGTGCCTCGAACAGCCTACGCGTTTAGGCCACTTTCCTGTGTTTTGGTAATAGCTGTAGGTTTAAAAAGTTTAACGGCAAAATTGGTCATTATTATTTGACAGAAACGTACTCTAACCTGAAGGTTGGTTTGGTTAAAGAACTAACCATTCTGGTTTAAGATTCATCCGTCTCATTTCTACTTTACCTAGTTTCTTACACGAAAGCCCGTGAAGAAAAGCTGCTTGTTTACCTAGATTTGTCTGAGGTATGTTCTGATGCCTTTATCACTGCTGAATGCGGTTGCCTAATTGAAAATTTTACCAGTTCTGTCGTTTTCTATTTCAAAAATAAGTTGGAGGTCAAAACTTTGTCTTACACGCGTGATGCTATGTACAATGCCTTACTCATTCAGGATGGCTTCTCGGAAGATCCCGAAACATACTCCCCAACTAAAAGACCCTGTGGCTAACTCTAGCAGAAACTTTCTGGCTTAGAAACGCGAACTCTGGTTTTGGACGAAAGGAAGGGGTGGGGAAATGTGAATCTGCGTATATGTGCGCATGACATTATGCGAAGCCAAAGGTGAGCGTATTACATAAAAGGAAGTCTCAGAAAAGAAATATTACTGAATACGCCAACAGTAACACTGTGATTAAGTCTTAGGGTTGGGGAACTCCCAGTGAACCTTGGCAATAAAGGTAACTCATAAACTACACGAAATTAATCTAACGGTGTTTACGCTGAATGGCGACAGGTCCTGTGGTTCATTTTCAGGTGCACCTTGGGGTGTGTTTTCCGCTAGGCCTTGTATGTTTTCCACGTCCAGCATACTATAATCATAGGCTAGGGTGTGAATTTATCAAAAGGGTTTGGCGGCGAAACGCCATACGTACTCCGATGGGGGTGCTAGGTGAGGGGCTAAAGTGGTGTAGGGCGGTGAATGCATCCAGCAGTGCGTGATAAAGCCCTCTAAAAGGCGTGTCCTCTTCCAGGCTATATAAACGCGAGGGCTTCAGTTGGTAACCACCTTTCCTCGACAAAATTTGTACTGAACAAGCGCTAACTGAATATAAACAAGACACACACTGCGGTGATCGGTATTCCCCGAGAGACAGTCAACCCCTGGGAACGTAGAGCCGTCCTCACGCCCAGTTATGTGGAGACCCTTGTCCGCCGGGGCATCTGTGTCATCGTGCAGCCATCAAATCGTCGAATCTTCACCTGTGACGAGTACCTGGCTGCGGTTGCCATAATCAACGAAGACCTCAGTGAGGCCACGGTGATTCTGGGCGGTAAGCGTCCTGTCAACCTCACCACGGATGACCTCTTACCCAACAAAACCTACGCCTTTTTCACACACACGATCAAAGCCCAAAAGGACAACATGGAACTCCTGGACACCTTATTGGAACGCGTGAGTTTGTACCCATGCCCACAATTCCGCAAGCTGATTCGTATTTCTTCCCCAATAAGCGAGTTTTTATTACATCCTGAATCTAGCCATGTTTATCTGCTAAGCAATAAAGGTCATGACGACTATCAACGGTATCCACTAAGAATAGAAATTACATAATGCTTCAAACGGGGATAGAAGAACAATTATCGAAGGAATCTCAGTTTTTGATACTGTCCAAATATTTCAATTTACGCATTAAGCGTAGGCTAGGAAAAATAATTTATTTGCTTTTCTGAAAATTATTTTGCTGCTTTTCTATCTACCACTGATAAGCACAAACTTTTGACATTACAAAGGAGAAGGAGGTTTAGGGAAAACATAACGTTAATGGCAGACCAGTCTGAATTAATCCATCGGCGCAAGAACCGTCCTCTGGTGGTTTTTAAGAAGAAATTATTTCATAAACAAAACGATTGCATTGATTGCAATTCATACACTGTCTGATTACAGTTATATTACCACCTTAGATACCCCTAGCCCCTAGTCCTGTGAAAACTTTTTTATTAGTTTTAGTTTAGTCTGTTTTTTGGTTTGTTATTTAATCTATTAGTTTGATTTTAGGTGAAGTTTAGGTCAACACCATTAGCATTATACAAATATACTTAACTTACTACGATATACTGTTCAATAGACTGAGAATTACCACCGCAGATAAATCTTGAAATGAAGTCACTTTATGACGAAGCAGCGAATTGCAATAAGAAGCCATATTTATAAAACCTACGTGCGTGTAGGTAGTTAGAAATTCATAGAACGTGACAATTTTGCTTAAGAAGAAAATCTGATGAGCATGCGTACCTTTCGATAAATTCTCCTCGGGCCATTACATTTATATAGAGAATGGGTAAAACATAACATGCTGGCAATTATGTTCATCGTTAAAGGCGAATTAATCATGGAAATAGGAGAAAAAGTGGGGATTTGTTGAATCTGGACAGGGTGAGGGTGGAAGGGGGAGAAAGCGCAGAAAAATGCAAGCAGCTATGTAACAGTTGGCCATGCCAAGCTCGGGGCTTGCAGGAGGTTCTTTTGCACGCACAAAACCGGCTTTCTCAATCCGATCGCGGATGTTTCTGCAGTTGCTAGCAAACGCTGACCCAGGGACCTTGGTTAGTTTGGCGAGACCTTATAAATTACCTCAAAGGTTTTTCTGGGGTCCACTTTTACTTAAAACGACTCTAAAGCGCATTAATTCTTGCCGTATCAGTGGTTGTGATCGCTCATCTATTTACCTAACTAAGTATTAATGCCTAAAAGGGAAACTGTTCACCGAAAAATAATAAAAAATGTAATGACGCATTAATAAACAAACACTTCTGGACAGCCTGATGTTTTTCTCGTTCTGACTCTGTTTTACATATCATCTTACTTATACTAATTCCATTTACGTTGCAAGTCCGAGCCCGCTTTGAGGTTGAAGTTAAACACTTTTATATCATTCTTACCTCGACTGTGAAATATCAATCGCTATTTAAATATTTGAAAATGCACATTTCTGGGAGTAAGTCTTGCGTCTACTTCGTCTGGTTTTTGACTTCATCATTAACGTTGATGGTTGTAAATAAGGTAGCTTAAACGTCATTCCGAATCAGCTGACATGTGTAATCAATGGACGAAGATCGCTTTCACGATGGTATCTCTGGTACCTTTTATTAAAAGCAGTTCACATCCGCTGAGTGATTTTTTCCAGAAACTGCAACTATGCGGCGAGCAATGTGTAAGTGTATTCGCGGAGGTCCTGAGAGGTACTTATAATAACACTGCATTCAAAAGTTGCCAGCTATACCCTCTGAATGTAAAAATTAATTTTGGTGAACCAAATGGAATCACCAGACTATTTTTATGTTTTCTTTTCTAATAGAATATTCGTATCTTCGATTACGAATGCATGGTCAATGAAAACAATTTCCGTGTATTGGCATTCGGCAAATTTGCCGGCTATTCCGGAATGATCAACATCCTCCACGGCCTTGGCCAGCGTCTCTTGGCTTTGGGGCACACAACGCCCTTCATGGTACGTGGATTCTCGCCTTTTTGTAGGGCGTAGCCAACCTAACCCCGTTGCCGTTACGAATAAAAATAGACCTCCTCGTAGTACCGTTTTCACCCTATGAAGTTTAATTTTCGCTACAATTAGTCAACAAGTTGCATTATTTCTGATTGTTGACCGACAACTGTACATCATAGTATAGGCAGATCATATTTTTGTTAACAACTGCAAAAATTGTACAGAACTGTAAGCCAAAGTGACAGAATTACGTAAATGTAGACTAATGATCACTTCTTTCACCTTCCTCTTTATAACCTCCCACTTTTTATACCACCAGAACGTGGCTATGCCACACAACTACTCTGTCCGGGAGATAGCCCATCTGGCCGTCAAGATGGCGGGTTACGGGATCGCCATGAATCAGATGCCCAGCTTGATCGGCCCTAGCATCTTCATTTTCACTGGTCTAGGCAATGTGTCTCAGGGAGCACGGGCTATCTTCCGTCTCCTACCGCACAAGTTTATCCAGCCCTCCGAAATGAAGGAGACTGCCATGCATGGAAGTAGGTCATCTTTCGCACACAATTCATGTTTGCGTCTATGCGCTTTTTTCTTGTTTGGGGCAAAAGTTACCCAGCACGTCTGCGCCAGGCCATCCACTGCGTCCAACACCACTTTATCTATTCAGTTTGATCCTAGGAAGCCGACTGACACATTTGGAGACAAAGGTTGATCCATATCGGACCTACCCCTTGTTTTCTTCATTGTAAGTAGTCGAACACCTAAGCGGCCACAACGGGTTATTAGTCGTGGGCTGGATTGCTGCCAGTTGACGCGAGAATCTAGTTATATTCCTTACCAGAAATCAAACCGCAGTGACTCACTCCTAATACAGCCTTTATGGCAATCCCCGTCAATGGGAATTCCTGTTACTGTTAGCTGGTAAGGCCATTTTCCCTTGTAGATCCCTATAATATTGTAGTTTTTCAGTCACAACGTGGATACGGACGTCTTTCTTTTATAGCCAAATGAGTCTGATAAGCAAAAGACAATAGAATGGTTGGCACGGGATAGGTGGGCGTACAATGTATCATACGGCTATTTAGACCTCATAACGTGTGAGGCTGTAAACTACAGAAACACTCAAGGAGCTGAGCCAGGACTAGATTGCAATGTTTCCTTCATAAAATGTCACTGACATAATGTGAAGACATTGGCTGCAGCTGGTCTGTTGCAAATACCATAGCTCCCACGTATATTCATTCGGTTGGCTGCAATGCGTAGCTGCTGTGCTCCGACATTCCTATCCTTCTGACCGGGTTTTTCCCTTTACGTACGATGAACCAGACAAGACAGAGTGAAGTCGATGTGGCGTAAAGCTACCGCATAAAGATCACTTTCAACACAGGTTATCACTCAGAATTTGAGCGACCCTAGGAACTTTCCATGAGTCTGAAACGTGTTCTTATGCCGAGGCTGGTTTTTTTTCTGTAACATTCCGGAATGTTTGATTGGGTCATACCCTCTATAACTGTCGCTCGCTTTTCGTGGACCTTTTTATCTCTGACGATGGACTCCCTCAAGAGCCCGAAAACTCAGAATACTAAACAATTTGATCCGGTGTTCGACCTTCCTTCTACTTCAAGCATGCAAATACCTGGAACTCGGACGTTCTCATTCATTCGTGAACAATTCGGGCGCGATGCGCTTCGCACAGCTCGCAGCTGGCAGCTTTTCTCCACCCGAGAAGCAGCGACATATGAGCAGCTACGTGTCCTACATAAATGCCTCCAACAATAACTGACGCCGCGATGCCTGAGATGTAAGGCACCTGTGAACACGACTATGGACAGAGACGTCGCAAGACGATTTATCAAGCAGATGATGAGAGTTCTGATTGATGATTACCACGAAAATACAAGGCAAGGATTGAAGAGGACAGAATAAAGTGTTTCCAACTTTTCGGAAATTTTATCGCCGAGAACCTCAGATAGACGATCTCAGCTTTGACACGCAACCGGCAGGCCAAGAAAAGGGAGGTTCTGGAGCGAAAACTGAATGAGTTGAAAACCACAGACACCACAAATGCTGACGTGGTCCACAATCTCTCGTCCAAACAACTAACAGAACAACAATAACCCGAACTACGGCATGAAGCCTGCTTTAACACCGCAGATGCCGACCCAGTTGACTTCATTGCTGCACTAGAAGCGATGCTGGTTAGAACTGAAGCAACTGACGACACAAAGCACTCAATCCGACAACGTGTGACTTCCTTGCTGATGGCTCACAAACCAACCCGATGCATTTCGCAAAACGAGTCAAAGACCATGAAAGAATTGCGGAAAGACAGCAGTATTATTATCTTAAGGGACGGTCAACTGTCGTGATGAATCGACAAGACTACAACGACAAAGCTAAATTCTTCTTGACGAAAGAGAGTTTTACAGACGAGCCCAGAACTCACAAGCCATAGCACTTTCCAACCAACTAACTAAACTACTCAGAGAATACCAGCAGAAAAATGTGATAACAATGAACGAGTGGCGCTAAATGAGAGTAATGGAAACCGCTCTGGCCCGATTATACGGACTGCCAAAAATTCACAAACCGAATGTCCCATGTCGCCCAATTTTTGCCCTCAAAGGCAGCCCTACTTGTAATTTGGCAAAGTGGATGTATAGAAAACGGAAATTCTTCCAAGGCGACTCGACTACCTAAGTTAAATTGACCTCTCAATTCCTTGAGGACCTTTGAGGTCGGACGATTCAATCGGACGAAATCATGGTCTCTTCGGAGGTGACTTCCTTATTCACATCCATACCCTCAAATCTGGCAAACGACGTCTTGCGCAAGAGCCTTGAAGAGGCATAAGATGAGGCTCGATGCCCAATAAAAATTGAACACCTTATGAGGTTATTCAAATTCTGCCAGAAAACGTACTTTACCTTTGCTGGTGAAACGTACGAACAGATCAAAGGAACTCCCATGGGCTCCCCGATCTCCGGCTTAGTGGCTGAACTGGTCCTCCAGGAGCTAGAAAATATCGCCTTCGCCCAATATGAGCCTGTCTTCTGGCACCGCCACGTCGATGACACGTTTTTCATCGTCAAGAAGAACATGCTGCAAAACTTCCATGACTTGCTCAACGGAATATTCCCTGACATTCAATTCACGCGGGAAGAGGAACAAGAGCAGCAGCTGCCTTTCCTTGATGTCCTCATCAAGGGAACGCCTAACGGTGAAATTGAGACGATGGTCTACAGGAACACAACTAACACGACACAACTTCTCAGTTTTAACAGCAACCATCTGGCTGCCCACAAACGAAGCTGCGTAAAAATGCTCTTTAAACGAATTCAAACCCACTGCAGTAGACCAGAAGACAAGGCACACGAAGCCCAATACCTCCACGATCAGTTCATGCGGAATGGTTATCCGAAAGCCTTTATAAGCCGCTGCCTATGCGTACGGCCCCAGAGGGCCCAAACGGAAGAACCTCCGAGGATATGGCACGCTCTACCATACATCAAGAATGTCTCAGAAGCGACCGAGCGCATCGCTGCGGAACTGGGTGTTGGAATTGCACACCGTCCCAAGGCTACCATGCGCAGCCAGGTAATGAAAATAAAGGACCCGCTGTACCCCATAGAACAATCTGGGGTAATGTATCGCATCCCGTGCTCAAGCTGCTTTTGTAACTACACAGGGCAAACTGGATGCATGCTGGGTACGCGAATAAATGAACATAAGTGAGCTGTCAGGCTGGGTGACGAGCGGTCACAAGTGGCGACCCACACCCACGAGACGGGCCACATCTTTAATGTCGCAGCAGCCAGGATAATTGCTCATGCCGGAAGCAAAACCAAACGCGAGCTAAGTGAAGCCTGGGCAACGGATGAAAACTCAGTAAATAGATGTATTGAGTTGGCACCCACATATACTGCCCTCCGCAAGAACACTCGCACGGCGGACACTCCTGATTAATGAACCCCTCTCTCCCACCACCCAACCTTCCCTCCCTTCCTCTGCCCGTATGACGTTTGCCTAACCTTTTCCCCCCCCCATAACTGTTGCTTGTTTTCGTGGAGGCTGTTATCCCTAACGATGGACTGCCCCCCCTGTACCTTCCTTCTTCCTTCCTCTACCTACTCCCTTCCTTATGACGTTTGATTGGGTCATACCCTCTATAACTGTCGCTTGCTTTTCGTGGACCCTTTTATCTCTGACGATGGACTCCCGCAAGAGACCGAAAGCTCAGTATAATAAACAATTTGATCCGGTGTTCGACCTTTCTTCTACTTCAAGCATGCAAATACCTGATAATCGGACGTTCTCATTCATTCATTCATTCCAGAATATAATTCACAGCAGGTGCAAAATCGAATTTTAACTCCAAAAGCACTTTTTGTTCAACTAGGCCTATTTTAGCTTTCACTATTAACTAAACGGGCTGCAAAGCAATGTGACCTGCATTAACAGTTAAACTCTGCTCATGAAGTACTTGCTCATTCACATTCTCCCTTTTTGCTAAACGATGCAAGACAAAGCATTCAATTGGAAGAGTTGTCAATAAAATTGCTAGCCGCGTTTGGCCATTTGTGAAAACTATTGCTTTTGCTATTATGGCAGTTCAAGTTTTGTACCGCTAACTGAAAATATTTCGGTTTGCTGATGGTTTGTGATGCTCTACATATCTTCTTGAGGGTCACTTATGCCAGCGATGCATTTTTTCTCCACAAAAAGGGATAGATATCATAAACGGTGTCGTGATTTCCGAAAAGGACCATCTTCGTCACAAGCAGACCGGAAACTTTGACATGACCGACTTTTTGGCGTATCCTACAAATTACAGATCAATATTCCCTGAAGAGGTATTTTAGTCTGCCGTAATTATCGGCCTCCATGTATGCTCCATAAACTGACCTCGTCAAAAGTCAATTGTAAGATGCAGAACGCAACACTAGTTTGATTCATAATTCGCTGCGCTTAAAAGCTGCTATTTCTAACGGCTACACGCATTAACGCTGGCGCTTTCTATTCCATCCTACAGTATGCTCCCTGCATGTCTGTCCTGGTTAACGGTATCTTTTGGCGCGTGACTGATCCCCGTCTCCTCTCGATTGAGGCCTGCAACGGCTAATGGTAACCGGGAGACCGTGCCGCCAACACGTCTCCTCTACTGGTCGGTTACTAGACAGAAAACAGTCATTTTCTGGTTTTGACAGAACTATGAATCCCGGCTAGTGCTCCCAGGTGATCAGAGGAGGTAATCATCGGGGCCGAAAAGCTAGCCACAGTTTGAAACTTCATGCCTGTTTTGTCATTCAAATTACGGATCGTGCCCTTTCAGGCGGACAATAGACCGTTAAAATACATGAATGAAACCTGCAAACCAGGAAAACATTTTGAAAATCCTAGGCCCGGCACTCGTACTTGTCCCAATTACATCACCTCTTTCGGCCAACGAAGGTCAAAGTATATAATATTGGCCGTCCCTACCCAATTAGATCCAACATTGAGGGTTTTGGTAGATTCAGTGGGCAATATCCTTCACCTCTTCATCGGCACTTGTTAGGCATGAATGCAATAAGCGAAGATAGTCCTTCTTAGCAACTGTTTCCCCTTTCTTTTAGGTTCTTCTACGCTCCCTCAGCGTCTGATTGCTGTTTGTGACATTTCGGCAGACCTTAATGGATTCCTGCAGTTTGTGCAGACCTTCACCACCATCGAGAAACCCTTCGTAATCTACAACCCAGAGACCAACACGGAGACTGAGGGGTAAATTCACTCAAAACTCACCTGTTTAAAGTTACTATTCAAAAATCGATATAGTAGTCGATATTTGCGCAGTCACTTGATTGAGATGCGGCAGGTGACCGTCTGAGCATAGATTGTCCAACTGTCCTGTCTGTAAAATTACTTAGATTGTGCTTTTTAAACCTAGGAGTTTTGAATGCTTGAGACGCATTATTATAGCAACTTCCTGTATTATCTTAGAATATCTGGTGATGGCTTCCTGGTATGTTCCATTGACAACATGCCATCACAGCTACCGGTGGAGTCATCCACTTTCTCCGGCGATGGTCTCATGCCCTACATCGACGACATGCTTCTCTCCGACGCTAAGACACCCTTCGAAGAATCTAAGGCCGGCCCGGTTATCAAGAACGTAGGTCGACCGCGCATTGACATTCTCTAAAAAAATGAAATAGGGAAATTCTTATCATGCTCTGGCTTACTACAACATCAATAAATAGCGAGCGAAATCAAATTTATTAGACAGACTGTGTCTTATAAGAATTCGACAACGAGGCTTCGCGTACCACATGAACAGAAGGTTTCCTATACTCAGCATGAATTTCTAATTGAATAAAGTGTCGCCAGACAATAAAATTGTCATCCTAGGATGCAAATTGTTAGGCATAATAGAAGAACTACTATGTCTACCTCGTCTAGTATAGCACGCTGTTTGTTACAATTCATGCGTGCCTTAACCCTCTTCTTTACTTTCAGTGCACGATCGCTTCCAATGGCAAACTTACTCCCCGCTTCGAATACATCGCGGATTTGCGAAAACAAAAGGAGGCTCAAGAAGGCGCCTGAAGAAACAGCGGATTAAGTCGTCTAAAAACACTATGCCGCTATCGATTAAAATTTTGTAAAACTTAGGACTACCTTTCGCAGAGTTCGATGCTTGCATCCATTTAAGTTCTGTTTTAGTAAATAAAGTATCCTCAATTACTTTTTGGCATTTTGTGAAAATGCGAGGTCAGTGGGGGTTAGGCTATTTTATGCTGTCAATCAGCAATCAGTCTTAAGAATGAGGGGTGTGAGGCACTTGGAGTTTACTTTCTGTAGTAGGAGTGGATTCAATTTATTCAATGAAAACATTTGGGTGATGTGCAAGTACTTTGGCGATCACTACTACGGCCTTTGGTCAAGTGTTTGACCCACTGTGCCCCCTAAGCTGGCCCTGTGGAAGTTGTACGAAAGCAGCAAGGGAGCTTATCAGGGTATTGGAGACGGTATTTGGGTTGCGCTCCCATACCAAATGCTGCTCATGGGGTAAATTTAATGGAATGCCATGCCAGCCACATGCGCCTTGTCCCTGCCTAATCCGGGCACGTCAAGCTCTAATAGTGTGTGCGTATCACCGGTGTCTGACACTGCTCCTGGTTTTCCTGACTCTGGCTTCCAATTTATTTTCTAACAATTATGCCCAGTAGCTAGAAGAGTAGATTGCAGAACAGCTACTTTTGCTGTAGTATGCATGGTGTCCAAGGAATCCGTTCCAAATAATTTCCGAAATTGGTGCATACGTGTGTTTAGTTTCTGGTTAACTCAAATATAAGAGTTCATGGTCATTTGTTGTGCATTTGCGGTCTAAGTATTGCACTACGTCTGCACGCTATGTCGATTAAGATCAGAAATATTCAGCCTTACTGGGTTCACATACGTCGCAAGTTGTGACGCCGACAATCAGAAGGTTCCCCCAAATCACAATTCAAGCAAGACGGTTTTGGTGAATAGAAGTTTACTGCCGGAAAATAGACAGTGCAAAGACTGAGTTCTGCACGTCGAGTAAGTCCGGCAAATAGTGTCGCTTTGACTGCGGAATGGGCCTAGTGCAAAAGTGCAGCCAACCAGGTGGACAGGCGCTCATCGATTGGCTGAAACTTGCGCAGGGCTTGCTGCGATCAAACGGGGGAAGTGTACGGTTTCTCGCAGCGCTTGCCAAGTGCGCGGCGAACAAAGGCAGACAGCGTGGGTCAGCAGGGCAGGCTCCCACACATATACTGATCCACTTTGAATGTAAGAGGAAATCCAACGCATGAAAGAAAAGGAAAGCACTCTCAAATTAACCAGATTATTTGCAGACAGAAAGGAGGAGTGAAGGGCAAAAAGTTATTTCAAAGGAATACGATGTCACCACTGTTACACGAAGTTAATTCGTCTAACCCTTCGAATTCTCACTCAAGATGTATTATTAACATGACGCAGATTTCATCGACAACGTGCTTTTAATTAGTGAAAGCTGTCATATTCATCGCTTAGTGGCGTTCTTGGTGCGAGGGTTGTTTGACTGAACGCATCCTTTTTCGACAGGTTTTTTAACTTAGAACGTACTCCCTATCTTGCAGGCTTTTTGTTGTAACGGAAGCCCAGGTCGAGATACCACCGCCCAATACTCCCTTTAGTGAGTCCCCAAAGGAAGTACAAGACAAGAAGTGTGCAACGGCAGAAATATCTTAGTGTAATAGGTACAAGGTATTAAGGACAACAAACCATGCAACACGATGTCCATTGAGCCTATCAGCTCCCCTCCTGAAATAGTCGCTGGTAGGATCGGCTGTTGGCTCAGTGAGTGAACGTTGTTAAAAATTTCAATAATTGATCGATTGTCTAGCAGGATGCGTTAGCTCGCGCGTAGGCCGATCGATAGCCTATCGTGGACGCGGCTACTTGCTGCCTCTATGCTAGCCGTTGGGTCTCTCCCAACACTTCCCCTGTTTGAAGACAAATCGTCAGATTTGAGTTGCGGGTTCACTTGTAACGGCGCGCGTTTTGAAATCAACGTCCATTTGCAACTTCCAAGGCATTTAAATTTCTTCGAGATCAGGGCTATTAGAGGACTCTACAGCCTGTCAGGACTAGGAATTAACTCTGACCGACAAATACTGTACCCTTGAGAAGTCTACAACAGGACTTAGCTAACTCCTGCAAAATTTCGGATTCATCGAACTTTATCCTTCGCCGTTCTTCTGCTTCTTCGCCCAGGAATACCATCCCATCGCCGAACAATCTAGCTAGAACTGCTACAAAGGCTGAGTCATTCTTGATAACATAAATTTTCGTTGTACTGTCGCGTCAAAGCTATCGTCTAAGTTAGGGTTTTTGGGAATTTTCTCAACTATTAATCCCCTTCTATCGGTTCTAGTGCAGACTCTTATCCTAATGCCTTCACATAAAATCAATAAAGACACGGGAAGTGTAAGTTTGTATGATACAGCCCTGCAAGAAGGAAACAAGTGTTCGCCATTGCCTGTATTCGAACTCCCGACATCCTCCCAACAGGGGAAAAAAGTCAGTTCATCACCCGGATTTGAACCTCGGACTCCTCGGGTGGAAGTCGAGCGGCTACCCGCTTGGGCTATCGAAGAACGCTGCAATTGTTATCAAATTCACTTACTATCTACAGAAACGCGGTCTAGAATTCCTTTGAAAACTCTTTCTGCCGAACGGACGAAAAGCCTTAAAAATGTAAGGGATGCAAACTATAAAGATAAGGCCTGCATGTCATATTTTAACCTTCTTAACAAATTTACGAACCTCGAGAGGGTGGTCAATAGTCTAAAAGTGGAGTTGGAGGAGCTGAAGAAATTTCCTCGATTTCTCTCTAAATAGGCGAAATTGGCGATGGCTGAACTAGAGGCAGGTAACCTCACGTACGAAGAAGCAGCATCCCTCGCCGAAGAAATATGACCATACAACCAGAGTGCTTGATGGAACCGGTAGTCCGTCATGGACAAAGAAAACAGTCGACTCACAGGCTTCTCAGAAAACGAAGAACCGCCCTCGGATCTCCAAAAAAGATGAATTAAGCCACATGGCTAGTATAAGTGGGCCGAGCTTAAGCACGATCCAAACAAAAAGAGCACCTTCGAAGGAGGAACTGGACATTAAGGCTTCAGAGAGCCCGGAACCTGGCAAAAAATCCGTCTTAACAAACCTTAGCAGAGTAGAAGAGAACGACAGCCGGAACGAAAGTACAACAACCTTAATGGCAATGTTCCGGAACCAAAGGAGAGAGTGGTTCCAATGGAACAATGGTCTCACTTTCGTTCCACTTTGGTTCCACTTCCGTCCCACTGCGCCGTGATTGCGTATATGGGCAGTATTCCGTGCACTGGCCGAGGTAGTCTACAAGCCGCCATCGAAATCGTTGGTCGACCACCCACACACAAGCTCCCACGTCCACCTGACAATATAGTCGCCCCCTACACCTCTACCCCAGACACCCCTCCCCCCTATTTGAATGCGTGTGCCCTGAACGCGGGTTTTTTGCCTTAGGCATACGCCGGCAAAATTTGCCAGAGCAAGGTATCGATCCAGGCGCCGCATTTGGAGACGGGGGAGGTAGCAAATGCAGGAGGCGTGCGTGCGCGTAGGGTTTTTCTCAGGTGGACGTGGAAGCTTGTGTGTGGGTGGTTGACCATCGATTTCGATTATGGCTTGTAGACTACCCCGGCTAGTGCACGGAATCACGCCCATATAGGCAATCGTGGCGCTATGGGGCGAAAGTGGAACCAAAGTGGAACGAAATAGGGAACAATGTTCCACTGGAACCAATCTCTCCTTTGGTTCTGGAACATTGCCATTAGGGAATCTGTCAGAATAAGGCAGCAGAAGAAGGTTCTATCAGCACAATGTCCATAGAATCTTTCACAGAGTTGGACTTCGAAACCACTCTTGCTACTTTTCGCAGAGGGAGCAAAATAAGCGAACAGGTAACAAAATTCCCATCAGTCAACCAATGCGATGCGACCACGGTACAAGCTCGATCAAATCGCAAACAACATATTGCGATACATGGTGCACCAGAATCAATGGCTCCCGTTATTGGGGATAAGATGGAGCACGATAGAGCTCTCGTTCGTCAGTACACTAAATCACTACTAAGAGGCACTGAGTTTGTAAAAATTCTAAAAACATACAGAATAGGCAAGGCTAAACAACTGACTGGTCCAAACACTCGGCCACGACCATTCGATGTCATTTGGGACACCATAGCGCAAGCACAGTTTCTTCTAGAAAGAAAGTCGCAGCTGCGGACCATGCATGTTGGAGTCTTCTTTCAGTCGGACTATGAACCAAAGGAACGCATTAAAGTGTGACTTGTGATAAACGAACTAAACCACTAAAAGAACAAAGGCGAAGCCGGCCTAATGATAAGAGGAGGAGGAGAAATGGTTCACCTCGAACGAAATTTTCTTTGGCCGGAAGTAGTCATGCGGAAAACGTAACAAAAGTCAACCGGCTGGTTTTAGAAGAAACCACAAACCGATGCTTTGAGATCTATTATACCAACTGTCAGAGTCTCTTCAATAAACTTGACGAACTCAAAATAATAGCATCCGAGCAGAAACCGTATATAATTGCCTTGACAGAGACTTGGCTGACCGAAGCAATAGGGATCAGCAAAGTCAGCATCGAAGGCTATCAAATGTTCCACTGCAACAGATCTCAACGTAGGGGTGGAATCGGGGCACTTTATGCGGCCAATCAAATTTCCTGTTGTCAAAGGGTGATCGCCGACGTAGATCTACGACGAAATGCCATAATTTAGCGCAAGACTAAGATTAGGCAACAACCGGCACTCAATCTATGCGTTGTTTATCGGCCTCCCGGCTCCAGCGAAAATGATGACGTGAAACTACTAAGTTCACTGACAGTTATTTGTAAACAGGACAATATATTACTCCTAGGTAACTTTAACGCTCCTGGCATCGGCTGGATGAGTTACGGAGCAAAGGCCACAGCAGCACCTTTCAACTATCAACTACTTCAGTTTTCTTTGGACGAATATCTCATTTAACACATAGTCTTCACAACGCGGCTGCGAGATGGCCAGCGATCGAACTGTCTTAATCTTGTTTATAGTAAAGAGGAGGGGTCATAAGGGAAATGAAGTCACAACCGCCAGTTGGGTTAAGTGACCACGTTTCTTTTATCTGCGTGTGTACTCTATTGTCTCCAAAATGGCAAATAAAGAAGCGCAGAAATATTTGGAAAGCCGATTTCGAAGCAATGAGACAAACCGCTTCAGCAGAAAACTGGTTAACCAATACAAACGATACTAATGAATTATGACAGCATATCCAAGGGACTGTAGAGCACTTAATTGAAGTCTATTGCCCAATGAAAGTTAGAAGACCATGTGCCAGACCACCATGGGTCAAGCGGACGATAAAAAGGACCATTAAGAAGAAACAAAGGCAGTGGAAAATGTTCGTGAATCTTCAAGCTCCAACATCACTTGCCGATTATAAAGCGCAGCGGAATATATGCCATAAGGAAATACGAATTGCTAGAACTGCCTTTGAGCGTCAACTAACAACACAAGCCATAATATTTCCAAAGAAGTTTTATGGATATGTAGCGACCTTGTACTCTAACAAATGCATGTCCCGTATGTCTGGCTTTTCGTGTGCGCCAGCGCGTGCGCGCCGGACGTGTCAAGGTCGGGACTTGTCTGGCCTCACTAGCTAATCACTTCTCAAGGCGAGGCCAGGGCACAAACTGCGGGGGAGTTGTTTACGCTCAGTCACACCCGGAACCGACGATCTACTGTTAGGTTGTAGTTTTCCGAACCCGGTGATCTACTTGCCGGACTGTGCCCCTGGAATCCGGCCCATTCGTGGCTGCGCTGCACTTGTCTGAGAGTCCCTTACCCATTTCTCATATTATTCTCCTTCTTACCTAGTTAAATCATTCATAACATACTGTTCTTCCACGCCTTAACATATATCAGCTAGATTATATTCATTGGGATACATTATTCCCTCGATCATCCAGCTAGACCACATCGTATTCCACATTGTTGACTCCGACGGTCAATTAACTCCAAATTCTACAGATACATCCGCAGTCAAAGGAAGCATCGAGACGACATTGCAACTCAGCGTTTACGATGGAATTTCCCGACGACAATCCGAGAGTAGTAGTGGGCGAAGATATGATCATCATTAAAACTGTTACCTTTTCTGTCGCACACGTAAGGCATGTCCTCAGTCACATCAAACCAGACAAGTCTCATTGATCGGATGGGATGCCTGGACGGATACTCAAAGAACTCGCGACCGAGCTATCGGTGCTTCTTTCATCTCTGTTCGAGCTTTTTATGAGAACAGGGAACTTGCCTTTGCAGTGGAAGACGGCCAACATCGTACCGTTATATAAAGAGGGTAGCAAGATGGCTGCAGACAGCTTTAGGCCCATAAGCTTGACTTGACTTTCCTGCAAAATGATGGAGGTCCTTGTCAAGCAGGCTATACCAAGATTTTGCGATGAAAATGATATCATACAAAATTTCCAGCACGGCTTTCGGCGAGGGCGCTCCTGCCTTTCAAATTTGCTGACTTCACTTGAGGCCTGGACAAATGCTTTAGAAGAGGGCTTCGAAGTGGACTTAGTGTACATCGCTTTCCACAAAGCCTTGGACAGCGTACCCCATCAACGCCTTTCATGTAAACTGAGCGTTCTTGGCATCAAGGGGATAATTTTTAACTGTATCATAACATTTTTGGTCGGTCAAAAACAATGCGTTTGCATCGGTGAGGATAAACTGGACTGGGTGGACGTAGTGGTGTTCTTTAAGGCTCCGTTCTCTGTCCTCTACTCTCCATTCTCTATGGCAATGACAGCCTTCAAGATTTTGACTGCGGTAAAATCATGTTCGCCGATGACGTTAAGCTCTGGCAGGTCATTAAGCGCCCAAGCGACCCAGATGCTCTGCAAAATAATCTTTGCAAGCTGCAGACGTGGCCCGAAAGATGGTTCCTGGATTTAAATGTACAAAAGTGTGCCATCCTCCACCTGCGTCCAACAAACAACCCCCCCCCCCCCCCCACAGCATGAGGACATATTACCTTAAAATCAATCCAATTCCCGTCGAATCTTCACAGAAAGAACTCGGTATTTGGATACAGGGCAATCTGAAGCCCTCGTTGCAGTGTACAAAAGCTGCAAGCAAAGCCACAGGGGTGCTTCACGCTATCAAAAGTGCGTTTCTAGCCTTCAATGAAGATCTCTTTGGCAAAGTGTACGGTACATTCGTTCAACCACACCTGGAATATGGTATACAGGCGTGGCGACCATGGCTAGCAAAAGGTACAACATGTCTTGAGAAAGTGCAGGTTGGGGCAGCAAGGCTAGTAAGAGATCTAAAAAACCACTCTTACATAGAATGGCATGCCTTAATTTATTCCCTCTGCATTACAGGCAAAAAAGAGGAGACCTTATCTTGGTTTACAAGATAATACATGGTCTTGAGAAAGGATTGCGATTTGAGGACATGTTTCAGTGGCACCACTCGCCTCATCTCAGTGGGCACACAATAAAGCTGCGCACGAATATGTCTAAATTCAACCTCCGCCCTGAAGTCTTCACGCAACAGGCCATACAACAGTGGAACGACCTCCCGCAGTCAGTCGTGGAAGCCACTTCCCTTCAGTTTTACAAAAAACGCTTGGATAGTTACATGTGTCCCCCTTGCCTATCGAAGACTGGAGTCTAACTTGCGGACTTATTTTTAAAACAATGCTACTCACTGTTTGCCAATACTATGTTAGTAGTGGCAATTTTTTATGTGTGTACTTGTGTGTGACGCACCAGCATGTAATCCATAAGGTTTTTAAAGGCATTGCTTATTACTCTCATCAAATATACTGAAATAAACTAAACTTTACCGTTCACATTCTTTACCGGCTTGGTCGCCTAGAGGCTGAAGTTCGTGCGTTTATAGCACTAGGGTCCCTCTCAAAGAGGTTAAAGGATTCGGCAGCAGTCGTGGAAGAAGAGGATGGGGGCTTTGTCGAGGCATCATGCCTTTTGCGCGCGCCGTTGAGTTGACTGACCAGTTGTTTGACGGGGCTCGGACGTTGCTGGCGCTTTCTGTCCTGGTTCCTCCTCCTATTTCTTCCCCTGCTTTGGCACCTTTGTAGGAGGTGGGAGTGTTGGCATCAGATTTGTCATCAGCTGGTTCGATTTGGCGAGGCTTGGCCAAGTGGAATGCACATCATTGCAAAAGCGGTTAAGTGGCAAATCTAGGAGACCGAGCTTCTTGGTCCAGTCAAGGCCAATTAAGTCAAGCTTCGAGCGGTTGGAAAGGTAGCATGCTCTTTTTAATTGAGTGCCCTCAAAGGAAACGTCACAATCAAGCTCACCCTTGAGCCGGAGAAATCCGCCAGAAGCATTCATGACCTTTTTGTCCGATGTGATCATTGGAGGTCGTCCAGTCTTCTGCCACGTGCGCTTGGAGATAAGACTGATTTCTGATGCCGTGTCTAGCTGGAGGCGAACAGGTTTACCATTGCCTCAAATTCTGCCTGGAATGTGGCTAGGATTGAGATGGACTTTAGGCCACAGCAAGATGAGGGGCGTATGGAACTTCTCGCCTTCCTATCACCTGCCCATGAATTGTGGGGTTGGTCTGCTGGACAGTGGTCTTCATTATACCCCCGTTCGTGGCATTTCTTACTAACATGCTTCTTTAATGGACAGAAGCGAAGAAAATTCCAATGACCACATTGCTAGCACGCTGATGGTGGTATTCTGGGTTTGGGATCATAGGACTTCTGTGGCTAGATCGACGTTGTCCTAGTGATAGCATGAACATTGGTGGTGGCAAACGAGGAACTAGTTTGCTCCACGATCGCAGAATCATGCTTGAGATTCTTCAGCCACTGACACTCCGCAGTCAATGTCTGCAGAGTTGAGTCTAGTTCCTGTTCAATTTTGGAGAGCAGACGCATCCGGATTTCAGCATTATGAGGTGACTGCAAGGCGCATACAACGATAAGGCACTTGATTTGGTCATCGGTCAATTCTCGGAGCTTGAACCGTTCACTCTCCGGATCGACAGTTCTAGCATGTGTCAGAAAATTGTCTGCCTCATTTTTCATCAGCTTGACACACTGGTAAATAATATTGAACAATTAGGACTTTTCACCGAAAGCCTCTGACAGGCTCTGAACGGTTTCATCGACAGTGAAGTCACGAGGGTTTTTCGGCAGAATGATATCCGCGTACCGCTCGTGTTCTCTGGTGCCCAGTTTGCGTAAAAGCAGGCGCACCTTCCATGCATCCTTGGCCTTGGCAAATTCCATGCCGGAGTAGGGGTCCTAAATGAACTCAGTGATACAAGCAGCAGTTGAGTCCGCTGATGTGGACAATTTCACAGAAGAATCTGGGTCAGAAAAATGCAAACTGAATTTCTGCATCATAGACTCGGTCACATTCAGGTGTGCCTCTTCGAATGGCTTTGACTGTTTTTGCAGGATAGCAAGCACCTTTTCTGATGAAATAGACATGGTGTGTTTTGAGTTCTGTGTCACCAAATGTTGTTACGGAAGCCCTGGTCGAGATATCACCGCCCAATAACGCCTTGTGTGAGTCCCCAAAGGAAGAACACGACAAAAAGTGTGCAACGGCAGAAGTCTTTAAGTATTAGAAGTTCAACGTATTTAAGACAACAAAACCGTGTAAACAATGTCCATTGGGCCTATCAGCTCCTCTCCTGCAATTTTCGCTGGTAGGATTGGCTGTTGGCTCAGTGAGTGAAGGTAGTTAGAAATTCCAATTATTGATTTATTGTCTTACACGACGCGTTAGCTCACACGTAGGCCGGTCGATAGCCTATTGTAGACGCGGCTACTTGCTGTCTCTATGCTAACCGTTGGGTCTAGCTAACACTATTGACTAAACATAAAACATAAACAGAGCCACTCTTCGAGTGCAAAAGAAGGGGTTTGTTTTAGGCTTTTTCTTGTGTTAGATAGATTTTGACGATGCCAAAAAGATACCTTACTAATTAAACTTCATTATTATTTTCAACCGAGTAAAAAGTGCAGTTATTTCATAAATATGGCGACAAGAGAACCATGAATGAAACCACTTTTGAATCACAAGTTTTCAGTTCCAGTCTGGTGGAACATGAATCTGTTGTCACGACGTGAGATCTGACATAATTTCTCTCCACGGCCACTGTTTATCCGGCCACCCGAGAAAACACTGCTGGTTCAGTAATTGATTTGGCCACAGGATACCGTAAACGCATCCAGACGGTCCTTGCTGCTGTAGTGGACCTTTCGGCTGGATTAATTGCCGTCTGATAGAGTCTGATACAGTTTAAGTGTGCCTGTAGCTTTTCTTATGAAGTATCAATCCATCGATTACGAGACGTAAAGAAACGTCATTAGTTAAAGCCTTTGTGGACGGTATTCGTACCTTATCGTTCTGCTGCGTAACCAGTCCTCAATTAGCATTTTTTACCACTGCCTATCGATATTTTCGGTGCAGCAGCGCCTGTCCTGCCCAAATTAGTCGTGTTTGTGATGGCAAGTGTTTACGGCAACTCATAAATACTTAGCCCTAATGCACGTCCTGCTGACTTTTTGATTAAGCTTCATTCATATTTTGGCGACTGAACCTTTAACACGTTCCTTATCAGTATGCAAGGATACGTGATTTCGGCTGAACACCCTACGTATATTTCACAGTAGGGGCAGAATTTTTATCGTAGATTGAACAATATCTGCTTCTATGACTGAACCAAGTGAGAAAGCTGACTGGTGCAAAGGAAGACTTGGCGCGATAGTTAACTCGAGGTGTTTGGGACGCTTGTCATGTGGCTCGTGGAAGATTGTCCTGTTTTATCTAGCATCTGTAATGCAATACCATATTATATGTGTTTTCTGCTGTCATTTTTAATATTTTTATCGCCCATCGACCCAACTCGGGCAGCAGAAGACTTCACGGCGTATCGGTTAGCACAATATGATATCCAAGGCTCGATAATAGGTACGAGTGTAATTCGGACTTATTCCCTCAGGAAGTCGGACCGCACCTCTGTCGTGTGACATTCAGGCTGCTTCCTCCAGAACCTACGCCAGACGTTGTCCTATCGTCAAACTTGCGGAGATCACCGTCGAAGGCATCAAGAATGCTATATTTAATAATGCTGGCGGGGTTATTGTTCTACTCCCCTCTGATAACTGGACGAACGAACTGCGTTCGGTATATTACTATTGTTCCCATGCTAGATTTATGAAGCACTGGCACTATTTAGAAACAGAACTTAAATCAGAGGAATTCCAGGTCCCCGTCTATTTCGCAATCGAGAACGAGTATTCTAAGAACATATACGACAACCTCCAAAAAATTTCCCGCGATTTGGATCAGAGTGCGGGATCAGGTTTGTTGTGGTGTATCTTACTTACAAAATTAGGCATATTCGAAGCCATTTTTTCGACCGGGTATCGAGTGTACATCAACAGTCGTTCCGCTGCTCCTCTCAAGAATGTAGAACTCGTTAACATCGAAGGAAAGATAATTTCTAATTCATTTGACACCAAGAAACCCACAGTGCTTCTGACCGCTTACTATGATGCTGGTGGAATTATTCCCGTAAGTTTAGAACGCACTTCGGTCTCTAAATAATTGTCGAGTATTGTGCATTTGCCCTTGTTTACTTCCGTTTATATTTGTTGCAGATACATTTGAACTAGGACAGTCCATTAAACTGGCTGCATTATAAACCTTCAAAGGTTTTTTTAATTTAAATGTTCGGCTTCTAAATAGGACTTCGACATCATCTGACTATTATTTACAGGACTTTTTCTTTTTTAAAAATGTCATCGGGCTCTGTCTTAACAGCTGCTTCGAAATTTGTTTTCTGCTCGTGCAATTACAATGTAAAGTTGAACTACGTTCCTAAAAAAATTGTTCCTTTTGGCTAGTCAGCTGGCATTGCTACTTTCCACATGCCCTCATCTCCACGTCGCTTGCACGTAGCCAGCCAGACACTGTAGGATATCGTCGGGGCTTCAGCTGGTGCAGTGTCCAGCTCTACTGTCTATCATAAAGACGATGAGTAAGTTCGGTGTGTAGACCTAGTTATCAGAACTGGTCTTGGTCGGGATTCCTTGTGGGGCCGCCTAGGGAACGTGTGAAGCGCGCCCCCAGGCTCACGGGCACCTGATTTTAGGGGAGAGAACAGACGGGGCATGTCAGGGAACAAATTAGATTGCAACATTTCTGTAAGATAAAAAAAGTTACGAGGACAATTTGGGCCGCGTACTCAAACCTTGGAAGAAGACACTGAAATGCACTTTAATATCATCAACGACGAACACGTGTGTGTAGGGGGAATGTGCTCTAATCCCGGGCGAGGTCAGTGAGGTACATTTTCCAGTGGAACCACTAACACCGACTAGAAAAAAAGTTGATGAAGTGCGAAACTGGAAGATTATTGATAATTCAGCCTACTTAAACATTTGAGTCGGTCGCTATAATACGCAAGTACCTTTCGAAGACCCTACTTGGAAATCCTACCCTGGTCCCTGTATCTCCAGGTCTACTCAGTCACCTAGTAAAGACATGGCACCGGCGTCGATCTCGTAGATTATAGCGTAACTTGTATGGACAGACCAATGTAAGATCCTTGTGCCAATTCCGTCCTTTTGGTGCCATTTACGACTGCTTCTTGGAATAAGAACTTCAATAGAGACCTTTTTATATTACCGTCTCTTTCGTCTCAGGTTTTTATTACGAGACTAGCTTTCTGTGCTCAGAGCCTTGGCTGTGTTGAGTTGTAGTAATTTTGTGGCCTCAGTACGTCTAGCACAACACATTTTATGTCTTGGAGAAAGATAAAATTTTGGTTTTGTGCTAAGTAGAGCTCGGCTTGCCTTGCATACATTGCCAGTTTCGGATTCACAGATCAATTTTCTATCATAAACCCATATATGAAACCTTAAGCGCAGCCATTAGCAGGCTGTGTGACTGTCGTTAGATTACAGGGCCCGATGTTCGCGTTAAGGCTTCGGACACGTTTTGATAATAACTAACTGGTTCTCATCAGCAGATTTTGCATTCAACCTGGTCACATTAAAGATCAAGCTACAGCTAGCTCATAAGATGATCAAAGAGTCGGTTATCTCAGTCCGGACATCCCAGTCCCCGGCAATTATCACTAGATCAAGGTGAGGAATTCTTATAACTAGGTCTTTTTGTTGCCCGTAGGTTTTATTATAGTGTTGGTGAGTAGCTGATGTTGGCCGTTTGACGGAACCGACAGAAATGTTAGTAAGGTTTTTCTTCGTTAGCACTTAAACTGACTGGTTCTCATGTAGGCAATGCATGTTTTTTGGAGACGGGTGATCATCACACCGTGTCTGTTCAGTTACCTGGACTCCTGTGGTACATTTCTTGGAATTGCATTACTTCCCTATTTCATTGAACATTTGGACTCAATCGGTCTCAATGTTTTCTAAAAGGTGGCAGAAGTTGATTCTATACCCTTCGAAAATGCGTAAGCAGAGAGGCGAATATTTGTTTCCCTTGGGTTTTCTACTGGCAAGGTGTTTTATTGTCGGTCCTCGTCACTTATTTAGAAGGCAGCTCTTGCCATCAAAATCGAATCTAAAAGCTTTTAGTTGAAACAATGTTCCGCGTTTCAGGCCTTATGCATGTCCGTGACCTTGGTTTGTTTGGAACGATTTTGAATAAATGCAGTGTCTATTTTTCGCATCGTCTTTGAATCCAGCACATCAACTTCAATGTTAACGCTGTTGAAGCTAAAGCGCTGAGCAGTCACTTCGCACCGCGTGTTTACTTTTTTCAAGCCTCCTTTGTTCTGTCAAACACCACTGTCCGAGATCTCTTGAGCAAAGTTCACTAGCTTCTTCTCGAATGGTAAAATACGCACTCTGTGACACTGCCGGCAGGATATCCCGGAATGCTTGCAAAACATGACTGAAATGGTTTTGGCATGCCCTTCTTCGTATCCCACGAGTTCAATGCCGCTACCGCAAATTCAAGTCTGATGTCCCACTAGTGTACTCCATATGGTTCTCAAAGAATCATTTTGCCCAGTGTCCAATCTCCTTAGTTTACTTCTGATAGTTATGGCTTCGGCTTCAAGACTTTTTTCCTTTTTTATTTCCATGGCAAATGTAGCGAATACGTATTTATGTGTCATTCATAGTCTAGATTCATCATTACCACTGAGAGGAGGATCCTTAGTTTATATTTTCGGTTCCACATTAGTCTTCATACAGGCTTCCGTTAAAACTCATAACCGCTTATGCTGACAGCGTTGTGGAAGCACTAATTCGCCTTTGCCAAAAGACTGTTCCTCGTATTTAGGCTTTAGCTTACGGTGCTGATGCGAATGCTGGTGGGGTTGCAGTTCTTCTTGAGGTGGCACGCATCATTGGCCAACTTACAGATGCAAAAAATTCTCCAAAGTAAGTGATCATACAATTTATATAATGACATTTTTAGGAAACTACTCTGCTGCCTTTTTGCTATTCTGAAACCTAGTTGGATGGATACTTCTCGTGCCTTTGTAAATTACTTCTGCTCTACCTAGCCGTGTCAAAAAAATAACGAGTGTAAAATACGCACATTCCTGTCTAATTTCAGGCATGCACCTTTCACGGTGTGGCTCGTTGTTTAGGCAAAATTGACAGTATTTTAGTGGAACAGAAAAATAACTTTCTTTTTCATATCTATATAGTAAAGCTTTTAGTTTAAGGCTACCTAATATAGCGCGTGTTGTTTCTTCCTATTAATTTCCCGCTTTATCTTTTTTAGATATAATATAATATTCCTGCTAACCAGCGGAGGAAAGTTTAACTTCCTCGGTGCTAGGCGTTGGCTTGAAATGAACTTAGAAGATACGGCTGGTCTTGGTGAGTTAACGCCCCTTCCTGACATTTGTGGTCGTAGATTTTTACTCCGGAACATTAAGCAATGTCCTAGCGGCTTATAATTTTTACCAGTTCCTCAGGTCTAATGCCACCTCAAATTTGACTGCTAGAATGTTTAAAATTATTCCTTCTATCTTAAATTTGTAGTGTTATCATCCATTGCTTTCTGGCTATTCTGTTACGTTTACCGTATGCGGAGCATGTCCTCACTATTATCTGGGTCCACCTTCCCTCAATTTTAGCGATATTAGATTCGGTCGTCCAAGTCATTTGTTTGGAGGGTCTGGGAGAGAATTTTGATGATCGTCTACGCCTCCACGTTTCTAGGGTGCCACGAAATGGGAGCTTCAGCCAAAAGCTCGTGTCAACCCTGGAACTCGCCGCGAAACTTCATCCGCTCTCGGATTCCCATATGAAGGTACTATCTTCCACCAAAATCGCCAGTTTTTACAGGCTTATTGGATTCAATTTCAACTGCTGGAGTCCAGTCTCGTCACAATAAATGTTTACCCAGCGTAACCCGTTCTCCTAATAAACCACTGGTCATCGTTAATTCTGTCAAAACCTGATTTAATTTTCTTCCCCCCTCCTCTCCCTTCAGCGACCTCTTGATAATGAGACTCAAATTGAAGTCGTCCACAAGAAAATTAATCTAAATCAATATGACCTAGCCTGGGAACACGAACGCTTTTCACTGTACCGTTTGCCTACGGCAACATTCTCCGCCTGGCCTACACCAAGTACCTATAAGTATCGCCAATCTGTCCTGGATGGTGGACCTCTCTCTGGCCGAGCAGCTCCTTCTCGCGGCTATTGGGGGCCAGTACAACCGGAGATTCTCGCTCGCAACACGCGGGTCCTTGCGGAAGCTCTCGCGCGTCTCCTCTTTGATTTTGCCCCTGAGTCGCCGTCTACAGAAGAATTTTCACTTATTGACCCCTCGGTAAGCTTGGCCTACCTGCAAGGTTTACTGCTTCCCTCCTGCTGCAAAAAATCTATTATATGGCCCTGATGTCGTTTTTCCGCACGTTTGTGCTATTGATGACTATACCGACCGAAAATGTTTGTCTGTGGTGTAAGTCCGGAAGAGAGGTTTTTATGCTTTCAATAATGAGGGCTCGGACGTGCGTCGTCCTGGGGAATTTGAATAGATCTGTGAACGATGGAGGTTGGCGCTCAATTAGAGTATAAACTAAAAGGAAATAAAGTAGACCATTAGTAGACGGCAAATGGTACGTACTTGTACTTAATACGGCTGTAATCTTGCCTCATCTAGCCGGCCTTAGTGATATCACGGACTATTTCACTTCTCGTACTCTATTCGTTCAGTGCGGCAAGCGAAAATCCATGGTCCTTCCCAACAACTGTGGAGTTCTTCAAGGGTCTATATTATCCCCTCATCTCTTCTCCCTCCACACTGACGACCTACGATCGCCAAACGAATATTTGTTTGTTAAATATGCTAATGATATGGTTGTTGGCCATCCTCATAAGACTCAAACACATCTCGAAGCACTGAAGGATGGCCTAGACCACGTCTTAACATGGTCGTCAGCAAATTGTCTTCTACTCAACAAGCTGAAGTCAGTCTTGTGTATTTTTAACTGCTACCCTTTCTCAGTCCTGAACTTATTGACATTCTGCCCAATGAGGCATCCTCTTTCTGATACCTTGATGTTACTCTGGCATCCAATCTTACATTTGCTTTTCATATAGAAGGCCTTTTTATTAAAATCCGTAAACTTTTATACTATATCCGCCACTTGCTCTCATATCGCACACCGCAAGCCCTAATCTGGCGATTTATAGATGGCTTCATTCTCCCTCTCATTCTTTACTGCTCTCCAGTTATTTTTCCAGCTTTAATCAATAAAGACCTGGTCATTCTTAAACATATCTTTTGAATGCTCTCTTCAGCTGCCTATGTTTCCTATTTTTTTAGCTGACATAATAGTACAGCGCCACTTTAAAGCGGTCGAGCAATTTGCTGATCGCATCCTTGATGAGGTTGCTCACCCGATCCACTCTTAAGTAATGGCTGCGAAGTCTTCCCGTACAATGCGCCGAGCCTTCCGTCATCTGTCTTGCCGTACACCGGTATATCAGCACTCTGTACTCCCATTCCTAGCACGCTACCTCATGTGTTAAGAAGCGGAAATTGAAAAGTTAAAAGCTGACCTGTCTCCATATTAGATGTGGATATCGTGTAAAACTTTAATTTTGAGTATTCTATGACCTTTTACCATGACTCTTTATCTACCTTATCCCTTGCTCTCCATGAACGGAGCCATTTTTGCTGAAAGTTTAGGATATTCCATCATAAATAAGGCACCTCTCTCTCTTTTAAAGCATCTTTTCCCTGGTGCAATTTTTCTGCCCACAGCGATTTAACTTTCTTACTTTATTGATTGCCTCTTGGCCAATTCCCGTGACTTTGCTGTTTTTCTATCGATTTTTCTGTATTAATTCAACTTTTCTATTTTCTCTTACGTTATTCACGTTATGCAACGAGAGGAAGCAACTGATGAGCACTCAAAATTAATGGATCCAATAAATTTTGTTGTTAACACAATCTTCAAAATATTATACTGAAATTCCATTCGAGACACTGGAAGGGGAAATTGGGCCTCGACTAACTGCTGCAATCAGCATGTTTCATTAAAACGGTATAATCTACCAAACTTATCTGAAGCAGTTTTTAGCGCGACTTTATCCATTACTAGTGGTATACCTCAGATTTGTTTCTTTGTATTCTAAGCTCCCCATTTATCCACTGTACGGTTTAAAAGTCTTGTGGAAACTTCACTTTTCGTAGTGGGCCACAGTCACATCATCGGCTGCTATTCTGGACTTTCTAACAATGCACCCCCGAAGCCTGCAACTGCTAGCTGCCTCAATGCCTGTCATTTCAACCGCAACAAGTAGCAATGGGCTGGATCTCATTCGATCATTGGAGCAACATATGCGTTCTATCCTGCCGAATGTGAAACTGTTACACCACCCTCTTTCTCGCCCCGCGGCCGCCTCCACGGCAGGTGCTCGCGCCGGCTCCGACTCCGCGGACAAGGTTGGCACTGATGTTGGTGAAGATGTTAGCCTTTCCGCCTCTTCCCAGGTTCCCAGCATGGCCGCTGCAACCAAGGAGCTTGAGGTCACGCTCTACTCCGGCGTAGCACCTCAGATCGTCATCGTCTACCGGTAATTCCTTATTGTGTCTTCCTACTCTCCTCTATCGTTAGTCCATCCTCCACCGTGGTGAGCACCTTTAATGCCGAGGTTGACTTGTAATCCGGCTTTAACCGAGGACAAGTCGCGTGGTCTTATCCTTAGTCCTCCTTCAGCCTTACTAGTGATGTGTGTTGCTTACCTTCTCTCCTACCTCGTGCCTACAGCACACCCCTCTGTGCATGCTGTAATTTTAAATAAAGAACACGTTAACTTAATGTCATATATAATATTACCATAAGTGCTGGTTTGAAGTGAAAACAAAAGGACTGACAAAGGCTGAAAGTTTTATTTGCCCGACCTTCCGATGTGTGTCCCCGTCAGAGACAACGAAAGACAACAGTAAGTCGTTGGTACTTTGTGTCTACCTACGCGTTTATAACTTAAGTCTTTCAATAAAAACCGGCGTCATCCTTCTTTCAAACAACAGAAGCATATTCTTCAGTAGGTTAAGGAAACCACCCGTTAAGTCCAAGCTTAATAACATGCAACACTTCTCCCTTTTATCTACAACAGTAGTTGCATTTCCTGTTTTAAATAAATTTAGCTAGTGCTGACTGCTTAACGCGTTTCACTTTGTTCAAATTTTCTTAAAACTATCATGATATCTCTTTTCCAGACTCAAATCCTCGATCTTCGATCTAGTGATTGCTTGTTCCATTGGTGCCTACCTTTACTGTCTTTACTTCTGTCTGGAGGTGAGTGTCCATTTTGTAGGCTACTTTTATTGCGAAGATACTATCCGCTCTTTCTACACCCGCCGAAGTTAGAGGACATGTTTATTCTAAAACCTGTGCAACTGGTTTGAATCCTCATAAGCGCCAGTTTGCCGTTTTATGGTTAAAATGTTTCTATATACAAAAATCCATCAAGCCTGTTTTTTTCCACCAAACGCCGATACAGATTAATCACCTCAGCGTCCCACCCCCAATTTAAGTTGACGGTGAAGTTGGAGTGCTTCGATAAATGTGTTCAATACAAAAGGCTTCTTCCCAAAGCATACCCTAGATCCTCTTAACTCTTCTCAATCCAGAGGATAATAGTTTGGTGTATCACCCAATTACAACAAAATACCTTGGCTGATGTGAGCTATTAACAAAATTGATCAAAACTCGCTACACTTTGATGACCGTGGGCCAAAGCTGAAATTGCTGCTCTTATTAATAAAGTGAACGGGGTTGAAATTCTGTGTATCCATTTGAAATCGAGCTTCCTTTTCTTAGCTGTCTTTCACATGTGTAGACAACGACTAGTGACAGCGCGAAAATCCTTATTAGAAGTGCGCCGACCGTGCCCCTGACCCAAGTATTTGCCCTGCGTGAACCACTCCATCATGAGATTGAAATAGTTTGCTCTGACGTGTGTGCTTATTCCAATGTGAATGTACTACTTACTTGTAACGGCATTCACCTCGGGCGGGTTGAGCCGGCATCAGTTTTGACGTTGACTGCATCATGAATCACAGCTGTCCAGGCGCGTCGATCTTGCGCCTGTTCACACGAGAGCACCATCCATTCACGGTTCCACTGGCGTAGGCCGTAGACGCATGGGCCGGAAACTGACGACAGATCCTGCTTGACCGTTGCTGTCCAAGTTTTCAGCTGCCCGCCGCGACGTTTGCGCCAGGTGGGGGGAGGCGTCGCCACAAGCAGGTCACGAATCAGCTCACCATCATCACGCCGGGACGCATGCCCGAACCACCGAAGTCGTCTCTGAAGCAGGAGTGGAGGGAGAGCGTCCAGGTGACAGCGTCGGCGGAGATCGGAGCAGCGAATTCGGTCGACGCGTCGGTGACGAAGGATGCGGCGTAGGCAGTCATTGTCAAACACCTCAAGGCGCCTCATGTCCTCAACACGCATAGGCCATGTCTCTCCGCCATAGAGCAGGATAGATCGAACCACTGCTTGGTAAACACGGGACTTTGTGCGTAGTGATATTTCCCTTCTATTCCATAGAGGAGCGCACAGTCGGTAGAAGGCAGATCGGGCACGGTTGACGCGTGATACAACCTCGTCGACACCTTGACCCGTTTCCGTGACCAAAGAGCCTAAGTATCTAAACGAGTCGACCTTTTCGAGAGGAGCGCCGTCGAGAACAATAAGAGTGACAGATGTAGGGGGCACACAGGAGAGCATGACTTGGGTCTTAGTCGCGTTTAGGCGTAATCCGATGGATCGGGCACGCTCATTAACCTTGTCCAACGCCTGCTGAACTGCATTACAGTTGTCGCCAAAGAGGACGACGTCATCAGCATACGCCAAGTCAGTCACCCATTTCGAGCGATCAAACTGCACTCCCAGGAAGTCATCCAGTGCTTTGGTCATGATCCAGTCCACCGCATAGTTGAACAGGGTTGGTGAAAGGGCACAACCTTGGCGGACGCCCGTCCTGACGCTAAAGGCTTCCGTGTCACCGTGCTGCGTCCTCACCCGTGTGGAAGTGCCACGATAGTATGCCTGCATGAGATTGAGAAGCTTAGGTGGTAGGCCGTCCGTCCTCATTATGTTCCACAGCGAACTGCGATCAACAGAGTCAAATGCGGCAGCAAAGTCGATGAAGCATAGAACAGTGGGTTGTTGGTGACCCCATCTCAGTTCCAGTACACGGTGGAGATTGAAGATCTGGTCGGTGCAGCCACGACCTGGTCGAAATCCACTCTGGTTTGGGCGGGTGCGCTGGTCTCTCGCAGTTTGGAAACGTTTGAGAAGAAGAGACGTGAATGTTTTCGCCGCTACATCGATAAGGCTAATGCCTCTGTAATTTCTGCACGCTCGTCTGTCGCCTTTTTTAAACAAGGGGAGGATCACTGTTTTTCTCCAGTCAGAGGGCACAACTTCGCTGTCCCATATCTTGGCAAATATTTGTTGTAGCCAGGGCCCAATAACCTCGGGTGCACATTTAAAGAGCTCCAGCGGGAGGTCATCCTCACCAGGTGCCTTGTTGTTGCGTAGCCTCAAGAGAATGGAGACAACTTCCTCTACACTGGGTGGCTCTGTGTTGCACTCATACAGATGGTGGGGATCGTCCGCATTGGGCGACAGGTCAGACATCACAGGGGGATCATGGTTAAGGTGGTCACAGAAATGCTCGCGCCATCTCTCTAACCGGTCATCGATCTTAGTGATTACAGCACCGTTGCGATCCAGTAAAGTCTCGGTGGTGTTCCCCGAACCTCTGCTGGCCTGCTTTAAGAGTCGGTAGAGCTTCTGGGTGTCACCTCTGGTAGCTGCTCGCTCCGTTTCCGTGGCAAAGTCGCTCCAGTAGGCGTTCCTATCGGCTCGGATGGCCCTTTTCGTTTGGCGCCGCAGCTCTCTGTAAGTGGGGGAGCCAGTGAGTCTGGCTCGGCCGGCCTCCTCAGCTAACTCAAGCGTGGGTCTAGTGATCCAGTCGCGATGGCGCCGTCGGGTTTTGCCCAGATGGGTGTATGCCAGCTCTGACATCGCGGCCTTCAGGGACTGCCACGCGGGCTCTGGGTCCGCTCGGGCGTCAGGGTACAGGCCGTCGAAACGGTTCTGGAGTGCTAAGTGGAAGGCGTCGCCAGCAGAGGACTTCAGCTTTGTAACATCGATCCGCTGTGGTCGGGAGGGTCTGGGAATAGCTCTCAAACGCAAGCGAAGGGTTGCCCGCTGTAGGACATGGTCCGATGCATGAGCGTTTCCTGTATCAGCACCGCGGTAGGCTCGACAATCCAAGACCGAGCTGGCCCAGCGTGCTCGGACAAGGATGTGATCTATTTGGGCCTGGGTATGCCCGTCATTTGAGTACCAAGTGACAAGGTGGTGGCGCGGATGATCAAAACGGGTGCTTGACACAACGAGGCGGTTAGACGATGCGAAGTTGACAAGGCGCTCACCGTTGGCACACTGCGCTCCGACAGCAAATTTGCCTAGCACATGACGGGTTCCAGCGTCACACACACCTGGTCGGGCGTTCCAGTCACCGGCAATGACGAGTAGATCGCTTCTTGCGATGCGGTCAACTGTTCGCTGGAGGTCACCGTAGAAGTCATCTTTTATGCTGTCATCAGCAGCCAGAGTAGGCGCATATACCGACATGATGGAAACGTTGACTGGGGCACTTTTCAAACGGACCCAAGCGATCCGCGGTGAGACAGCCTCCCACTCTAGCAGACTCGAGTGAAATTCATCGGCCAAAGCTATAGCGACACCATACAGTCCAGAGTTGTCGGACACACCACTGTGGTAGAGATGGTACGCAGAGTCAGTTCTTGGTACTTGCAGCAGTTTGTGGCCAGTGCCAGGTAGGCGGACCTCAGAGAGACACGCCACACCAACACGGTATTCAGAAAGGGATTTGGCTGTTAACAGTTGGGCGCCGTCATCCCTCAAAGTTTGACCATTCCAGCCTGCAATTCGCAATCCGGCATCAGCTCGCAGATTTTACACCCGTCCCGCGATGCCAAGAGGATGGGGCGCGTCGGTTCCCGCGGACGCCGTAGCAGAGATCGTATGTTGCGTATAGTTGTGATTCATGAAAGTGTAGAAAGTCAAGAAAGTCAATTCCGTGTTTCGTGGAGAAAAGGGGATTGGCGCTAGGTCCCCGGTCGGCTTCAACCAAGCGAATGAAAAATTCATGGTGTCGCTGCACTTATGTAAAGTGACGTTGGTCCTTCGAAGCCATCGACGAGAGACGTCACTTATAATCCTGTGTGCTTTTTGTAGGTAATCTTCGAATGTTTCAGTTTTCTCTTAGGTCTCATGCCTTCGATTTTGAGTCATCGTGATCGTTACCCCGGCTAATCTCTTCCTCTTTGGCGGCAATTGATTCAATGTTGTTCTCTGTAATTTTGAATTTTCCTCCAGAGGCCTCTGAACTAAGAAATGCACATCAATTAACATTCAGAGTCCTCTTCATGTATAATTCCCCTCACTATAGTAGCGTATTCTCAAATTTGCTAAGGATCAAACAATCGGTAATGCCAGAATTTTTAGTAAACCTCGAGGTAACGGGCTACTTTTGACAATCCCTATAGTAGATATTATATCCCTTCGCATGTAAGCCTTTCTTGAGCGAGAACTTGCAATTGCATACTGTCAAGTCTAGCTTATACCATAAACTAGCTTCGTAAGCATGTTAAAATTTGAGCCCATAAAATTGCCTATCTCCTCAATGTACCTGTTTATTAAGGATAGCTATCCACATACCCAAAACGAGCAGGACCCGGAACAGTTAGACTGGTAAAAGTTTTCGTTAGGTTTATATAATTGTTTCGATTATTTTGACAGAATATAAATGAGACACTTCTTTTTTGCATTTCAGCGTTTCCATCTAGTTGTTCGACTTGTAGCGCATCTCACGAACAACTCAAGCAAGAAACTCAAGGCCTATTAGAATTAAGCATAGACGGAATCCCCGCTAGAGCTAATAGTTTGTTCTTCCTCGTTCCAAATAAACGTACATTTTGTGTGTTCTTCTTTTGTGAGGACGTTTTCGTGTTTATTCTTATGTTATTGCCTACTTGGTAAACTTAATCCATCGATGAGACTTAGAACGCGGTTCAGGCGCATCACTGGTACGTAAGATACCAGCACCATCGTGGATTTTCTCTCTACTGAATGGTAAAATAACCCTTCAGCATATCGGTACTAATCGCAAACGGCTGTCTGTCGTTACACCCACACTACCTGCGTCACGAATTCGTGTCCAGGGCTGGAGGTTTCCGTTCCAGAAACTCTTTGGTACTCGTGGGAGTGGGAATACTTTCTTATCACCGAAATTGAAGGTTTACTTGTGTAATGTTTCTGACCCTTACAAAAGTGCATCAGATACAAGTAATGGGCTGGCGAAGTGTTGCTATATCTATGTAATCTTGTTCCAAGTTTTAGGCGTAGATTGGCTCTTACCTTATCGTGTTGAGGGTGTCTTTGTTTCGAAAAAAACGTGACTTCATGTATGCGTTGCTGTAGTCTACTTTCTTGCAGTCCGAACAGTAGCCGGTTTTGCGACGGAACTGGACTTTGCTACTGCGTTTACTTAGTATTCTATTCGCTTAATTTTATGTCTCAGTCGCCTCGTTGCAATTAGCACCATCAGTCCCCTAGCTCAAAGGTATTTACTCAGATTTCTTAACAGATTACATTTCTACCTGTCCACAACCGCGTGCTTAGTTACTATTACCCTTTGACCAAGCACGTGATGGCGACTAGAACACAATAATCAACGGGTACCTGCGCAGCAGCTTTTTTCGCGACAGCCCTAGACCCTGTTTGGGAGTCGTTCAGCGTCAAAGAGCCGTTGGACCTTGCTGATAGTCACTCCCAGTCCACGCAGCATAGTCACTTCTAAAGCACATTCGGCTAAGAGCCCGTCTTTGGACAAATTCGTCTCCTGGTTGCGGCAAATTGTGCTGTCCAGATTGCCTATGACTGGGAGGTTGGAGTTCCTAACTAAACTACGGCGCGGAAGGGAGCGATCTTATAACTTATGTCAAAAAATTCCAGTTGATTTTGGTCTTTAAGTCTAATGACCGAGTCTCGTGCCACTCCTTGCTGGCAAAGGCGTTTTGACCCATTGAAGGGTACTCTGTACGAATTTGAAGTACATGTGCATATGAAGCAGTAATAACCTCAGCATGCGTTGGTCTGCAGTCCTAAAGTCAGATGTTGGGATCGTGGGTCCGTCTGGCTAGGCGTTTATGACGGGCAACTGCGTAATGCTACCTGGATTGATGATGTCCATGAAACCACTATTTTGTAGTTAATCGTCACAGCAGTTTTAATGGGATACGTTCAATTGGTTTTGAGGGTGCAGTTTCTGAAACAAGTCCATGGAATGCTTTTTGATCTGGCTGGCAGATGTGCTATCTTCAGGTTTGTCATGAATTATTGTCGGCCTTGGCCCTCATCCTGAACCGTTGACGAGTTGTCGTACTAAGACCCAATGGCAATGACCATACAAACAAAAACTGGATTTTCACACGCGCAAACCCTGTGCTCGTACTCGCCGTGGATCTTAAGATTATATTGGAATACACATGGAATGATTAATGAGATCTCGTTGTTAATACTCAGTATGTCAGCATTTATTGGAAGTTACCTGAATTTCAACGGAGAGCGGCGTTTACACAAAGATTCGGAGAACGAAATCATTTCAATTGCTGACCGTAGAAGGTTTGGAAAACCCTTGGCTACCTCTGGCCTAACAGCAGAGAATGAATGTTTCGAGGGTAAGCAGATTATTATCTCATCCAAAAAATTCTGGATACAAATTCTGCTCAATCGTACCTTGAATAGTGCCGTCAGGTGCAGGCAGCCATTTCTTTTGAATGATGATGGGGTTTTGTAGGGAGCTTAGTGTCTGATAATTGGACGTGGTTCCTATCTCTGGACTCTGCTAGTCAGGAATGTTAGGCCTGTCATTGTTGGAGAACTGCGTTTCAGCTTAAAGATTTAGAACTGTCTATAACTTCAAATGGAGACATCTACCATCTGACCGATAGATTTTCTATGCTCGGGTATTTTGGCATATTTTCTAACACCTCGACACTCGGATTTTCATTTAAATTTCTATGATTTGCTAAGTTTTTCATCCTATTCGTGGTTGTAGCCTTCATCAAAGCTTCGCCCTTGGTGTCATCTTAAGATGACTTTATTGAGGCACGACTTTCGAAGAATATCGGTAAAACTGGGTTTTACCTATTGAGGTTTTTCAACCGAAATGTTGTAGTCTTGCAATAGGAACAACGCTGTGATAGAACGGAAGGTGCACCCAATATCATCTAAATAATATGCGGTAGAAGATTTGGTCGATTTGTGGATTGACTTACAAGCTTACTGCCTAGACTGTTGCTTTGAATGTACACTATAATTATTCTGGATAAAACGGTATGAAGTGGATTGCGGCAAGGGAGTGTAGATTTTAGTGATATAGCATAATTATGTCGTCCGGGGATTTAACAGTACTAGCACTAGACTCCTTGATTTCTGCCCCACAAATTCATAGCTTTAAGATGCCCGAAGAACTGTTGGATCTATAGTTTATTTTTAAGAGAATCCTCCACCCTTGGAAGAGCCTTCTGCGAAATGAAAAGCTGGTTAATGAGTAGCATGATATTGTCTGAATATTATCAATAATCGAAAAATACGAACGTACAGCAAGATTCCATTATCTGTGGGGCAAAAGAGACTGATCATCGTGATTTCCTGTTATCTCCTTCGGCTCATGAAATAACGCTGGTTTATCCGGCCTTTGTGTAGGATGGGATAGAGGCGGAAGAAGGAAGAACGTACCCCGGAAAGGTCTATTGTGTCTGACGTTGCAGTTATTTGTTTCCTCTTCCTATCTTCAAAGACCGAACATTTCGATTCACATTTCTCAGTATATGTTGCTCTCTTTTTCATGTGTGTAGTCTGCCAGTACCAGCGGAGCCACTGTGTGTGGCTCGATTCCCACTGTCACATGTTTCCATGCAGCTGTCCTACTTGTTGACCGTTTTTAGTGCTGGTAATCGCATTTAAACTACGATAAATGAGATAGAAGCGTTAATTTTTGGCTCGAAAGTTCACTAGCAGCCCAAGAATTGAGTCGCTTAGCGACCGGCAATCAAAAATTTTGCTGAAAATGTGGAAAGAGTACTAATCATACCGGACTTATTTGCCATCGTTCACCAGACCTAAATGAATGTAAGACGGTGGAAACCTGAACGCTGAGTTTGCTGCTCTATCGCCTGAGTCATGGGCTCACTTCCTACCTGCTGGAACATGGATTCCACTAAGTCATTTCGTCACCATGTTATTTTTAAAATTCCTGACCACAGTCGACTTGGCGTTAGCTTGTTGTTTATTGGTAATGCAAACTGGGTCTCAATTCAAGCCTAAACTTATCGCTGGCTAATATTAAGATATAACTAGCTGGTGACGGCACATGGGTTATTTGGTCCCCCTTCTACCTGTCTGTAATACTTCTCGATCTTAAGAGGCTCTCATAGGCGAAAAGTTGTGCTTATGACCACCATAGAACCTTTCTAGCGCCGGTGCTAATACTCTGACCCCGCTAAAGGGCGGTGTTTTGTACACAAACCTGTGCAGGTTGGTGACTTGATTACACAGGCCGTTAATTTTTCCCGACTCTCTTGTTGAATGTGTGTGTTGCTAATTCAGGCTCAAAGTTCAGTCTGAATAATTATTAGGCTATTGTATTCCTTTCTGGATAAGGAAGGAGACGAGTCGAGCACTGGATCAATTAATTGTCCTGAGATTTCGGCTCCACACGAGAAGCCCCCGTCAGAGAAAATGAGAAAACAGCAAGCGTTGGCTACACGTGAATGGGGTTGGTAAGGGGTGATGGCACTTGTGATTGGTCCATGTCCACGCCGCGTCCATTCCCACACTATCTTATCGTGTGTCTCCTGCGCGCGTCCCTGGAGTTACGGAGTGTGACCTTGACGTTGCAGCCTGCACGCTTGTAGAGAACTGGGCTTTGGTTTCTGATCGCAGGCACGGATGGCAAAAGAACAGGGCGGGTCATGAACAGCAATTAATGTCGTGCCTTGTCCCCCTGGTAGAGGGTCCTGGTAACCCTGCCTCCTCTTCCGGCCGGTTCATTGTAGGTTCCTCTTCGCTTGCCATTCTTATATTCGGTTCGACCTTGTTCTTTTCTTTGCCAACATAATGGCAGAGGGCCATTCCTACACAGGGCCATCCTCTACATAAAAGGAGTCTCCGAAACCGTCTCATGACTGGTACAACTCGCTGGAGTAGGCATAGCCCATCGACCTCAGGCAACAATACGCCGCCGGGTGATGCAACCTGACGGCAGACTGCCTCCCACTGAAACTTCTGTAGTTGTCTACAAGATACGTTGAAACGATGGAGACGTAGCGGCTCGGAGACTGGATTCAAACTTGCAGCACACATCGCAGAGACTGGCCACGACTTTGATCTTCAAGGAGCGACCATCGTAGGCCAAGGAACCTCAAAAGCCGAGAGGCTGACGCTTGAGGCGTGGTTCTCAGATACCAACTCTGTCGAAAGGCATCTGGATCTGCCTGCCGCCTACAAAGTCTTGGGCTATTATATTGGCAAAGAACAGAGCAAGGCCGAACCGAACGTAAGAATGGCAAGCGAAGAGGAACCCACAATGAACCGGCCGGAAGAGGAGGCAGGGTTACCAGGGCCCTCTACCGGGTGGACAAGGCACGACATTAATTGCTGTTCATGATCCGCCCTGTTCTTTTGCCATCCGTGCCTGTGATCAGAAACCAAAGCCCAGTTCTCTACAAGCGTGCGGGCTGTCACCTCAAGGTCACACTCCGTAACTCCAGAGACGCGCGCAAGAGATACACGATAAAATAATGTGGGTATGGACGCGGCGTGGACATGGACCAATCACAAGTGCCTTCACCCCCCTTCCAACCCCATTCACGTGTAGCCAACGCTTGTTTTTTTCTCATTTTCTCTGACGATAGCTTCTCGCGTGGAGCCAGAATCTCAGGACAGTAAATTAATTGATCCGGTGCTCGACTAATCTCCTTCCTTATCCAAGCAGATACCTGGAACGCGATTTTTCTCATGTTTCCCTTCCCTCTACCCTTCCTCCCTCTGTCCCTCATTTATAATCTCGACTCCCTTTCTGTTCTACTGTACAGGAGCCCGACCGTTTCTCGCCTGGTATTTTTCAGTTGTCGTTCCAAGTGGGTTGAGTAAACATGCGACTAATCCAAGCCCAAAGTTCAGTTATATCTGCAGAATATCACAAGTCGTTGTGCAAGTGCCTATGGGGCTTTATATACAGACCTTGTGTCCCCTAAAGGGGCCGCGTGTTAGATGCAGTGGACCAACACTGGGGCTAGATCAAGGCATGGCAGACGTTATTCTGGTTGTGTTCCCATAACAAATGCCGAACTTGGGGTGCATTTTTGTGGCACACGAAGGGGGAACTTCGGCCAGGTCAGCTTCCTGCAGCCGACCATGCCTCCGATATTCTTGATGGTGTCTTGACACCGGGTACGGGTGGGTGAGAGAAGAGAGGGTAAGATAGATGCTGCGTAATTCTACTAGCATCCAAAACTAACTCGCGTGCAATTCACCATCCCCGATCACTCTGTTTGGAGCCTATGGTAGATATAATCGAAACAGATGGTCGAACTGTTCTCTGTGTGGGGAATTCAGCCTGCCCGCTCCTCGTCGCGGCCGGCACTTGTCCCTATAGGCCCGCTGGGGGACTGCGGTATTTATCGCTTCCCGAAATGGAGAGTGATATAAACTGCCCGATAAGTCAAATAGAACCTTTAGTTTCCTCGATACTCTGAGTTCTAACAGCTCGACACATAAGGCTTATAAGCATCTTCCAAAAAGGTCTGTCCACTGTCGATTCTCGTCAAATTTTGATTCCAAACGCAGGTTAATTTGATCTCTTCGACATTAAGCCGTCCCCCGATGTATGGTGAATGTGCGATGTGACAAACATGTCGACGTTCTACATGGCGTCCAGCTGATCGTCTTTCAGTCTGCATCTCATCCTACGTTAAGGATCTTGTGCATATGCTGCCTGACATTACTGTCCGATGCAGGCTTAGAGTGCAAATCAAAGACTCTCGCAAGTAAAGCGCCAAATTGACATGAGTTACCGCCATCAGTGAACGTACTGAGTCTGACTCACCGCGAAGGCAACATACACAGCCAGAAAAAGACGTTCAGAAACGCCGCTCAAGCAGAACATTGCACAGCAGAGCCTTGAGTGACAAGCAGCTCCACCTATGAGCATTTCAGATAACGAGCGAACCGCTTGCAAAACATTTGCTTCGATTGACTAGCCTTCACTCAGTTAACGAGTTGACAGTGGCTGTCAGGCTGCAATCACGCGGTCATAATACTACAAACAGAAACCAAACTCTTTCCCGGCCCCACTCCCTTCCCCTTCCTCTCCCAACCCATCGGGCAGCTCAGGGTGTTAGGGTAAGTCCCATTACACTAGCAACTTGAAATGTCCGCTCCCTCCTCGACAACCCGAAGAGCAAGCGACCGGAACGGAGAACAGCGTTAATCGTCCGGGAACTTGCGCACTTCAAGGTCGATATCGCCGCACTCAGTGAAGCCCGTTTCTCCAACGAAGGCCGCGTAGAGGATGTGGGTGCCGGTTACATCTTCTTCTGGCGTGGCCGCCCAAAGGCAGAGCGACGCGATGCTGGCGTTGCATTTGCCATCGTGACCGACATCGTTGGACGTCTGCCCGGCTTGCCGCAGGGCATCAATGATCGCCTGATAAGCCTCTGCCTGTCTCTCTGGGGTGGCAACTTCGCCACCATCGTCAGAGCCTACCTCCCCCCCCCCGATGACCAGTTCCGACGAGACAAAGAACAAGTCCTATGAGGAGCTGCACGCCCTCCTGGTGACTGCGCCGAAGGCGGTCAAGTTGATTGTCCTTGGTGACTTCAAGGCTCGCATCAGCTCAGACCACCTTGCCTGGGGAGGAGTGCTGGATCCCCATGGTCGCCATGATCTCAATGAAAATGGCTACTCCTCCTCTGAACTTGCGCAGAACAATGCCTCATCCTGACCAACACCTACTTCCGCCTCCCACTGCAGCGCAAGACGACCTGGGGGCATCCCTGGTACCTCCTGGACTATGTCCTCGTCCGGCGGCGTGACCTACTAGACGTGCCGATGACAAAGGCGATGCCGGGTGCTGATGGCTGGACTGATTACCATCTCGTCATCTCCAAGATGAGGATCCACCTTCTACCACGCAGGAGACCCCAAGGTAAGCGACCACCAGGTCGGTTGAACACTGCTTTGTTAAATGTGTCTGTTAACCATTTGTATTTCAGCAACCAGCTTGCTCAACGGCTAGACAATCTTCCTGTCGCACAGGAGAACGCCCCCATGAAGAACCGATGACTCCAACTATGGGACACTGTTCAATCCACCGCCCAACGTGTCCTTGGCTGTGCATGCCGACGTCAGCAATATGCTCGCCAAGAAGAACTACCTGCGCAAAGCCTATGTTGACTGCCCTACCGATGCCACGAAAGCGGCCTCCTACTAAAGTCACCGTCTTGTGCAACAGTGGCTGAGGGAAATGCAGAATGCTTGGATGGCTCACAAGGACGAGGAAATCCAAGGCTTCACAGACTGTAATGAATGAAAGAATTTCTTCGCTGCACTCAAGGCCGTCTACGGCCCCATTGTCAAAGGGACAGCTCCTCTGCTCAGCGCTGATGGATCCACCCTACTCACTGCGAAGGCACAGATCCTGCAACACTGGACCGAGCACTTCCAAAGCGTACTCAACCGCCCTTCCATCATCTCCAAAGCCGCCAGCGGCCGACTGCCTCAGGTGAAAATCAACACAAATCTCGAACTCCCACCTTCTCTCCGGGAAACTATCGAGGCAATGCAGAAACTCTCCAGTGGGCCAGCACCTGGCTCTGATGCGAGCCCTGAGGTGATCTACAAACACAGTGGCTACGAACTCATCTCCTACTTAACTATACTATTCCAGAAGACATAGTTGCAAGGCCAAGTCCCCTAGGACCTCAAGTACACCACAATTGTCCACCTCTACAAACGCAAGGAGAATTACCGCGTCTCTGACAATCATCGGAGAATATCGCTACTCAACATGGTCAGCAAAATCTTCGTTCGGATTCTCCTGAACCGTCTCAACAACCACTTCGAACAAGGACTCCTGCTGGAGAGCCGATTTGGTTTTCGCCTTCACCGCGGCACCATGGACATGGTGTTTGCTGCGCGCCAACTGCAGGAGAAGTGCCAAAGGATGCGCAACCACCTGTACATCACTTTCGTGGATTTAACGAAAGCGTTCGACACGGTAAATCGCACTGGGCTTTGGAAAGTTGTGCAAAAGTTTAACTGTCCTGAGCACTTCATTCATATGGTACGCCAGTCCCTACCTCTTTAGTCTCATGTTCTCTGCCATGCTGACGGACGCCTACCGTGACGAGCGTCCCGGGATCCCCATAAACTACAGAACGGCGGACACCTCAAAATTCGACGCATGGAGGCTCCCACGCGCGTCTCCGCGACCTGCTGTTCGCGGATGACTGCGTTATCAATATCACAACCGAAGCGGACATGCGTGGAGTATGGACCTCTTCGCCGCAGGATGCGCAAAATTCTGTCTCACCATCGACACGGAGAAAACGGTGGTCATGCACCAACCGCCACCGGGTGCTGACTACAATGCTCCACACATCAACGTCAACGGCGCCGAGCTCAAGAACGTGGACGACTTCACCTATCTCGGCAGCATGCTATCTCGCAACACTCGAATCGACTACGAGGTCGCTCGCCGGATCTTGAAAGCCAGCCAAGCTTTTGGCCGGCTTCAAGTCGTTGTATGGAATCGTCACAGTCTCCAGCCGGCAACGAAACTGAAGATGTACAAGGCCGTCGTGCTCACAACACTCTTGTACGGAGCGGAGACTTGGGCCGTCTACGTCAATCATGCTCGTAAGCTAAATCATTTCTATCTCTGCCGAATACAGAAAATACGATGGCAGGATAGGGTCCCAGACACGTAAATCCTGGACAGAAGAGGAGTTCTCAGCATCCAGGCCATGCTCAGGCGGATGCAACTGCGCTGAAGCGGTCACGGGGTACGACTGGACGATCGGTTACTACCCAAGCGACTGTTTTACGGAGATGTCGCTGCAGGTGCTCGTCGGAAAAGAGGACAAAAGAGGCCCTACAAGGACACTCTGAATAACTCTCCAAAGCGTCTCTAAATCAACATGGCGACCTCGGAGGAACTCGCGCAGGACATATCTACGTCGAATCGCCGCTGCCAAGGCCAAATGGACGGCACGCAAGTCTTACAATCCACGGACGCACACTGTCACTGCCCAAGCCATTCTAACATGTCCGCGCTGCCAACGCACATTCCGTGCACGCATTGGCTTGGTAGGTCACTTCCGGACGCAGTGCACCACTCCTTCGACGGCATCCATTACTACGGTGACAGACTTTTCTCCGCCCAGCACTTCGATGGCAACACCCCTCACCGTATATGCTTCGCCGCCCTCATCCACCGATATCACCTCATTCGTTACTCCCTCCACCCCCTCCGACGCATCATCGCCTCCCATCGCCACCGCCACCACAGCAGACGCGTCTTCGACCGCGTTCCCACCCGCCCTCAGGGCGGCCAAGGTCTGCTACACCAATCTCCCTACGGTGGATCTAGCTCCCCTCCTCTCCATCCCTGTTTTCGACGACGGAGCAGCCCCACGCGACCATGTTGCTCCGACTTCCCTTCCTCGCCGCCGGGATTGAGGCCAATCCGGCTGGACTCCTGATCCAACAAGGGCTACTAGCCAGCCAACCGCCACCACATCTATTAGCGCTGGTAGTTCTAACCTCATCTGCCCTTACTGTTATCGTGCATTCAGCTTACGCAGTGGCCTAGTCTGTCACTTGCGAGTCCATCGCACAGAGACTGGTGAGCAGTGCCTGGAGCACCAACACATAGAAGGGACCGTCGCCTTTACTGACCACAATGCCCCCGGACATTCACTCATCGCATTGGTCTACTAGGTCACATGCGCATTCACGACAGCGGTACTGACCGTGATTTAGACACACCCAGCAAATTCCACACCCTCACCACTAGCTCCAGCCCCCTCATTAATTGCCTTACCATCTTCAAGACAGGGATGCGCCTTCAAGTTCGTCGGGAACCTCCAGCTAAGTGCCTTCCAGGTAAGTTGGACACTGTTCTTATTGAAGTTGCCTACTTATCTCTTGCATTATTGCACCTTCTCATGTCATCTGTCGTACTAATCTCACGTAGCATCCTCTTAAGTAATTGCAGCTCCTAGCCAATCAAGTTCTATTATTGGCTACTCGTGGTCACTATTAGGCCTACTGCTGAAAGGTAAGCTGAGTTCTCGTTCTTCTGCTTCTCGTTCTTTCGATTCGCTCTCCCAGTTTCCTTTCTCGTTTCATGTTCGTCCTTTTTCCCTATTCCCCGCTCTCTCTTTCCTTCCTTTCCTCGTAATTGCCTTCGCTCTCTTTCTCCTTGTTCCTCATTTATCTTTACTTCCCCCTCCCGCTCGCTCTCTCTTTCTTCCTCTTTCTTTGCACAACCTGCCCTACCATGCTCATCTCCGATCTGTTTTTCTTTTCAGCGCTTCGTCCATCCCGCCTCAGGCGGCCGATAGCTAGGGAGAGATAGTGAGGTAGACCTTTGGACAGCGCATAGGTTTACTTATTATCTTTAACCCAAATCCTAATCCGACTTTGAACCCTAACCTTAACCTCAGTCCTAATTCACCCGGAAGTTAGCATAAAGTCATTTTAGTATGAGCGGCTCCTGTTTCATATTTCCTGCCGTAAGGCCTTAGAAGCAGTCCCTCCCAAAAATACAACTTATTCAATTTAACTCGATGGTTACCGATGTTAACATCGTTAATGACTCTAAGACTGATTTGCCTAGGTGTTTATTTCTTGAAAATTGCTGAGAAAGTCTGTAGATAGGACCTTATATACGAGGCTTACCCTACCCTAGTTACAGATCACAGGGCTGGTATTGAAAATTTTACATTCAAGAACTGTTTTGCTTAATCCCTTGTTCTGCAGACCTGGCTGTACCTGGATTCCAAGATTTTGATGAGGATTGAGAATAAGATAGAGGTTACACATAGCAACTGAATACATTAACTTAACGGCCTGGTGCAGAGCCATGCTACGTTGAGGGTAAAACTATTTTGCTTTTTTTCAGTGATTAAACCATTTGCACATGATGGGCTCATTCATAAATCGTCTGTTTTCTGACTCCAAGAAGGCCAGATAGGTTGGCAGTCTCGATTTCTGGCGAGACTATCCGTTTAACCGAAAACCCGAGCAACATTGACAGGTCTCCTTTCCAGGGCACAAGAGCCTGAGCAAGCAAGTGATTTGCATTTTTAACTTTACGCATCGTTAAGCTGCAAAAGTCCACGGGCGTCAACTATGTACGGGGTTCAAAAAAATTCATTAAAAAAGCAGCCTGCGCATCTGTATGAAAACAAGGCTGTCTGAAATTTTTGCGTGCTCTTTTTCATTTTGTAGACCAGTAAGCAAATCAGATCTTCTCTGGACCTCAACATTGCTAACCTGTTCTGAACTCTGATGCCAAGCGTGTCTTTATGTTTAAAAAACGAATATGTCTCGGTATGTCTGTGCAACTAATGCAAGCCCTCAACCTGAGCAGATTATCATTGAAAAGCAAGACATTTTGACAACCCAAAATATTTCGATGTCCTGCTACTGATTTCATTTGAGGGATTTATATTCAAGCTTCGGAGAGATTTTACTGAACTCATTTTACTTAAGTTGCTTTTATCCATAAACTTCTGGACAGGATAAAAAGTGTCATTTTCTGGAGAGTTCGTTATACTTTGATGCTGTTTTGACTTTCACATTTAAAATTTTGCTCAGGACTACTGCTTAGCCAACACTGTCTTAACGGCGCCATGCATTAGCATACATAGAGGGAGTTGAATACCCTTCTGGCAGACAAATTTTGCCGGACGGCAGAAAGAGTTGGTAAGAATGGGGTCCTAAAATATTCGCCCCAGTTTGTTCACACAACCCGCCCCCCTTGGGATCAACCTTTGCAGGGTTTTGTGATAATAGCATGTGCATCTCCGTCTCCAGAATATGGCATCCTTATTTTGGCGGTGACAATTTTCCCCGAGACACATCAGCTTTTTTGTAAATAGTCGGAAGATCGGTGAAAAACACTCTCTCAATCTGTTATAGCCCGGTTTGTTCTGACCCGTCTAGTAGGCAGAAGAAGGTAAGAGTGCGGTTCTGATAGGCATGGGCTTTATTCAACAGCACACAAATACAATGAGGCTTGCGGGGTCCTTTAACTTGTTCACTTCGGTATATTTATATGGTTCTAGTCTTTCTCGAATATTCCTGGGGTATAGCGTGCGCTTAGGCGTTCTATAACCATCTCTACTACGGCCACTGCCTCCGCTATGTGGGTGTTCGTCTCGTTTTCTCGACACACGGCGTGGGCGGTTTTCATGCGGGCGTGACGCGCCATGGGCGGCTTGATTGCGGGCTTGTCTGTGGGTACGAATCAACTGGTCTATCCCTTTTGCCAACTGCCATGAGCGAATAGGGGGATCCCGCGTCCGTAACACAATCCGTTTACTAACCTTAACTTTTACCCTCCGCTTTGACTAGTCAGGGTGGAAACCACGGGTGCAGACAAAGTTTTGCGTCTGATCACTTAATTTTAGACAATCAATGGCTTACGAGTTATTCACCGCATTGTTTACCGTACCACCATGAACTCTGTAAAACCATGTTGCATTTTGGCTGTCCAAAAAAGGTTGCACAAGTGGCAGACAACTCTGCATGAGCCTGCTAAATAGGGTCTTATAAAACTGTTCTATTTCAGAAGCCGTCATGGCTACGAGGGTTGGGTTGTGCGCTCACCCCCCTTTCAGCTGCGATCTAAGCTGATATATTTAAGGCCACATTTCAAAAGCTTTCCTTAGCGGATGACAGCGTGCTGCGCCCTACAGGCGTAGCGGAGATGGAGTCGAACGCTGATTACCTCGTCTATGACAGTTCACAATACATGCGTTCCCTCTCTTCCCTCCAAGTCTGAATTCGAGCAATCAGACATATATTGTAAAAACAATGCTACTCAATGTTTGCCAATACTATGTTAGTAGTGGTAATTTTTTATAGGTGCTTGTACACGTGATAAATAAGGTTTTCAAAGGCATTGCCTATTATCCTCACCAAATAAACTGAAAAAAACTGAAATGCACGGCTCAGTAACACGATGAGGGCAGTGGGTATGCCGTAATTGACGCTAACTTTGGCATTTAATAAGCATATAGTACGCTTTAATAGAAGTGTAGTAGCTGTAGCCCTACTTCCTTCTAACGTGCCACGCCACATACGAGGCCACGTGATGGCAGTCGTGCGCTCGGTCTTGGTGACCGCAGCCTAAATCGACGCTAGACCCCCATGGTGGCTAACGCGCGCACGCACCAACGCTCAACCTTTGGCCTCGCGCATCAGTGCGCATGTGCACCCGGATGTGAGCCTTTCCCAGTGTTTTGTCTCTTGACTTCTCCGACTGTATCCAGCAGCCACGCGTACGCCAAAACCAATGGTACTAACTATCAAGGTGGTACGGTACTATTAAACAAATAGTGAAGGACAATCAAAGGGCAAACCTCAACAATGGATACACCAAGCCAAGAGCGAAGGGAGTCGGCTAAATCGCCTGACTCTATAAAACAACGCAAGTTCAACAAAAACGCCACGCAGGGCGAAACTAGTCTTCGGAAAACTTGTGTGTAATAGTAGGAGAAGGAGCGCGGCTCCGGTTTTATGTGATTTCAGAAGGCCATTCCAATGGCCTCAGGATTGGTCTGAAAACACCAACGCGAAGAACGGGGGATGGACGTGAACAGAGACCACACAGTGCCGGCAAGGGGGAGGACTTGTAAGCGTTTGAGGTCAGCGGCGTGACAGCTGTAAACAAACCAGAGGGGAGGCAATACCGAGTAGCTGTTGAAACAGTTGTTTTTTGCTGCAGTGGGGGGAGGGGGCGGAAGCATTGTGGGCAAAGGTGGTTAAAAGGCAAGAGTATCGAAAGGGGGTGTGGGGACAAGGTTTAACACCAGTGTGCAGTCAACTGGAAACAGAAAAGGTCAACATGAACAGAATTCTTGGAGGAAGGGGCTCAGACACGCATTGCAGAGGAACGGGGGTACAACACTTCGTAAGAGGGAAACTGTTATAGCCCAGTTTATTCGAACCCGACTAATAGGTAGAAGAAGGCAAGGGGTAAACATGATAGGAAAAGGCTTTATTCAGCTGTACACAAAGACTGGGGTGCGCGCGTGACTGTCCGGTTCTCTATGTCCTGCAGGTCCGTCAGAGTTGTCCTAGGTCATCGTCAGAGTCGTCCTTTAATCGGTCCACCCCGGCATATTTATATAGCTCCGGTCTTTCCAGAATATTCCTAGCGTATGGCCTGCTCCTAGACATTCTGGAATAATCGTGACTACGCCCACTGCGCCTGCTATGTGGGTGGTCATTTGGCTTTCTTGGCTCACGGCATATGCGTGGGCGTCTGACATGATGGCACGACGTACTCCGGGTGGCCCTTTTCGCTGACCGCCGTGAATGCGCGGGGGCGTCATGTGTGCTCAGGGGGTTCACGACTGGCCTGCGGCCATGACTCACATAGCGTGCACTTCTCGTCTCCACAACAGAAACAGTCGGTCTAGAAGGAAGTCACTGGAAATGGACGTGGAGAATTTCCAACTTGTTCAAATGGAAATACCACCCAGTCTGATCTGGAGCGGCTAATAAAACACCCGCAGCCTTAGGCAGACTTGTGGGAGCCTGACTCGCTGAATCACACTGGCTTTGTTGCCAAAAGCCGCGCAGGTTCAGTGGCTACGTGCACCAGCTCAAAATCTACGCACTGTGTCTGCCAACAGCTACGAGAGGCCCCGCGATGTCCTATCTGTCCTATGCTCCGCTGCTTGTCGCGGCTCAGTGCGCACGTTAGCTCCATCCAAAAGATGCGCGCATGTCCACCTGGCTGAGTGCACGGCCCAGAAGTCTCGGCTCCACAACATCGAACACGCAATTGGGCGTACTGACTCGGCGTGCATAACTCCACCTCTGTACTGTCTATTTTCCGGCAGTAAAACTCGGTCTACCAACACTGTCTTGCTTGACTTGTGATTTGGGGGAACCTTCTGTTTGTCGAAATCACAACTTGCGACCATTGAAGACCCCGAAGTGATCCATATTCTTCCAAGTTCATGATAAAGTCTGGTTTTGACAATGGACAGCTTTCCGCCAGCGATTCAGCACATCTTGGCACCGGCTTCTGGCTCGCTCACTGCTGCACAACTCACTCAAATGGGCGAACGGTTGATAGAGATTCACGGCTTTACCAAACCACCCGTTGCCGCATTCTCAACTCCTGAAGTTTCCCCTGTGTCTCCTTTCTCCCACCTGAAAACTGAGATTGCGGAAATTTCTAACAGGTGGCTTCTCTTCAACGGCGATCAAAATCTTCATCCCGCCGTGCACCGAGCTCATCTGCCCGGCATTTCCAGCCTGTTTCTTCACCTGCTGGTATCACACAACCTTTGGTGCGAGAGCCCGTAACTGCATCGCTCCCTGCTCCTTTTATTTCATAGCAGAGAAAACGGGTGAGGTCATTCCACACGAAGGTGCATTCCCCCAGTCTTCCGGGTGTTTCTAATCCCGGTCGGACCTTTTATGTCTGCGACGTCCTGAGTGGCAGGCGTTTCTTGATTGATACTGGTGCTTAAGTGAGTGTCATTCCTCCTTTACCAACCGACTTTCGATGCCTTAACCCCGGCCTTTTCCTCCAGGCCGTCAACACCTCATCAATTGACACCTTCGGCATCCGTTTTCTCTCAAAGGATATTGGCCTCCTACGACTCTTCGCTTCGGTGTTTGTCGTCGCTGATGTGCCCTCCACCATTCTCGGTGCCGACTTAATCACTGCTTTCAATATCTTGATTGACTGTCGCCACTCCAGTTTACACAACCAGACAACTAAACTGTCTGTGCGAGGCACCTCGTCCTCCGAGGTGTCACGCCAACTCGCCGTTCTGGATCCAGAACCTGAGAATCAGTTAAGGCAACTTCTCGCCAAAATTCCTGTTCTCATCCGCCCACATTTCAGCACATCTACGCGACCACACGAGGTTGTCCATCACATCCGGACCACTGGCCCTCCCGTCTTCTCCAGGCCCCGTCGTCTCACGCCCACACGACTTGCTACCGCCAAGGCCGAATTCGATCATATGCTTCAAATGGAAATTTTCCGCCATTCTGAAAGCCCATGGGCCTCACCCCTCCACATGGACCCAAGGATACTTCTGGCGACTGGCGCCCCATCGGTCACTACCGGGCCGTGAACAACGTTACCACCCCGGACCGCTATTCTTTGCCGCATCTTCAGAATTTTTCCAGTGCCCTTGCCGCGGTCTCTGCCATCCCCTTTGCTCTATTGCTTTCTCTGCCGTCATTGTTCAACGCCAGCTGCCTTAAGGTCATCCGATACCTCAGTCAGCGCTTCCAGGCGTGCAGAGATTTGACCTACTTCCACTCGGACACACACGCGTGTGTCTATGTTCTCGCGGCCGCCTAAACACCAATCGAACATGTCCCTTTTCCCCACTTTCGGCCACTAGACGTCACTTAGGACAAAGCGCTTCAGCCAAATAACGTGTGCTCAGAAGTCCAACTTTTCTACATCAATTCTCCGTTCCTTTGTGTACACGATAAACTATTCCTCCTACGCTGACCTTCCCAAAACTTCTCACATCTCTTAAGAACCGGGCATGGAAGATTATAGGTTTTAGAGTTAACAGCCTTAGCATTAACTCCTATAACTGGTGGCCCCAATCGTGAGATGAAATCTCAACTAATCTGTTGATTTGGCCTGCTATCTCTGCATTGCTGTCCTTGCGTATTTTCTGACTATCCGACGTGTTCTTGCGCATTTGGTGATTTTCCCTGAGTATTAAGTGACCTTCCGACGTGTCTCTGCGTATTTGGTGATCTGCAGTTTTGATTTATGATGTGGCTGATCTCAGTCAATTTTAAACCTCCCTCGCCTTCAATTGAGTTTATCCGGCGTCATCTGATGTGACCGCGATGTGGAGACTTTCTGCATCGACATCCTGTCGTGAAGCGAGTTCGGGATCTTCAAACGCTCACAGCCCATTCAGCCCAGGCCATGGTTTCTTCCCAATCCCAGAGAGATGTCCCTTTATTAGTGCCAGCACCCAGATCTCCTTCCCAATTTCTGATTTCATTCTACTGCCAACCCATACTGACACGGCATAGGAATTTGCTGTTGACGTTTTACTGAACCACCGGTTGTTTACCAGCCACTTCTGCAACCTGGCGCATTTATGCCAACCACAGCCACCCACGCTGTTTGAACCTCTACCTTGGAACGTAACAGTCTCAATCTATTCAACTAGTCTTCCTCCGTTCAGATTCTTTCAGTATACTTACTGCGTTCTAGAAGGGGAGGACTTGTAGCGGTCTCTGCCGTCCCACTTTCTCTATTGCTTTGTCCGGCGTCATTGCTCAACGCCAGCTGCCTCAAGGCCATCCAATCCCTCAGTCAGCGCTTCCAGTCACGCTGACCTGCTGAGACTTGACCTACTGCCTCTCGGACACACACACACGTTTGTCTAGGTTCTCGCAGCCGCCCAAGCACCACTCGAACAAGTCCCTTTTTACCCACTCCCTGCCACTAGACGTCACTTGGGACCACGGCGCTTCAGCGGAATGATGTTTGCTCCGAAGTCCAACTTTTCTACATCAATTCTCCGTTCCTTTGTGTACACGATAAACTATTCCTCCTACGCTGACCTTCCCAAAACTTCTCCCATCTCCTAAGAACCGGGCATGGAAGATTATAGGTGTTAGGGTTAACCGCCTTAGCCTTAACTCCTATAACTGGTGACCCCAATCGTGAGATGAACTCTCAACTAATCTGTTGATGTGGCCTACAGTCTCTGCATTGCTATACCTGCGTATTTTTTGACTATCCGACGTGTCTCTGCGTATTTGGTGATCTGCAGTTTTGATTTATGATGTGGCTGATCTCAGTCAATTTTAAACCTCCCTCGCCTTTAATTGAGTTTATCCGGCGTCATCTGATGTCACCGCGATATGGAGACTTTCTGCATCGACATCCTGTCGTGAAGCGAGTTCGGGATCTTCAGACGCTCACAGCCCATTCAGCCCAGGCCATGGTTTCGTCTCAATCCCACAGAGGTGTCCCTTTATTAGTTCCAGCACCCAGATCTCCTTCCCAAATTTATGACCGTCATTCTGCTGCCAATGATACTTCTCGGTTCAACTCATACTGACACGGCATATGAATTTGCTGTAAACCTTTTACTGAGCCACCTGTTGTTTTGCAGCCGCTGCTGCAACCTGGCCTATTTGTGCAAACCAACGGCGCTTCAGCGGAATGACGTGGGCTCCGAAGTCCTACTTCCCCTCATCTATTCTCCGTTCCTTTGTGTACACAATAAACTATTCCTTCTACGCTGGCCTTCCCAAGACTTCTCTCATCTCCTAAGGAACAAGGCCTGAAAGATTGTTGGTGTAAGCGTTAACCGCCCAAGCTGTAACTCCTATAACTGGTGACCCCAATCGTGAGATGAACTCTCAATTAATCTGCTGATGTAGCCTGCTGTCTCAATATTGCTATCTCTGCGTATTTTTCTGGCGTCTCGACGTTTTCCTGTGTATTCGGTGATTTTTACTGCGTATTTGGCGACTTTTCGACGTGTCCCTGCGTATTTGGTGATTTTCTTTGCGTATTTGGTGACTTTCTGACGTGTCTCTGCCTATTTGGTGATCTGCAGTTGTGATTAATGATGTGGTTGATCTCAGTCAATTTTTAACTTCCCTCGTCTTCAATTGAGTTTTACCTGCGCCATCTGATGTGTCGGCAATATGGAGACTTTCTGCATCGACATCCTGTCGTGAAGCGAAGTTTAGATTTTCAACCGCTCACAGCCCATTCAGCCCAGGCCATGGTTTCTTCCCAATCCCACAGAGATGTCCCTTTATGACAGTTTATAATCGTTATTATTCTACTGTACTCGTAATAAATATTTGTGTTAACACTTGGCCTCGGCTTATCATCTCGATGTGTGAGTGTTCCTGTGATCGAGCATTCTAATTGAATTACAGTGCGTGGACACAGCCAGAAGACAACGGACGTAGACGACCGACTGAGTACCGGACATAATCAGGAAGAAGATACGCTACCAAAGGACAACAGGGCGCTCGGGCGTTACAGTGAATTTCAAGTCTCTCTAGCTTACGTTTTTTTAGTCTATATCTCAGTATAGAAGACACGCTTCTTGAAAATTATTTAAGAATTGACTATATATTTTCAAAATTTGGAATTTTCTACGCGGAAATCTCAATCCGGTTGATGTGAAAAATTCCTCCGCTGTGAATTTTTTCCAAAGTTTGGAAATTGCTTCTTGGACGTGTCGATTTTGTGAAAAAATCCTCTGCGCCACAAAAATCTGCACCTATCCAAATTTCATGCCGAGTCTGAGTCGTTATATCACTAATTTGTTATATAGCCTTATCCTAATATTGTCATAATATTTAGGATAATAGTGACTCTCACGTTAGGATAAAAGTGTTTCTAACGTTATTCCTAAGGCAATTTTATAACCAATTACATTTCATTGTATCTTTCAAGAACTCAATATTGTACTCTGACTTGCTGTAACCTGCTTGTCTCAGTAAACTTGCACTATCTGGACAATCGATCTTCTCTTCGCCTCACTCTTACGGGCTCTTGGGTTTGGCTTCCGACTTAATTGGCAGTATCAGACGCAGGTCGTAACACAAAAATCTTACATAGCATGGAGAGTTTAGATGCTACAAGTCCGTTAGCACGAAACGTTTCGCCCCCGCCGGATCTTGAACCCGGGTCGCCAAATCTGGTTATTAGCGTTGTTAGCACCTCAGGCAGCCCGGCCACTTCGACACGGGCCCTTGACAACCATATCAAGATACGACCAGAAAGTAACTGCCGATATGGCCACTTAGATAATGTTATTAATTCTCCACCTCTTGCCAAACGGCCAAGATGTCTACTACGTTTACCGAAGTTAGACTGTGAGGACTTCGTCCTCCGCCAGGAGTTTTCGGAGATGAAGCAGGAACTTTATCACGAGGTAAATAAACTGAAACAAGAGATAGCCTATCTAAAAACGTATATTTCTTCTCCAGTGGTTAAAACAGCCCTTGTCGGTCAAAAACCGGGGGTAAATAAAAGTACATATGCTCAGATAGCCTCGGCCGGTAAACCTGAAACTCGCATATCATCTGCCGAACCAAGTAAACCAGCGGACGTCTCACTCGATCGCAAAGAAACTCAAATAAATCCGCAGTCTACGCCATCGTTACTCGGCTCAGGCAGCACTAGCAATGATCTGGATTTGCGTCCTAGCGTCACATCGTTGCTCGATGCTGCACTAGGAAGCGATGATACAGAGGTCGATAAGATCATTAAGCCAAAAAGCACTGGGCTAGAAAGGCTCGAATGTCTAAACGGGCCAGGAATGCGCAGTCAGCTAACATAAAAACCGGCACATCAGGACCCATCGAACCTAAAGTACCGGATACTGGTGCCCGCTTGGTCGTAACTCGTGAGCTCGCAACAGATGCACCAGTGAGTCACAAGCAGAATATAGTTGTAAAAGGGGCTCCAGAGATAGCGTCAACAATTACACAAGAACGAGTTGACGCTGATATGGACTTGGATTTGGACATGTCTGACGACACACCTGAAACCTGCATATCGGATCATGTGTCAAGCCCACGGGCTACACCATCGTCACTCGGCTTGAGTGACACTAGCAATTATCGGGATTTGCATCCTAGCACAACATCGTTGTTTGACTCTGCACAATAAAGCGATGACCAAGAGGTTGACAAGATCATGACTCAAAAGAGGCATAAGCCTAAGAAAGCCAAATGGTTCACGGGTTTGCACTCAGCGTACCTAATAGCCAGTACATCAGAACAGCGTGTACCGGATACAAGCGCTCCCTCGGCCGAAACACGTGAGCTCGCAACATATGCCCCAAAGAGTCGCAAGCAGAAAATAGTTGTAAAGGGGGCCCCAGAGTCAGAGTCGTCAATTGCACAAGAACGAATTGACCATGACGTGGGTCTTATGCGAGTTTACGCCAAACCGTTGCGAAAACCAGGCGAGTCTTTCCGCATTCCAAAGGCATTTCGAATAGGGAAGGCTCAAACAGCTCCAGAATCAATTTCTCGGCCAAGACCTCTTAAAGTTATTTTAGAAACTGAGGCACTGGCGAATCTCTTGCTAGAGCAGTTTGTGTAATTTGTTCTCCAGTGCCGCTTCATGAATTGCTTGTTTGTCGCGGACTCGTTGAAGCACTCTCTGCTGAAGCAGTTTTGTGTTGTCCTC
>JAYGXS010000001.1:57672938-57809704 GCA_036362985.1 Ligula intestinalis
GAGAATTGGCATCATTTCGCCGCACTGATGCCGCGTGTTCGGCAATTCGCGTCCTGAGAAGTCTGCCAGCTTCCCCGACATAGTTGCTTTGACCGCAACTGCACCAGATCCTGTAGACGACCCCAGATGTTTCTTGCCATGGCAGTGGGTCTTTCGGCTTCATTATCTGACGCCTTTTGGTTGCCTCCGGCCTGTGTGCAACTCCAACTCCAAGTGGTGCGAGAAGGCGGCCGACTGCTTCCGATACGTTTTTGAGGTACGGGATCGAATGCCAAATCTATAAATTCTACAAACTTCTGTGCATGCTTAACCTGCTTTCTGCTTCTCATGTCTTTGATGACGAATCTGCGACGGATATCGAAACGTCAGGTGAAGAAACATATTGTCCTTGCAATTGAGCCTTCTTCTTCTTAATTACTGTCTGGGACACTGGTGTTCGCTTGTATTGGCAATATTTGGATTATACTGCGTGATGGTGTATACTAAAACTCTAATTGCGTAATCTCTTCGAAAAGAAAAGACATTTCAGAAGTTTGTTTAAAATTTAATGAGGTATCAAGTCTACTCTTATGACTACTACTATATTGGTTGACGATTGAAGTACCAAAACCATAGTATTCTTTTAGGTAACGTGCTTTAACCGTGCCAAAACATGCCCCTGACTAGTGGGTGTGTTTAGACGAGTGAGTGAGTATTTGAAAAAATGAGCGGTTTAACGTGTACCCAATAAAAATGCAGGAAGACCTACAAACAGACTAGCGGGTGTATCCCAATGTTATTACGTACTCTATTCTTTATTATATTATTTTATATAAGTTTTTAATTTTTTAGATGTAGAAAATGGTGGTTAGGAGGTCGTCTACTTCAACTTACCTGTGGTGCAACTTACCGTCCAGGAGTTAGTTTAGTTTAGTCCGCGCACAGCTTCCATTTACGTACGAAATAACTTACAAAGCCGTTGAATGTGTTCTCTACCAGTTTTGGCAAATAGAAACATTACAAAGTCCGCCAATATATTGGACGGTCATGCCGCACGTTCTTTGGTTCAAAAGACCTGCCAGATCTGTCCATATAGGTTCCCTCTTCAGACGAGGCAATGTGTGGCCATGATCACGTCTATTTTTAGAAATATTCGGAAATCCTTTTAATTGATGAAATGACCATTTTTAAATGAAAACATGCTGCCTTTATCGAAATAGATGGCAATTCATCTAGAAAATACTTGGAAGACCCATAACTTGACGATATTGAGAGGTCTTCATTAACTGTGTTAAAGTGATCGATTATACGCCATTTTACTGTTACAGTGGAGTCCGGTTAATGCGGACACGGTAAATGTGGACAACCGCTTAATGTGGACAGTTGGCCAGGAACGGAATCTCTCCATAGTAAAATCCTCCGGTTAATCTGGACAGCCACCGCTTAATGTGGACAGCACCAAGCTGTCAACCGGTCGGTCGACCCACAGATTTTGTCAAAAATCCAGTCCAAATCGCCCGCAGCGGGGAATTCCCGCGTCCTGTTCTGAAAGTTTTGCTTCAGATTAACAGTACACAAAGCTTTTCTGTTGGTTTTCCTGTGGTTGTGTACGTGTGGAGGCTGATCACGAGAAAGTGAAGTGCTTTTGACTGTCGTTCTTCGACTTCTGCAATCTATCTTTCCCTTCTTTCCCAGATGGGGAAGCAAAAGGATCGAACACCAACAGAGAAACTGGCTGTTTTGGACAAGTTCCATGACCTTCAGAAGCAGTCACCCCGAAATGGGGCGCCAGAAGCGCAAGATCCTTCTCTTGGCAGATAACTGCAGTGCCCACACTCGAGTCGAAGGACTGAGGAACATCACACTTCGATTTTTGCCACCCAACACAACTTCAGTTCTGCAACCCTGTGATCAGGGCATCATTCGATCTCTTAAAGCCTTCTTTCGGACCGCGATCCGGCGAGAGATTTTGCAGATCATCCAAGACCTAGTGGAAGACGATGAGACTGGCATGCGTTTAGCTCACAACGTTGTGAAGAAGATTGACGTTCTTCAGGCCATGGAGATGTTGAGCACTTCGTGGAAAAAGGTGAAGTCGGAGACAATCGTAAATTGCTGGAGGAAAGGGGGCTTCGTCACCACTGAAGAGGAAGTTGCAGAGAATGAAGATGCGATTCCGATCCCAGAAGACGTGACAGAGGACAGGATCGAGAGTTTTCTAGAGTGGGTTTCAATCGACGACGATGCCGAAGTCGCCAAGGAGGCAACACTGGAGGAGGTGACAAGCGAACTCACCGAAGCAGTTGCAGATGCCAAGAAGACACCAGATGAGCAGGAAGAAGAGTCTGAAGAGGAAGACGAAGAAGTCGAGCCCCCAGTCTCATCAAAAGAAATGAGGGCGGCATTGGCCGTACTCGAAACGGGGCATCGACAACAAGGTTTTGATGTGGAGAATTTTGACACTGTGGTAAAGAACTTTAGGGGAGCTTTAAGAGAAAAGTTTCCACAAAGCAATCAAAACTGAGCATGTTCTTTCAATAGAACTTCATTCAGATGCAAAATTCTGTTTTTCATACGTAGAAACGACTGGTTTGGGGTCAGTTCGCTTAATGTGGACAACCGGTTAATATGGACAGTTGGCCTGGAACGGAGGTGTCCACATTAACCGGACTCCACTGTATTTTGTTTGTGGTCAGTGCTGCAGTCTCCTCATCCGGCTAATGCTTGTGGCCCATTGGTACGTAATTCTGCACTTAGTTTACTTTCTTAATATCTTTATGCTGTAATTTTTATCCTTAAGAAATTATTTCACGCTTATTAAGGTATTGACTGGTCTAATAGTTGATTATCACTTCTGATTTCGCAAAGGGTATTGAAAGTATGGTTAAACCGTTCATATATAGTTTTTATGGTCCGTGGGTAGTAATTAATAAAAGCCCTTCATCAGGGCAATATATATAACCAGACTTTGCGTGAGAAGAAAGCTTAGTCTACTGCGATGGGAGAGCTTTCCGCTTCCTCACCGTCGTCGGTGGTCGATCAATCAAAGGAATTGGAAATGTCCAAACTGGAATCTACAGGGTGTCCAAAAAAATGTATACACAATTTAAATAATTGTAAACTTAGTATTTATTGTAATTTTATCATTTTAAAAGTGTAAAACTCTTAACAAGTATCATTTTATCGTTTTCTCACTGCATGTTCTCAAACTGACATCCATTTAATCCAGACACTGCTAACAATACGAAGCAATGGAATCGCACACACCATAAAACCATTCCGTTTGTATTTGGGCACATTAATGCTCAATGGCTTCTCCCTTTCTCAATTATTTAAAATATAGCGAAAATTCAGTGGAAAAACAATAGAATGATACTTCTTAATACTTTCGCATTTTTGAAATAATGAAATTATAATAAACCTTAAAGTTACAATTGTTCAAAATGTGTAAACATTTTTTGGACACCCTGTATATGGGTAGGTCTCTTATTAATGTTATTGGATAGAAACTATATAACCCCAAAAAATTTTCAGACAGTCAATATTAATTGCGATGCCCCCAGCCGCTCTTATGTGCGACAAGTTCAAGCTCACAATGAGGACAGGTCGTTTAGGTTACAAGATAAGAACTCACATCACAAGGGCGTGTCTCATTTCCAGGATTTGCCATTGACGTGATTCCCTTTTTCCATAAGTGGCGACTGGGATCAAACAGGTTCTCGGTGTTCTTGAATGCATCTATTAAGCCATACAGCCCATGCTCGCAGGTAGAATTTTCACACAAGTGTAATTATCTTAACTTTTGGAATTCTAGAGAGCTCCGAATGCAGACAATTTCTACTTAACATAGGCCCTGCAATTTCGTCGTAATATTTTGACAACTCCCACTACAAGCATTTTTTACAATTTTTCGTGGCAATGTATGCATTTTTTCATCAAACTTTGCATGTATCTATATATTTGTAAAGCCTCCGTTTTAGTAGATATGCCATTAACTGGTACACTGGGCGATATCATTTGTAAATATGTTCTCTTTTTCATTCTTCTACTATACAATGCCAATTTATAGTGATCCTCATTTTGCAATGTCAATTTTGTCAAACTTTTACTCGTGGAATATACGACTTAGGTGGCAAACTTTGTGTTGCCAGCAGTTTTACATGGACATAGCCGATGTGTAGGGTCAAGTGATGAATATGAATGAACTGTTAACTGACATGAATTTATGCTCAGCGTCCCGCGAGTAAGTCCGTTAACTATCTTCCTGAAAATCTATTACGGAAAGAGATAACTTCCTGGCTGAGCAGCTGCTTTTTCTCAACACAAATATGCAAGAGGTGCAGGCAACACCGACGAGTGTCGCTGGTACATCAGAGACCAATTCAATCGTTGCTAACGTCAGGCCTTCACCCCCTAACTCTTCAATGTGCACGATGGAAGGTTATCGCGACTTCATTCTTCAGCTAATTACCGATGAATAGTTCGCTGACGAAATGGTATGTGTATATTTATTTGAATAGCTTCAGTTCAAGCAAGGGGTTGTGATAGGCGGTCGATTTGATATGGATTTCATCCGAAATCCGCTGACCGCCCTACTAGGCCCACCGTTTCGTCATACCTTCTGCTGGGCTGGTGAGTTGAAGGACATACGGCCATTCATTGCCCTGTAGCGGTTCTGCGATTGGCCTTGCGCTGACATTTTTATCGCAGGCCTGGCTGCAAGCCCACACGTGACTTTCCCCACTGCCCGCGCTCTCTAGAGCGCCCAGCGTGACTCATCAGGCCTTGGCCGCAGAAAATGCAGAAGTGGCCTCTCGCGAGTAAGCACCTTCTGCTGATTGGCTGGTGCGGGCGCATTCAGATCCCATAACATCTGCGCGGGCGCACAGACCAGACAGCTTTTCCGTTGTCCCCGATCGTCGGAGTTAGGCCTAATTTGTGTTTATTGACCCGCACAAATTCCATTGGACAAAATACCGGGCATAGTAATTGCTGTATTGATGCTGTAGGAAAAACAGTCAGTTCCATGTGTCGAAACGCCGAAGAGACATTCATCAGGTACACATTTGTCCTTTTATTATCGCCCACATACATTCAGGTTCCAATTATCCTCATTGGTGACTCTGTATGCCTACAACTATCCCTGTCCAATGAAACAGTAAGTGAACTTATCACCTACAGCTTATATTAACCTTTCGTTTTTATATGTTATTGTAATAGGTATTCATTACTATATAGCATTACTTATGCTTTTCTCATAGTACGCTTGTCTTGCAAAGTTTTTTTTCCTCTGCAGGAATTGCCAGGAGCCAGTGGAAGGGATCCATCTTCTTTGGGTCAGAAGCTGTGCGAATTTCCCTGAATGACGACTGCATGTCTTTAATGTTTTTTCCAAACAAGTTCTACTTGCATTTCCTCAATAAGCTTTCTTTTCTTATATTATTTTTCAGTTCCTTTCACGCGAAAATGAAAGTGCATAAGCGAATACGTATTCGATTATGGACTGATACTGACAGCTTAGCGCCGCGATGCGATACAGGTACTACGATAGCCGACAACCTCCATCGAAAGGTAAATCGTGGTCTCATTTTCTCTTCCATAACCTTCTTTACAACTCTCAACTCCAACTTTTTCGCTTCTTAGCCTTACTAACTGGCTCTTGCCAGACCCATCAGTCCAACGCGTGTTGTGCATTCTGCGACTGATGTGCAGACTAGGAGTCAGGCGTTGTTGGCCAATTCTCACGCCATGCTCTGAAATGGGCAGATCGATAATTGATATAAGGACCGTACCATGCTCTTCATGTACTCTTAACGTGAGATAGGCAGCAGTCAAAGCACGAGGTGGAACGACGTCGTAGAAACAGCCGTGTCCGGAGCACTAGCTTAGTGCTGAACTAAGTTAGCATAGCATAGCAACAAAAAGCAGGTGACCAGCTGTTTGTAACAAAGGGAAAGAGCGAATCCAGACAGGACCGGCTATGCTCAGCTGTCGTCAATGGATAACCGACGCCACGGAACACCAAGCCTATACCTGACATGAACTTAAGCCAGAATAAGTCATAAACCATAGATAGAGAAGCGTCAGTGCCCTGGAAATGCACGCTAGATTCTAGCGCTGATTCTAGCGCATCTGGAATTTTAGATCACTTTGGCTGTCCCGCTTGGCCCTAGGCAAGCGTGTAAGCTGAGTAGGTAAGGCTTCTCACCGGTTCCTCTCACATTCAGCTCCTGTTACATGCGTGATGCATGTCTAAGACTGTCACGGTTTACCGTATCTCGAAAGGCAGCCAGCTGACACATTCTCCATATCACCAGCCAAGCGTGTGTTCTATCTAGTGGCTGATGAGTGAACTGGCAGTCAGACGGCAACAGCTCCTTCTAACTCCCTGATTATGTAAGTCCTGCTGTGTGCGTCAAGGGGCCAGGTCGTGTTGTAGCATGCGCAGACGGGATCATCGGATTGTCGGCCACTGCGCTCATCCCACATCATGCGACCGGGCGCGTGGGCGGTGGCTTGATGTCGGTAGTGGAGAAAGAGAGTAAGATCGATATTCGGCGCATTTATTTCCTCATTATAAACAATCTGACGCGCTTGAGACTATCACGTTGCACTAAAAGCCGTGGAGGGTTGCCAACTTACAAGATAACGCGGACCGGGCAGTCAGTCCAGTGTGTCTTTTTGTGTGCAGTGGGTGACTGGCGGACTGGGAGTCAGGCTACAATGGGCCCTTCTTACTGTGGCCTTTACTGCACTCTCACGTAAGTGAGATCCTGGCCAGGTGTTGTTGAGGCGCGCATTGGCGTGGTGGCCAATCAGTTTGCCGAAGCTCATGGTGGATATCGTCAATATCCACGTTCGAACTCAAACTATCCGACAACTTTAAAGACTGTACTCGCGCTACGAAACCGAACGAGGCAAAACCCTATCGCGGAATTTATTGGATGCCGTAGCCAAACGATGATATAATGTTGAATCTTACGCCATAGCTATTAGGAGTCTAGGCTGACCGAATGCCAGCAACCATACAGGCTCTCCTGAGGTGTCGTGCATGTGACCGACTGCCACAATGATTCCTTTGTCAATGCGGACTGCCTTCAAGGTCATATGCCTAAGCAGTGGCTTTGCCCACGCGATGGCCTTTAACCTAGATAGGACAGACACGCACGCGAGGCCACGCGCGTGCTCAACTAGTCGCAGTTCCTCAAGGGTCACTTAGGTGCCTCACGCTATAGGTGACCTTATTCCGACGCGCCCAATCATGCCGCCAGTAACACGCTTGACAATCACTTATAAACCACTGTCACCTCTAAGACAGTAAATTGCAACATGGACTAACAAGGACACCGCCAATCCGTCCCATTGCCGGGCTATGCCCCAAGGCGGGACATACAGCACGCTGGCTTTACGCCAGCGGCACAACTGCCTTCCGAGACAGCAACTCCAGGTTTTGTTCACAAAAAACTCTCCTCCGGTTGGCTTAAAGTTTAACGCCCTTCCTATTGTGCAACTCTTTGGGGATTCAAAAGGGCGTAATTAAACGGCAACAAACACAGAAGTAACTTTTACAGCAATAGCCGCACCAAATTTTCGCATCTTGCCACGCCATTGTGCCCTCTTGCCACGTGTGGCAATACGTGGCTGGTGCTGGCAGATAAGTTAAATGCATCACACCAGCTTTATCAAACCACTCTGTTGATAGGTTGAGAGATGAAGTTGAACGGGCACGCAAGAATGTTGAGAAGTGTATTCTGTCAAGCCTGTTCCTCAAAGAATGAGAGGAAGTGATTGCATTCTGTGTCCTTAATTCAAAGGATTAAGCAACCACCCCAATTGAATTAGAAAAGAGGTGACTGGAATAAGAACAGTTCCCTGTCATAAGGTTGCCACAAACCTATATGTTCGCCGTCCAACAACGCCTCCTTCGAACACCCAATGGAGAGCACAAGAATGGAAGTGTATTGACGTACATAGCATAGCGTATTTAAGGCCAAAAAGGAACAGGTGTACAAGGTCAGATTGCAATCGGACCAAGCCGATAGTGTCGATGGGTAGTTGGCGTGCCGACTGGCCTTCCAACCCATTCGAATGGTTCACTAGATCGCAGTTTGTGCGATATCGTCACGCGTACGTTCTGTGGATCAGTCGAAAGTGCGGTGTAGTAGAGTTATCAGGCTGGCGTGTAAGCGAGGCAGGTAGGACTCAGATCCGGTTTCTGCACAGATGCCTTGACAATAACGTGTTGCCGAGGAGTGTGAGATACAAGCCGGCGCTAAACACGGAGGCGGCGAGACGCGTTATGTTTCAAACTGGCAAGAGAATGGTCCGTCTGTTCATTCAAGATTGCCACGCGAGGCTACGCAAAGATCGCCAGATCATTGACCACGAGAAGATGAAATGCTGTGAGCTCATGGGTGAGGACAGCACAAAACTGCTTCAGCAGAGAGTGCTTGAAAGAGCCCACGACAAACAAGCAATTCATGAAGCGGCACTCGAGAAAAAATTCCGCAGACTGCACAATCCAACGTCATCCAGAAAAGACGTACTGGTACACAACCTGTCGTCGAAAGAACTGACGAAGGAGCCAATACAGGTTCTACATCACGAAGCCTCATTCAACACGGCTGATGCTAAACCTGCTAACATTATTGCAGCTGTGGAATCAGTCATAAATCAGACAGAAGCATCGGAGGAGGCGACGAACCTTATCCGACACCAGGTATCGTCCCTCCTGATGGCTCATCAACCACGGGAAGTACTCCCCAAGGTCGAACGCGTTGCATCAAGAGCACTCAAGGCCGACCGGGACATTGTCATCGTGCCAGCCGACAAGGGACGTTCTACGGTCGTATTAGACAGAACCGACTACCTTCAGAAGGCGAAAAACTTACTGGAGGATCGTCAGTTTTATGTTCCTTGTGAAACCAACCCCATCAAAAAGCTGACACGCGAAATAAATTCGACCTTGTTGGCTCTAGAGAACTCGGGTGCAATAACGCCGCCCGACCGACGCATGGCGAGGGCACAAGAAACGGCCTTGGCCCGTTTCTATGGCCTCCCAAAAGTGCACAAGGAAGGTGCTCCTCTCCAACCCATCGTATCACTCAAAGGCACTCCAACGTACGGGCTAGCAAAGTGGCTGTTTCGGCGTCTCAAATTTCTGACCGCTGATTCGGAAACCACGGTTCGCTCGTCAACATAGTTCTTGGAGAAACTTAAAGGGGTAAGTCTCTTGCCAAGTGATATCATGGTTTCCTTTGATGTCACGTCTCTTTTTACTTCTATCCCTCAGGATCTGGCAATCGAGACGGTCGAACTGCTCCTACGAAACAAATACGATGAGACGGAGAATCGCCTGGGACACGCGGAAATCCTACAGCTCCTGAAGTTCTGTCTCAGGACGTACTTCACGTTTGACGGAACGCTCTACGAGCAGGTGAAGGGGATACCGATGGGTTCACCGATTTCGGGACTCATAGCCGAGGCGGTCCTGCAGCGGCTGGAGTCGCTGGTTTTCCAACACCACAAACCGAAATTCTGGGCTCGGTATGTGGATGACGCCTTCGTCGTCATCGAACGGGATCAGGTGCTCACGTTCAAGGAACGTCTCAACAGCATCTTCCCGGACATCCAATTTACGATGGAGGAGGAAGAGAACAACCAGCTGGCCTTTCTTGATCTCCTCGTCTGTCGAAAAGATTGTGGTGGTCTAAAGACTAAAGTATTCAGGAAAGCGACAAACACGATGCAAGTACTGAATTACAACAGCAACCACCCAATCAGCCACAAACGCAGTTGCGTAAAAACACTCTATCGGCGTGTTGAGTCGCACTGCAGCGAAGAAGACAAAGTTGCCGAGGTAGAATACCTCCGACGGGTGTTCAGAGAAAATGGCTACCCGCGCAACTTCGTCAACCGGTGCTTGCGCAAACGAGCTGGCCAACAAAAGCGCACCGACCCCAAGATTTGGCGTTCGATCCCGTATGTCAAAAACGTATCGGAAGCAGTCGGCCGCCTTCTCGCACCACTTGGAGTTGGAGTCGCACACAGGCCGGAGGCAACCATTAGGCGTCAGATAATGAAGCCGAAAGACACACTGCCTCGACAAGAAACATCTGGGGTCGTCTACAGGATCTGGTGCAGTTGCGGTCAAAGCAACTATGTCGGGGAAGCTGGCAGACTTCTCAGGACGCGAATTGCCGAACACGCGGCATCAGTGCGGCGAAATGATGCCAATTCTCAAGTTGCGGCTCATTCGACGAGACCCGGCCACACCTTCAAATTCGATGAGGCCGAAATTCTCGCAAGAGGTGACAATCGGGTGAGCCGAGAACTACTTGAGTCATGGTTCACGGGCCCCCAATCCATCAACAAGTGCAACGATTTGCCCAATCCATATTCAATCCTGAGATTCAATGTGGCCAAAGCAAGCCATCACTTGAGGAATGGGCAGGCCACCGCCTCATCGTACGCCAACACCGGGGAGCCAGACGGCCGAGCAATCATCATGCCCGAGCTCACCGCCCGTGACGAAAGTTCAACAGGTCAGAGCCCGCGTGCCGTCCAACAAGCAGTCCACGCACAAGAACGCAATTAACGTTAATTGTCGCTGTATGCTAGCAGTAATGACTGTGTCCTATAAATACTGCAAACGTCTGTGCATACTTAACCTTTCTGCTACTCATGTCTCTGATGACGAATCCGCGACGGATCTCGAAATGTCAGGCGAATAAACATATTGTCCCAGCGATCGAGTCTTCTTCTTCTTTTTCTCGATGTGCAATTTGTCGACATAAACATGAAAGAGACATAAAAATTTAATGGTTTACGCCCCAGAACGATGTTATTTTCTGTGTATGGTCATTCTACGGAGAGCTGTCGACGTTGATGAATTCTAACTTCGGCAAAGCGGACGATAGAGGCACAGATTGGCATCATGGAATGTTTTAGGTAAAAATTTTGTTTGGTGCAATCAAAAAGATACCAGTGTACTGAAGAGATGATCTCCTGATCATAAATGCAGGCGAACAAAGCCGAGAAATAGACAGGGTGGTATACAATAATAAATTCCCACGTGAATGGAGAGCGAAAATATTTGCGGCTCAAATTCGAAAACCCGCGAGACAGGAGGAGGTCGTCGCGGACAACAGGTTCAAAAGGATGAGAGAACTGTAGAGGTCACGAGATCATCACCGAAACGCCGGAGATGCGACACTGTGGATTGCAGCGTCCAGCGGCAAACTGATGAAAACAGCTGAACTGCCACGAGTAACACTAGAGAACGTGAAGCCCATCGTCAGGGTTGTAAAACGAAGAACGCCGAACGACAATAACGGGAATGCGACCACTGGAACAAGAGTTTTATTAACCTGACGTTCTGGATTCCGTTGGGGATCCTTAGTCATAGGTGATGGTACAATATTCTGAGTCATGTGCAGATAGAGTTAAAACAAGTACATATTGCACTGTATTCATGCATAGTTCTTAACAGTCATCCTCGTGCGTATTGTAATTATGCACGCCTGTAACCACCGTTTGGGTCTTAATTGGTGCGATGATGGCTTGACACTTCGTGTTCGACTCATTAATTGCCGTGATTTCCTTGTACGTGTCGGATGCGGGCTTGGTACTTGCGCGACAATTATGCTCACAGTCGTCAGCGTTGTTGTTGTCCCCGGCCCTTCCCACATGACCAATTATTTTGCTCAGGCAATGTCTCAGTACACGGTAGGGAAACGCCCAATCGTTGCGCCTGTTGATGGACTGGAGGCCCGAGAACCATGACTCGAATAGTTGGCGGTTCATGCGGTTGTCACCTCTTGTGAGGATTTCAGCCTCGTGAAACTTGAAAATATGGCCGGATCCCGTCGAGTGAGCTGTAACATGGTAGCTGGCGTCTTTGTTCCTCACTGCCGCTGCATGCTCGGTCATTCGCGTCCAGAGTAATCTTCCGTTTTCTCCGAATTTTTTGCTTTGTCCACAACTGCACCAGATCCGGTAAACGAATCCAGCCGTTTCCTGTCGTAGCAGTGGGTCTTTCGGTCCCATGACCCGGCGCCTGATGGTTGCTTCTGACCTGTGCGCAACTCCAACTCCAAGTGGGGTGAGCAGATGGCTGACCGCTTCCGATACATTCCTCACGTAGGGAGGAGCTCGCCAAAATTTTGGGCAAGTTGGATGTGGTTTCTTCTCTCGTCTGCGTATGCATTGGTTGACCAAATTTCGCGGGTAACCATTCGCTCTCAGGACCCGTCGAAGATATTGCAATGCAGCAACTTTGTCTTCCACTTCGCTGCAACGTGTCTCAATGCGCCGGGATAGCGCTATTTCGCAGCCGCGTTTGTGATCGATCGGGTGGTTGCTGAAGTTCAGGACTTGCACAGTGTTGGTTGCATTCCTGAACACTTTAGTTTTTGGGCCCCCACCGTTTTTGCGGTAGCCGAGGACATCCAGGAAGGCTAGTTTGTGGTTTTCTTTTTCCTCCATCGTAAATTGAAGGATGGCGTTTAGACGTTTCTTGAATGTTCACACCTGCTTTCGCTCGAGTACGACGATGCTGTCGTCCATATACCGAGCCCGGAATTTCGGTCTGAGGTGTCGGAGAACCAGTGCCTCCAACCGTTGCAGGACCGCCTCAGCTAGGAGTTCGCAAACGGGTAAACCCATGGGCGTGCCCTTCACTTGCTCGTAAATAGCTCCGTTAAAGGTAAAGCTCGTTTTGAGACAGTACTTTAGGAACTAGAGGATTTGGAAGTGCCCGAGGTGATTCTCCGTTTCATCGTATTTCTCTCGTAGGAGAAGTTGGAGTTTGGCCAAAAAAGGCGTTTTATGAACACCGTGATAATTATGAATATCCGAGCAAGAACCAGATTTAAAAACGGAAATTATGATGTAAATTTTCCATTATCCGTGTAAAACCATTCTCAAGAAATACTGAAAATAATTTACTCTGTATAGTTGGAAAATTTCTTAAGTGTTTAATAAGTGAGTTTGGAATATTATCAGTTTCAACTGAATGTAAATTTTTAAGACGACTATTTTGTTTTTGAATACTAGTGGATGAGAAATCAATGGTTGTGAGACTTGAATCACACAGCAGAGAGATTGCAGGAGTGGGGCTAGTTTCGGTGGTGAAGAACTTGGCGAAAAAGGAATTAAGCCATGCTGCTTTCTCCAAATCCTCTGTAACAAAATCGTTGTTGCTATCGAGTAAAAGCGGAATGACTTTCCGCCCGACCGAAGACGGAAGACTTGAGCAGCAGATCTGGAAGAATTAGCATCACTTAGCATCTTGACATTGAATCTATGAATAACTACATTAGGTCATTGGATTGGAGCTCTTTCCTCCTAACAGCATCCCCTCTAGAAGCTGTAAACATATTATATGCCACCCTTAATTTAATTCGAGATACCCTGATTGACGGGAGATCCCCATGTAAGAAATCACTAATCCCAAACTTCCTTTCCAAACGGCTAAAAACAACTCCACGACCCATGTATTAGTTATCTATCTACGCTCAGACGCATTACAGAGATTCACGAGTTAGCCCAGAACATTGAAACAAATAAGACGATAGCAGCAGAACATCGGGCAATCGAGTCCCCAGAAGGGACAACCCAAATCTTCCGGAGACAAATAAATAATCATCAAAAACAAGGCCCCCAAATCATGCTTGATGACCAAGGAATAGTAATAACAAATGACAACCAAATAGCAAATCTTTTTAACGAGTATTTCTCAACCAACTATTCAGTCGAGGAAGAACCAATCCCCCAACCAACAGAAATGACGGCACTAGTATTAAAAGAGATATTGTTTAACGAAGAAACTGTAGAGAAAGCTATCCGCCAAATGTCCAATTCCACATCACATGGAACGGATAGAATCCCTCCTTGCATACTGAGACATATGACATATGCCCCAATACTTCTGTCTAATCTTTTCTCGTTACTGCAGTCTAATGGTACTTATCCAGAAATATGGAAAAAAATCATGTATCACCCCAATTTACAAAAACGGAAATCGGTCCAATGCCCAAAATTATCGTGGTGTTCACCGAACATCGGTTTTAGCAAAAATCTTAGAAAAAATAATTTATAACCAAATGTTAGACCATCTGACGAATATAAATCTCATACCTCCCTCTCAACATGCCTTTTTTACGTAAAAAGTCATGTCAGTCATGCCATCTCACTTCCTTGGAATTCGTCTTCAGAAATCGAGATGATGGGAACACGGTAGCTACAATTTACTTTGATCTAAAAAAGCCTTTGACAAACTTCCCCATAAAAGACTGATCGTGAAGCTAGTGAGTCACGGGATTCGGCCCACCCCCCTCCTTGATTTCCTCAAATCCTATCTTCAAAACCGATTCCAAGTAGTACAACTTCGAAATGTAGCATCAGAACCAGCTCATATAAGCAGTGGTGTTTTTCAAGGCTCTATCCTAGGTCCCCCCTTATTTCTCATTTACATTCATGAGTTACCCACGATATCAACATCTGCTAAAACATTTTTATATGCAGATGACTTAAAACTCGCATATGCCTATAACAAAAATTCTATAAGTAGTGTGCATAGAACAATTGAATTAGACCTTCAACAACTAAACGACTGGAGTGTTCAGTGACAAATGCCGTTTTCCCCAACAAAATGTAATCTCATGATTTTTGGAACACAAAAAAACTTCCCCCCATAATGTTTAGTGGTCAAGAAATAAAAGAGCTAACATCTTTAAAAGATTTAGGTCTTAGCTATTCTAATACTCTTGACTTATCCCCACATGTTAAACAAATCGCACCAAAAGCCAATCGACTATGTTGCTTCATAAGTAAAAATTTCACATTAATTACACTTAAGACTAAACTTTACAAAATGTACGTTTTACCTATTTTAGATTACTGCTCAATATTTTTCGGTACCATGTCATCAGATGACAGACAGAAACTAGAAAAAATCCAGCGAAGGTTTACCAGAGTTCTGTGTAAACGCGATGACGCCCGAGACTCCTATTCACTAATGTACAATAGGTATGGTCTTAAACCTCTCTGGCAAATGCGACTCCAAAATGGTTTAACTTTCCTATTTAAAGTGACACATAATCAGAACATCCTTAGCAATAATATGTTAACAAACCAAAACGGTTCGCGTCCCACTAGAAACAACCATCATACAATTCATAACGCTAAAGCTAGGACGGCACAGCGATCAAATTTCTACACCATAAGATATGCGATCATATGGAATGCCCTACCCAACGATATTCGCAAAAGCCACAGTTTAGCCGAATTTAGAAGAAAGACCAAGCAATTCTTCTCAAATGACATGACGCATATATTTCTGAACAAAATAGGACACTTTGCTAACCAGTTCTTTGACGTCCAATTCGGACCAAACGGGATCTAACGGCCCAGGAGAGTTCCCGCACATTTTGGAGAAAACTGGCCAATGCTGGAAGCTTTCCAGTCGACGGTTTTCAACGCAGATCAAATCAAAGCTTGAGCAAAATTGTGCCTTGCCTCCTTTCCCAATCCTTAAAAATAAAAAAACAAAAACTAAGAACAATTTATCTATTCCAATATTCCTCGACTAATATCTCAATGTTTATAAAAAATTATTATGAAAGAAAATAATTTTCTCTTCAACTATACTAAAATACATATTGTTTCCTCTTATAATGAATCAGAAGTATAAATACTAAAGACGTAAATCTTAATCTCACTTAGATATTCGACAAACGAAAGGCCAAGTGTCTTCTGCCGATGCACTTGAATGACGATGGTGCTTCGCAGCTGCCTCGACCCACCTCAGACATCTGCAACGTCCCATCTAATTAGCAAACTTGTGCCACTGGACAACGATTGTAATCTCCGTATCGAGCAGACCCCTGCATATGGTAGATGTGTAGCGGGCCGGGAATATCGAGGTTGGCACACACCTAAAGGATAAGAGACCTGAAGATGGCTCTGCAGCGGTTACTCGGAGCTGGATTGATAAGCATCACACAAGCAAACAAATATCAAGGCCGGAGTAGAAGGAAACGCGAATATATGGAGAGGAATCTACTAGTAATTAAGAATACGTACAGAGTAAGAAAATAAAAGGGGGATAGGGAACGGTGTTACACAGATACAAGTCCCATCTGGAGTGGAGTGTGTTCTCTTATGTCTGCTCAGTTACCGGTGGTGAATACAGTGCTGTGTGCGACTGCAGGGGCGAGACGGGAGTGCTGACATTGTGTGTGGGACTGCGATACGATTGATGACGACGGCGGCGGGAAGGGGGTCAGCGGCTGTGAGGGAAAAGGGCACCGGTTTCTTCACTGACACTCGATCACAGCATCTCCATCCTGGGTCCGCGCCAAAAGTGACGACCTTGGTGTACTTAAATAATCATTTAGTCTCTTGGGTTGTTACATAGCCTCCTCCGAGTTGCAGCACTGTACTCAGTGCTGGTGAAGTTGGTGCTCTTAAGGGGGTAGGTGTGTGCGCCTCTCCATCCCACCGCTGCCACCATTGTAGCGGGCCGGGAATGTCCAGGTTGGCACAAACCTAAAGGATAAGAGACCTGAAGATGGCTCTGCAGCGGTAACTCGGAGCTGGATTGATAAGCATCACACAAGCAAACAAATATCAAGGCCGGAGTAGAAGGAAACGCGAATATATGGAGAGGAATCTACTAGTAATTAAGAATACGTACAGAGTAAGAAAATAATAGAGGGATAGGGAACGGCGTTACACAGATACAAGTCCCATCTGGAGTGGAGTGTGTTCTCTTATGTCTGCTTAGTTACCGGTGGTGAATACAGTGCTGTGTGCGACTGCAGGGGCGAGACGGGAGTGCTGACATTGTGTGTGGGACTGTGATACGATTGATGACGACGGCGGCGGGAAGGGGGTCAGCGGCTGTGAGGGAAAAGGGCACCGGTTTCTTCACTGACACTCGATCACAGCATCTCCATCCTGGGTCCGCGCCAAAAGTGACGACCTTGGTGTACTTAAACAATCATTTAGTCTCTTGGGTTGTTACATAGCCTCCTCCGAGTTGCAGCACTGTCCTCAGTGATGGTGAAGTTGGTGCTCTTAATGGGGTAGGTGTGTGCGCCTCTCCATCCCACCGCTGCCACCATTGTAGCGGGCCGGGAATGTCCAGGTTGGCACACACCTAAAGGATAAGAGACCTGAAGATGGCTCTGCAGCGGTTACTCGGAGCTGGATTGATAAGCATCACACAAGCAAACAAATATCAAGGCCGGAGTAGAAGGAAACGCGAATATATGGAGAGGAATCTACTAGTAATTACGAATACGTACAGAGTAAGAAAATAATAGGGGGGATAGGGAACGGCGTTACACAGATACAAGTCCCATCTGGAGTGAGTGTGTTCTCTTATGCCTGCTCAGTTACCGGTGGTGAATACAGTGCTGTGTGCGACTGCAGGGGCGAGACGGGAGTGCTGACATTGTGTGTGGGACTGCGATACGATTGATGACGACGGCGGCGGGAAGGGGGTCAGCGGCTGTGAGGGAAAAGGGCACCGGTTTCTTCACTGACACTCGATCACAGCATCTCCATCCTGGGTCCGCGCCAAAAGTGACGACCTTGGTGTACTTAAACAATCATTTAGTCTCTTGGGTTGTTACAGATGCGATGTTGTAACGGCCGAGTCGAATGCGTCCAATCGGTGGGGACCAGAGGTTATCGGTACTCTCAGCCTTGGTTCGACGAATAACGTCTCGTCGAATACACTACCGAGAGGTCCATCGATCTCATCCAACGCTGATGCGAGCGAGTTAGAGGTAGAACTCATAACGTAATAAAAGGGGGAGACGAGGATATATAAAGGTATATTGTACTGGTACAAGGAAGGGTATCGGTAATGGGAACGGTAACGGAAACGGGAACGGTAAAGGAGATACGGTAAACGGTAAGCGAGAGGGTCGGAAGGGATCTAGGTTCGGACTTATCGGAACTTCAGGTCGTCACGTGTGTGTTCTCCTGGTCCAATCAGATCACCGTTCTAGGGAAAAAGGGACCGGTCACAGTAAAACGATCATTAAAACAAGAAAACAGGGTTCGGTTCAGGTTTGGTCCGTTACACAGCCCTCCCTTTAGGTGCAGCACTGTCCTCAGTGCTGGTATTGTCAATGGGGGAGGGGACTGTCACCTCAATGGCAACGGGGGTAAGGAGAGTGTCTGGCAGGATGGGAAGGGTGTCTGCGGTACAAACGGGTAGTTGTCCCCGAAATGGTTTGAGTCTGGCAAAGTGTGCGGTGAAGGGGGCTAGATTAGCGTGGTTAGCGTCGCGTATGAGGAAAGTGGTGGGGGCTAAAATTTGGAGAACACGAAAAGGCCCTCGCCAGGGGTAATGGAACTTGGAAGATGTGCCACGTGGTGGGAATGGGTAGTGGTGCATTACGAGGTCACCAATTTGGTGAGGAACCCCGGAGGCCCGCCGATCAAACTGTTCCTTTTGGTGGAGGGTAGCCGCTCCGAGAGTAGTGCGGGCTGCGTTATGGGCGCAGCGGGTAATTTCGCGGAGTTCTGAGGCATAAGTATGGGTGGAAGTCCTACTAGGTGCCGAAAAAGGATTGCGTAAGTCGGTCGGAATACGTAGATCGCGTGCAGTCCACAAGTAGTGGGGTGTGAACCCGGTAGATGAGTGGACCGTACCCCGGTAAGCTAGGAGGCAGAGGGGTAGGTGTAGATCCCAGTCTTGTTGGTGGCCGTCCCGGGCAAAGGCGAGCAGAAGATTAAGGAGGGTACGATTCGTCCTTTCGACCAACCCGTTGCCCTCGGGATGGTATGGGGTCGTATGGGTCTTGTTGACCGCGAGGACTTCGCATACCTCATGGAAAAGTTGGGACTCGAAATTGGAACCGCAGTCAGAGTGAAAGGATAGTGGCGAACCCCAACGACTGACCCATTCACGAGTGATGGTGCTTGCAACTGTCTCTGCGTTTTGACGTAGGATGGGGACAGCCTCAACCCACTTCGTGAAATAATCAATCATTACTAATATGAATTCGTAACCGCGGTACGATATTGGTAAGGGGCCGATAATATCGAAGCCAACACGTTCCCCAGGGAAACCGGTAATCATAGATTCCATCGGCGCTCGGGGTGATTTGTTGGGTGGCTTGAAGGACGCACATGTCGGGCAGGATTGGCAGAAGTGATGGATTGCGTTACGTAGTTTAGGCCACCAGAAGCGCGCGCGGATCGCTGATTCAGTCTTGTGCTGGCCACAGTGACCTAACTCGGAATGGAGGGCGCCTAGCACGGCTTCAATGAGACACCCTGGCACTACAGGGCGTAGATGTTGGTTGTGGGGGTCGCGCCAGAATAAGACATCATTTTCGATGATAAGATTAGGCCACTGGTTCAGTAGGAGGCGGGCATTCTCACTACATCCTCTCATGTCGCGCTCGGCCGGTTTTTGTAGCCCTTGCGATGTATGACGGTACACTACTGCGGTATCTGGGTCGCTACCTTGAGATGTCGACCACGTATGACGGGTAGGCTCGGACATGTAAATAGCGTTTACACTCGGTTCGGGGGTTGACTTATCGGTCGGTGGGCTAGTAAGCATGCGAGAGAAGGCATCGGCATTACCATGGTTACGTCCCGGGCGGAACTGGCATTTGAAGTCAAAATCCTGCAGGAATTCTTGCCATCGTGCGACTTGATTCTCGGGGTCTTTGATGGACGCAAGCCATTCAAGGGCACGATGGTCTGTACGAAGGACAAAGTGTTGCCCTATCAGAAAGTGCCTAAATTGTCTTATGAATGTCACAATCGCTAGCATCTCCCGACGGAACACGGTATAATTGCGCTGGGTTTGGGAGAGAGTTTTGCTTGCGAAACAGACCGGGTGTTCGACCTTGTCGCTACCTTCTTGAGAGAGAACGGCGCCCATCGCGAAACCGCTAGCGTCGGTGTCTAGTATAAAAGGAGGTGCCCCTGGTTCGAGGTTGGGGAGTGCGAGGAGTGGTGCAGAATACAGGGTGTTTCTGAGATTGGTAAAAGCCTCTTGGCACTCAGTGGACCACGTAAATTTCCGGTCTTTTTCGGTCATCCTATGAAGAGGTTTAGCCATGTGTGCGAAACCCTTAATAAAACGCCTGTAGTAGGACGCCAGCCCCAAGAAACTACGTAACTCTGACGCATTATTCGGTGTAGGCCAGGTACGAATCTGTTGCAGTTTTTCGGGGAGTGCGGCTAACCGTCCAGGGGAAATCTTGTGCCCTAAGAACTGCACTTCCGATCGGAGGAAAATGCACTTGGCGGGGTTAAGGGTCAGCCCGGCATTTCGGAGGGCTGCAAAAACTTCCTTTAGATTTTCGTTATGTTGCGGAATGGTTTTTCCGAAAACGATGATGTCATCGAGATACACGAGGCACTTGCCGGGTATAAGGTGTCGTAATACTTGGTACATGAGACGTTGAAATGTTGCTGCGGCATTACAAAGCCCAAAAGGAGTCGTTTGGAACTCGTATAGGCCTTGGGGAACCGTGAACGCCGTCTTATGCCGATGTTCTGGGTGGACTTCGACTTGCCAGTACCCTGACTTGAGGTCGAGAGTAGAGAACCATGCTGCCCCGCCTAACGTGTCCAGCGTGTCGTCGAGACGTGGAAGGGGGAACGAATCGCGGACGGTGACTGCGTTCACGCGGCGGTAGTCAATGCAGAGTCGAAGGGATCCATCTTTCTTAGGGACCAGTGCGATCGGTGACGCCCATGGTGAAGAAGACGGTTTGATAACGTGTGCTTTGAGGAGTTCACCCAGGATTTTATCCACTTCCGCCCGGTGCTTGTGCGGGATCCGTCTAGGTGGTTGCCAAACCGGTTTGGCGTCTCCGGTATCGATAGTGTGTTGCACTAGTCGGGTCCGACCGAACGTCGTGGGAGACCAGGTAAAGAGCCCGGGAACTGAGCCAAGTATGCCCTTTAATTGTGCATGAGCCACAGAACCTACTGTTGCTAACGGAGGGAGGACGTCATCTAGGTTAGTGGGTTCGAAGGCGACGACCGCCATGACCGAATCATACATCAGGTTGAGGTCGCAGACTGGAACCGGCCGTGGGCTCTTAGTAACCTTGGGACCAAGGGTCACGCGTCTTTCACGAACGTGGATGACACACTCATGGTCAGAAAGGAAATCAAATCCAAGAACGAGAGACCAAGGACTATCCGGAGCAATCAAGAACGTTTGTGTCACGGGGGCATTCTCGAAAGTAAAGTTTAGGGTAATCGTGCCGGAAATAGGGATGGTGGTGCCGTTAGCGGCTCGTAGGCTTCGTGACTCGGATAATGGGTTTACTGACCGTAGCATGTATTGAGGTTAACATTTCATCGTGACGAGAGAGACGTTAGCTCCGGTATCCACTAGGGCTTGGATGGTTATGCCTGCTAACGTAACGGGTACGAGAAACGCGGGAAAGTAGGCTACGTTATGCGCAAAAAAAGAATCAGACGGAGGCGACTTACGGGGCGGGTTGTGTCCGCATTGCTGTGCCCGGGGACCGAAGGCCGAACAGTACTGACACTGCGGGTTGTGATTTGGGAACCGGACGGGTAGGGATCTCTTGACAGTCGTTTGACCTGGATTTGAAAATGATACCCAGGGAGTCGACGAGCCTGGACCGGGACGGGGCTGGATAGGGGCTGCAACGGTCACCTTGCGTTTGTCTTCTTGGCTGCGGAACTCTGTGAACCGGTTGCAGATCTGGAGTGCTGCGGTCAGGTTGGGGGGGCGACTGATAACTAAATGTTCAGTGACCACCCGGTCCTGCAGACCAGCGATAAACCGATCCAACACAATTTGATTCCGTGATATAGGGGGTGCTATCGGGTAAGCGAGGCGGCCCAGTCGTTGAAGTTCTTTCGCGAACTCCATAGCTGACTGTTGGGGGGTCTGCTCGAGTTGGTAAAATTGGGCACCGGCGGCGGATTCGGAAATAGGTTTGCCAAATAAGCCTAATAATTGGTCATGGGCAAGGGGAAATGGAGTATCAATAGTGACACCCGCTTCTAGAGCGGAGTCTAATGCCTCGGGGCAAAGAAAGTTAAGCAGGTAACGGGTATGGTCCGACGGAGGGAGGTCTGCTAAAAAAATGAGAGTTTGACCAGCCACTTACGAATGTCCTGGCCAGACTGATATGGGGTGGGAGCTAAAAGGGGGTCGGGACGACGATAAAAGGGTAGAAACTCATGGTTGTGCGGGGGGTAACCAGGTGGATTTGGGAGGGATCCCACCACTGTCACCATTTTTTAATGCTCCTGTGGGGTCAAGGCTGAGGGATAGCCGGTATACACTGCGTAACGTCGAATGCCGGTGGTAAGTACGGTCTAAGGCAGGTCTGAACGGAACTGTCAAAGTCGTCACAACGCATGCATACGATAGAAGACGGTAAGTCTGTGAAGAAGGTTAAGCATGTACTAAGAGCAATAAGGGAAGAATATCTAGGGGAAAAGGGGTGTACATGAGGACAAGTTACGGCGTCTGGATAGAGAGTGTTACTGTCAAACAAGCTACATAACCGGTGGGGAGCACAGAGCACGTTGCAACTGCAGGTAGAGAATTGGAAGCCGGAGTCGTTGGATGGGCATAGTTTCAGCCAGTTGTGGGGAGGCACGATGAGAGCCAGTTGGAAACAGGAGAGCCTGTATAGAACGCCTTATAGAGCTAATTCTGGGACTGCGGGAAGGGTCGGCAGTTGAAAGGAAGGGACACCGGTCATTTTCACTCACTCACGAGCTTCACATCGTCATCCCAGGTTCGCGCGTAAACAAGTCGCACCTCAGTCGAACAAACCCATTCAGTTTCCTGGGATCGTTACAATGTCCTCAGCTGATTTTTCGCTTTCAAACTGACCGCGGCTAAGTATAACTCAGTTAAAGTACATGACAGTTTTCCAGACCCCAAGTATTCTTACTATAAAACCGTAAAACGTACAATATATAGCTATTTTATTTTATGTTTTGCTAAATTTTTCCCCTAGAAGTCAAGTTTTTTCGCTTTAACAAACTCCTTATTTCGCACACTATTGACCTATCAAAAGACCAAAACAAATACAATAGTCACTGCGAAAGAAGGGGTTTGGGTTAGGTTTTTTCCTGCCTTCCGGGGTTTTTGACGGCGCTAAAGATGTGCTTTACAAATAAACCTTATTAATGCTAGGGACTCCCTACACCTATCTCGTGAAAGCTTTATTTTAAGCGCTAATTCAAATATTTGTGCTATCCTTAAGTGAACTGTCAAAGAGCTATTAGACGAATCCCCAAGTTGTTTTCGTAATTTTTGAAGCCTATTTTGGAGATAATGTGGCACAGTAGAGGAAGCTCAATTTGATTTCAAAGTCTTAAGTGGGATAAAAACCTGAATATTTTCTGTAAGGTTTTGCAATAGCTCCTGGAATAACTGGACATCGTTAGTTGAAAATATGCCATGCCAATCTATGGTGTTTACGAAATCATTTATTAATTCATGGTTTACGTTAGAAAAGTCAAGGTCATTGCATTTTACCTCGGGAGACTGGAAAACAACAGTGAATTAGTGCGTGGTCACTTGTGAAAAGATCACGATGCCAATTCATAAAAAAGGGTGGACGTCATTTGTAAAAATATAATCTAATGTGTTTCATTTCGAGTCACTGAACTGACCAGTGTTTACATGTTTGAAAAGTTAATAGTATTGACCAATTTCTGAAGTTTTGGTGTACAGGTATTTGCATGCCAGTCGATGTCTGACAGATTAAAATCACCTACGATTATTTTAAAAATCAAATTGAGTCTCTGCAAATTTTCAAAACACTTCAAAAAGCAGACTTTCATTGCCTGATTTACATGGCAACTTATAGTCACAACCATTTACCGCTTTTTATTATGTGGGCTCTTGGCCCTACTTACGTGTTGTTTAAATTTATCAATAACCAAGTTTGTTAAAACTAAATACAACACTTTTTCACACTTTCGGTTTTGACGTGTGCTAGCAACTATCTTGCTAATCACCTTCCACAGCTCAATTCTCTCCTCACCTGCCGCTGTTTATTTTGCCCTTCAACGACACCTCTCTGGTGATCACTCTCGGGCTCCAGGAGAATCCAGCGACAATTCGCAAACGAGTTTTCTCCCCATTTTGCAACTCACAGCCCAACGAACTTGGATCCAGTCCTCGCAGAGTTATCCTTTGGCAAGTCGACTACTTGACTACTGCCGACTAGGATCGTGAAGGATCTAAGTGAGTTGTATCATTTCGTATCTTCATCGTCAATCTCTTTACTGGACTTTACAACTTTTCCACTAGAATAGTCTGGTAAATCCCTTATTAGCAGTTAGTCTACCCTCGAAAGTTTTCATCGCGTATTTGCTAAGACGTTTTGTATATTTGTAGTGATAAAGCCTCTACAATTATGTGGGAGGATGGCTGAAATAAATCAAACACTTCCAGAAAAGCACGGTAATTGTAAGCTTGTGCGATACACCCCTGCAAGAGGGGAAAATATATTCGCCAGCGCCTGAATTCAAACTCCCGAAATCATAGCAACAAGGGAAAAAGATCAGCCCACCACCTGGATTTGAACCTCACACTCCTCTCGTAGACTTCGAGCGCCTACCCGACTGTGCTATCCAAGGATGAAGTGACAGTTATCAAATTCCGTTACCAAATGCAGAAAAACGGTCAAGAAGTCTTTCGAAAAGTCCTCCTGCCAAATGGACGGAAAGTCCTAAAAGTTTAAGGGATACAACTTATGAAGATGAGGCTTACATATCATATTTTACCCTGCTTAACAAATTCACGAACTTCGAGAAGATGGTAAATCATCTGTATTTTGAGTACTCGCTGTTCTCCAAACCTTATTTCTCTGATGCATGGGCAAGTAACATTTGGAAGGGCGACTACCCACATGAGAAGACAAATGGTAAACAGACCTCTAAGGTGGAGCAAATGAACAGTGGATGACCTTTAGCTCGACTCTGAAACGATTTGTTTGTCTCAACTGTCCCTTCAGAAGAAAGACAAGTACAAATCACCCGAACTGGATAAACTCAAACTTGCGAGCCACTTTCAAAAAACGAAACCGCTTCTGGGTACGTTACGGACTAACCGGCTCCGATAAACTCTTACGGAAGTATAAGCCACAACGTTACATTTTTAAAAGCGAATCTACTAAGCTGTGCAAGAAATACGAATTGAACATACTACACAAGTCGTTGGAACACCCCAAGATACTGTATGGCTATATACGAAGCGCGAAGAGATCTCAGGAACTGATCCCCACCCTAAGATCAGCTGATGGACAGCTGGCGACGGAAGACCAGATGAAAGTCCCCCTTCTCTCCGATTTCTTTGATACCGTCTTCACCAAATAATCTACTAATCTTGCTGCCAATACGTCCGCTTATCGATAGATAACTCCACCCTTACCCTCCTCCCCACTGCCCAAAACAGAGGACCTACAGTTTTCACACGACACTGTCGGGGCCGAATATCTCCAACTTAAGCCTGCCAAATCACCTGGGCTGGACAAAATTCCTGCACTAGCACTAAAAGAATTAGCTAACGAACTGTGCAAGTCTCTGGCTGCAATCTTCCAGAAGGCGAACTCCCGGAAGAATGGAAGTGGGCAGACATCACCCCGATCTATAAGGGAGGTTCATGACTTGATTGCGCAAATAACCGTCCTGTCAGTCTAACTTGCATCGCGTGCAAAATAATGGAGCGCATTATCAAGAAGCATTTAATGAAATTCCTGGAAAGCAACAAAATACTACGTGATGGACAGCATGGCTTTCGCCCAGGACGCTCTTGTCTCACAAGCACTCTCTTCTCACAGGAGAAATGAGCAAAGGCCGAAGATAAGGGCTATCCAATTGATGTCATATGCTTCGACTTCAAGAAGGCCTTCGATAGTGTACCACACAGGCTTCTTCTACAGAAGAGTTAAGACGTGGGAATTCAAGGAAAAACGCATAAATGGATCAGCAGTTTCTTGTCCTTCAGAGAACAGGGGGTCGTTGTTGAAAACTAAACCTCTGCATTGACAAAGGTCGAGAGTGGTGTACCACAAGGCTCAGTTTTGGGTCCGCTGGTATTCCTGATCTAGGTAAACGACTGCCTTAATGAGCTTGATTGCGCAGCTGTCATGTTTGCCGATGGCATAAAAATATGGGGTGAAGTTAGCTGCGCCGACGACGCAAAGAGGTTACAGGTGAACATCGATAAACTGGTCATCTGGTCGTCCACGTGGCTTCCTAACTTTAATGTATCCAAGCGTCTGGTTCTACACATAAGTTCATGGCTAAAAGTGTCGCAGAAACACCGTAATTGTATTAATGGCACCACATTAATGGGGGTTGATATGCACAAAGATCTGAGTATATGGACAACCGCGAACCTGATGCCAACAGAGCACTGTAAAAAGGATGTCCAGAAGGCAAAGTGACACAGAGCGCCTCAGAGCATTTGCCGTGAGAGTGCGGGCAGCGGAGAGTCAAGTTTGGGCCTGCAGTCCGGTATGCGATAAAAGTGTCAGCGCAAGGCTGATCGCAGGACCGCTACAATTCCACGTGTCCAGGACGCGGTTGGAGAAAAAAGACTACCTAACATCCAATCGTCCTTGGTGCAGATCCAGTTCGAAGGGATGTCCCTGGAGGCAAGTTCTAATGGCGCGTTGGAAAAATTCATCATACATAAGAGCGCAGTCCAAGCCTGTCTTCATCAAAAACCGTGAATGCCCGCGTGATGGCGTACAACAATGACGTTGCAGTTTTAGCGGCCTTACAACATCGTGTAGAAGGTTTGAGTTTGTCTGTCATCCAGATGCCTATATCCTTCTGTATTTCTGCTTCGTGGAGTTAGATTCCGTTCAAATAGAAGGTTGGCACATCAAAGACTGGATTTTGATTTCCCAGACGTAGCAGAATGCACTTGTTCAAATTGAAGGACAGGAGCCATCTGCGTGAACAGCCAATTAATCGACAAAGATTTTCCTGGAAGTTATCTTCATCGTCAGCACTCTTGATGACATTCCATTTTTTTACATTATCTGCAAACGTGTCACACTCGCAGTCGAATTCCTGTACACAATCAGTAACGAACAAAAGAAAGAGGGTCGGTCCGAGATCTGAACCTTGAGGGACTCCGCTTCCGATAACTGTCGGCCTTGCTTGTTGTCGTCCTACACACAAAGTTTGGGAACGACCAGTGAGGAAATTCTCAATCCACGTAAGAAGTCTGCCTCCGATACTCATCAGTCTCAACTTGTGCAGGAGAAGTTGGTGTGGAACACTGCTGAAGGCCTTCCGGGAATAAATTTAGGCCGCATGTACGGTTTCTTTTGCATCAATTGCCCTTGTCCAGCTGTATAATAATATGTTTATTGTGCCAGTTTACAGGCAATTGTAAAGAGTTGGTAATGCACCCTTTGGACGTCTTCCAAAACCTCGAAGTCCGGAAAAAACATAAAACAAACTCTCTATGTTGCAGCCAGTATTGGTTTTGTTTCAGGGTTTGTGTTTTGTCAATACTGGGCGAGATAGGGAGTTTGTTTCAAGTGAAAAACCTGACTTCAAAGGTATGATACAAACGGAATATATGAACAGTTGTCAGCTGAGTGGACACATCAGCAGGAGAAATTTTGCATATCTTTTAAGGACATTAGTTCGAGACGGATAGGGTTGGCACAAAAACACAGTGTTTTCAGTCTTCCTTTAAAGGTTGTCGGCAAAAGTTGCGTGCTATCGGCTGAAGGGTAAGCAGACTGCGGGCTGCTGCTTCAGCATCATTATCTTCAGCATGAAGCCTGGCGGTGTTCAAAGTCCACGAACGCCATCAAACTGAAAGTGAGATTCCACCGAGTCAGCACCCAAAATTCGTGAAGTTGTCCTGAATGTAGAAAATTAGTTATAGCTCTCGTAAACATAGGGTACCTTTGCTGGGTTTTAATACTTTTGGGCAGCTTATTCCAGATTGATATGGCGTTTACTGAAAAGAATTGCCAGTACTTAACTGTACGTGCCATATAAAGAAATGAAAATACGTCTCGATGACTGGCGCGTCAAGAGTGCTCGAGCTGCCTTATTGTACTGAGAGGATTAAAGGTTTGACTATTCAAAAGTTTTAACAGTAAAAATAGACCCTTCTGTAATCTACAAAGCCACAGGGGATCCAGCTTAATAAGTTCGCACCTTTGTTGGAGGGCTAAGTTACGGTGTTCAGTAGTGGAAACTCTTCAGTGAAGAAGTGCTGCACTGATTCTATTTGCTTCCGTTCACTAGTGCGAAGAAGACTGAATAGGGGCGAGCAGTGTTCAAGACTAGGTCTCACGTACATATTATAAAGGCTAGTTCTAACCTTGATAGTCATAACATTTCTAAGGATAAATCCGGTGTTTCGGCGTGCTTTCGAGACTATCAGGGCACAGTGCTCTGACAAATTGAGACTTTTAGAGTAGGATATGCCCAAATCCTTGATAACTCCTGGGACATTTAGTTCGTGGCCGTCAATGCTTAATTCCGGTTGATGATCGTCGCCAACAACCATAACGGAACATTTGTGCCATGAAAGGGTGAGGCGCCACTGGGCGAAGGCCTGAAAGTCCTGTTTTATCAGCTCGAGCACGATGTTGCGATCTGCCGGTTTGTATCGATAAGCGACTTTTATATCATCAGCGTCAGCTATGGGGTTTCCTAAGGCGTCTTGAAATATGGGGTGTTGCGTTTTCCTCTGCGCTTTTACTGCACGCGAAAAGAATTTTGCAATATTTAGGGAAGGATTTTCAGCGAAGTGGGCCTCATCGGCTATCTGCTTTTCTTCGGAGAGCTTCTTAGCTTGCTCAAAGATCAGTGTGATCAAGGGCAGAACGGAAGTGTCGTTCTGCCGATGCAAACGACGAGACAGTTTACGCAGCCTACGACGGAAAGACAGAGGACGGTACACTTCATCCTTGGCATGTATTACTTTCTTACGGGGGACAAAGTGGAGGATGAGTGAATCCAGCACTTTGTACAGTGCATTGGTACAAACATTCACATCCAAACATTGGAAAAATTCAGACCAGTCGAGAGCGTTTAGATGTGCCAGACGGTCCGCCGTGTTTGCTGATCGGAAGTCATGATAAAAACTATACTTTTGGGAAAATTTTTCATCCGCCTCCAGTTCTAGTTCACTAACAACTGTAAGATGTTCTGAACTTCCAAGTGCGTCTAAGGATGACACTGAAAGTGGTTCGCATCCCCTACAAAAAGTAGGTCGAGCATGTTTGCTCCTCGAGTGGGAAAATCGACTACCTGATCCCACATGTCGATATCTACTGCCTCAAGTAAGTTCTCGAACTTTGAAGGACCGGATGGTGGAAACCCTTGCACGTCAGGCAGGCTAAAATCGCCTGCAATCAAGCAATACTTAAGATTCAAGTCAGCTGCGGCATGAAATGCCTGCGGGAGACAAAGATCGTCATCCACATTGGCATAAGTTTGGCAATAAACACAGCCAACGAGTAAGAAGTATTTGTTTTTTAGAGCAACTCGTAGCCAGCAGCTCTCCTCCACTGCCGTGAATTGTGGATAGTACAACGGGAGAAATGCAAGTGGCTGCTTTATATAGATGCAGCTTCCTCCGCCACGGCCATTGTTTCGATCGTTCCGAACGCATGCATAGCCTAGAACAGAGAGTTCAAAGTCACCTACACAGGCCGATGCTCATGTCTCAGTTACCATAACAATGGCTGAACAGTTGACGAAAACCAGAGTCTGGAGCAGAGGCATTTTATTAATCAGTGATCTGGCATTTAAAACGACTAATTTAAGAGGGCACGTTTAAGGTTTCGGTGGCGGGACAGCTAGGCCGTCACTTTTACCGGCTTCAACCAGAGAGATGTCCTTTTGACTTGAACTATTTGTCCCTCTCTTATTTTGAGATTTGTCTTGCCATTGGTTTATAGGAGTTAGGGCTAAGACGTTTAACGCTAACACCTGCAATTTTTCAGACCCTAGTTTCTTAGGAGATAGGAGAAGTCTTGGGAAGACGAGAGTAGAAGGAAGAGTTTATTGTGTACACAGGACGGAGAATAGATGGAAAGAGTGTTGACTCGCGGATGCCCGCAGTCCGGCTGCTAGGGCGTCAATTCCGGAGTAGTGCGTCCGTTCCCTATTCGGGTCGGCTCCGGAGTGACCAGTGCATCAGGAATCGCCGGCGAATGCTTTGGCCCGGGGACCAATGGGGCTGCTGATGTCTAGACTAGCGTGGGCGCACGAACTTGAGATTGGCTTACGGTGGCTGGCCTGAGCGCGCGTTCTCTTTGAGGAGTGTGTGCGCGTCGGTCAAGGACAGTTAGCGCCTAGCCTAGCAGTGGGCGCGCAGGCAGGCTAAAGGCGCCATGCGTCAGCGATTGGTCTTGGGCTGCAAATGGCTGCAGCAAGGCCACTAAAAGTGCTCCCCTCAAAGACCGAAGTCCATTGATGAAAGAAATGGAACGAAGGAAGGTTAGTAAACGATAGGGAAGGAGGTACGTACCGACGGCAGGGTTTGAACAGCTGGTGTTCGTGTGGGTGGCTTGCGAGAGCCAGGTTGAAGGGACGGTTGTGGCCTGCATGAGCTTCTGTGGCTGGCATGCGAGCGGCTGGGTAGTGCCGCCAGTGCCGCTTGGGAGGAGGAAAGGTCTTCTCGCGTCCGCGTGGGCAACTGGGTCTGTGGTAGGAGGAAAGTTCTCGACTACACGTGCATCAGCATCTTGTAGGAGATAAGTCATCTCGACTACGTAGAAGGGAGGTTGGTTGGCTGCTTTGAACATCGATGGCAAATCAGTTTGCCATGTTAGTGTTCACAGAGAGGAGGAAAGGGCACCGTTGGCAGTAGAAGTAGAATGACAGTTTAGAATTGAGGTCTGGGTATTGGCACTCAGAGCGGAAAACTGCTCCGTGGGATGGGGAAGGAACCAGAGCCTTAGGTCTGTAGGCTGTGAGCGATTGAGCATTTCCCTCGGGCTTCACGACAGGGTGTCGGTAATGAAATTCTCCATTTTGCGGCCAAATGAGAGGACACAGCAGAAATTCAGTTCAAGGCGAGGGAGGACTGATGATGATTGAGCTCGGCCACATCAGAAGTTTAGTTGAGAGTTCATCTCACGATAGGGGTCACCAGTTATAGGAGCAAAGGCTACGACGGTTATGGCCTTAACACCTACAATCTTCAAGAACCTGGTTCATTAGGAGATTGGAGAGAAGACGGTGGAAAGGCGAGAGTCGACGGAACAGTGTATTGTTTACAGAAGGGATAAGGGGAAGGTTGCCAGAAGGTCTTGCAGGGCGTACGACCGCGAGGCCCAGAGGACAGGCTGCGTTGCCAGCCGCCGCCGCCGCCGCCACGACCAGCGAGGCCGGAATTCCAAGTGTCATCTCACCGCAGGCCTCGTGGGCATCATGCCAGAAGACAGAGACAGAGCGCGTTCAATTGCAAGGTCGGCCTGTGATTGGTTGTCTTGGCGCAAGGCTGGCAAGGCGAGACTGGGTGCGTTCGTAAGTGGCTTAGATCATTGAGCGAGAACGGACAGGGGATGCCGAGACTTGGCACCTGGCCGCAGGCAGCATTAGCGCACAGGGCAAAGGCGCTGTCTGTCAGCTCTTGGTCTTGGGTTGCAAATGGCTGCAGCAAGGCCACTACAGGTTCTCCGTTTCTCCAGCTCTATTATAAGCTGCCTCATCTTTCTCCGCTCTTTCAACTCGTAATCCGGCTGAAAAAAACTTGCAAATGCAGACTCCGTAAGGAAGATTTGCGCTCTAGCAAGAGTTTTGCCAGTGCTATAGTTTCTTAAATAACTTTAAGAGGTCGTGGCCGAGAACTTGATTCTGGAGCTGTTGGAGCCTTCCCTATTCGAAATTCCTTAAGAATACGAAAAGACTCATATGGTTTGAGCAACGGTTTGGCGTAAACTCTCATAAGACGCACGTCATGGCCAATTCGTTCTTGTGCAATTGACGACTCTGACTCTGGGGCCTCTTTTACAATTATTTTCTGCTTGCAACTCAATTGGGCATATGTTGCGAGCTCACGTGTTTCAGCCGAGGGAGCACTTGTATCCCGTACATTCGGTTCTGATGTACTGGCTATTGGGTTAGCTGAGTGCAAACCTATGAACCGTTTGGCCTTTTTAGGCTTATGCCTCTTATGAGTTATGATCTTGTCAACCTCTTGGTCATCACTTTCTTGTGCAGAGTCGAGCAATGATGTGGTACTAGGATGCAAATCCCGATAATCGCTTGTGTCGCTTAAGCCGAGTGACGATGGTGTAGCCCGTGTATTGTGTAAAGCAATTTTGTAAAGTGGCTGCTCCTACCTCCTCACTTGTGTGGATCGATACACTCGGTGGCCGGAAGCGACCCCAGTTCTCGATGTTTCTGCTCCAACTGTTGTCAAGGCTTTTCTTAGTCGTTGGGTTACCATTTTGGGGGCTTTTGTGGTGGTCCCTGAACATTTGTGACCTTTAACATTCTCGCCCTAATTTTCCTTGATTGAAACTGCACTTTTATATACACTAAAAACACCGCTGGAATTTTTATCCCCGAGAATACGTTATTCAGGTTGTACACATTTTCATTAATATCTTAAATATCGTCACACTTTTCGTATTCTGCCTTCTCGTCCTGTTGATTTTGGTCTTGATTATTGTTTGAGGATAAGCGATCGCTTCACTCCGATAGTGCGTTTGTTTCCAAACCACATTGGTGACTTTTCGGACGTGACACGCTATTCTTTTTAACCCTCTGATACATTTTTACCTTTTGGGCTCTCAAATATTTTTTGGCCTCCATCATGACCTAACAAGCAGTGTCTTTATCCGAATTCTGGCAGAGCGCGCCGGAACTTTATTTTATTCGCATCGAGGCCACCTTTCACTCTGCTAAGATCACAGACAAGACTGACAAGTACTAAAAGTTGATTGAGGCCCTTCCTCCCACGATTTTAGCTCAGGTACAAACTTTAGTGAGCAAACCTCCAGAGGACAAGCCATATTCCACACTGAAGTCCGAACTCTTACGTTTGATTTCCGTCTCCGATCGCCAGCGTTATCACGCTTTGGTGAGGGAGGAGTTACTTGGTGACCGTAAGCCATCCGAGCTCCTTTGTCGAATGCAGTCACTTCTTGGTGCGTTGACTATGAATGAGAAGATTTTCCATGCAATGTTTTCGGAGCGCCTGCCGGTTTCTATCCAAACAATTCTCGAGGCTGGCTCGGATGCTAATGACGTTTCACAACTTGCCAACATTGCTGATAGAATGATGGAAGTGGAGCGTTTCTCCACCGTCACTGTGGCTCAGGTTTCACAGCCATTAACCGCCTCCCCCCCACTCTGAGTTGTCTGACTTCAACGCACGCATGGATCAAATGGCCACAACCATAGCCTCTATGCAGATACGTGGTACCTTCTGGTCCATCCCAACGTTCTGGCATTCCTAATCGGTCTTGTCCTACCTGCCGCAACCGGCGTCGTTCCCTCTCTCGTTCGAGAGCACGTGGTTAGTGTAGGTACCATGTCAGATATTGCACTAGGACAACGGACTGCATCTGGCCTTGTTCCTTACAGTCCTCATCGGGAGACTCTCCGACCGGAGAGTAAATGTGGCCGCGCTCTCTGGCAAATCCACTGGTCGCACCCTTTACGTTTGTGACGTCCTGCGTGGCAGACGTTTTTTAGTTGATACCGGCGCGGAATTGAGCGTTCTACCACCATCAGCAGTCGACCGACGTTGTTCTTATCCTGGTTTTTCCACCAGGTGGCCAATTCCTCCCCTATTACTTCTTTCGGGTTTCGCTCTCTTTCCCTTGACCTCGAGCTTTGGCGACGTTTTCCTTGGATATTCATGGTCACTGGTATTCCGATCGCTATCCTTGGGTCCAACTTTTTAGCTGCTTTCGACCTTCTAGTGGATTGTAGGCAACTTTGCCTCCATGATCGTCTTACTTCTCTGTCAGTTAAAGGTTTTCCCCCATCATCAGATTCCAATCGTCTGTCGGTGCTCATTCCAAACCCAGATAGCCTTTTAGTCAACTTTTTGAACGTTTTCCCAGTCTTACTCGACCCACTTTTACTGTTTCCACACCACCGCACGATGTCGTGCATCACATCTGGACGACTGGCCCTCCCGTATTTTCTCGCCATCGCCGTCTCGCGCCTGCACGACTTACCGCTGCCAAAGCCGAGTTCGCGCAAATGCTCCAGATGGGCATCATTCGCCAAGCTGACAGCCCTTGGGCTTCCCCACTTCATATGGTTCCAAATGGTGACACTGGTGACTGGCGTCCATGTGGCGATTATAGGGGGTTTAAACAATGTCACCATTCCTGACCGTTATCCCGTTTCCAATCTTCAGGACTTTGCCGGTGCTTTTTTCGGCAAATCCGTGTTTTCGAAGATAGATCTGGTCCGGGCCTTCCACCAAATGCCTATTGTCACGGAGGATATTTCAAAGACAGCCGTGACAACCCCCTTTGGCCTCTCTGAGTTCCTGCGTATGCCATTCGGACTTCGCAAAGCTTCCCAGACCTTTCAGAAGTTTTTAGACAGAGTGCTTCGTGGCCTCCCTTTTGTCTACGCCTACATTGATGATGTCTTGGTTGCCAGCTCCACCACTGAAGACCATTTGGAGCATCTTGCAACGGTATTTGACCGCCTTCAACAATTTGGCGTTGTTCTCAACCCATCCAAATGTGTCTTTGGTGTTCCCTCTCTAGATTTGCTAGGACACCTGGTTGATACCAACGGTATCCATCCTCTACCTTCCAAGGTTGCAGTCATCCGTGATTTCCCGCCTCCTTCTTCTAAGCGTCAACTGCAGCAATTTTTGGGCATGGTGAATTTTTATTGCTGCTTCTCCCTGACTGCGCTGACACTATTTTGCCACTCACGAACCTCCTTTCGTGTCCCAAAGGTTCGTTCGAGTTATCCGCAGATGCCCTTACTGCTTTCGACAAGTTCAAGGCTGCTCTAGCCGATGCCATCCTTCTGACGCACCCAGTCCCTGATGCTCCCACCTCACTCATGGTTGATGCTTCCAATGTCGCTGTTGGCGCGGTTCTCCAGCAGCATATTGCAGGTCAGACACAACCTTTAGCTTTTTTCTCTAGAAAGTTAAAACCTGCCAAATAGCGCTACAGCACATTTGGACGGGTGCTCCTGGCCGTTTACCTAGCCGTGAAACATTTCCAGCACTTTCTGGAAGGACAAGACTTCCCCGTCTTTTCTGACTACAAGCCCCTCGCCTATGCTTTGACGTCACATTCTGACAAGCTGAATCCCCGGGAGCTTCGCCAATTGGATTATAGTTCGCAGTTCACCTCAGACATCCGCCACATCAGTGGGTCAAGTAATGAGGTGGCTGACGCACTGACCAGGCCCTCTCCTGCTCATTTACAGCTTACTTCTGGAATCGACCTCGCTGAGATGGCTGCTGAACTTTTCTTCGATGCCCCTGTCCGCCTCCCTGGTGAGATAATTTCACCATCACCTCAAGGTGCGGTCGAGGATCCTGCGAACCTCCAGCATCGCCTCCGGCAATTCCTGTGGACACTGTCTCCGGTTCCGCCCAGGCCCCTTGTCTCCGAGTCTTATCTCCAAAAAGACTTGGCGACTTGCTCTCATGTCTTTGTACGATGTGATCGAGTCCGCAGACCGCTGGAATCCTCCTACGAGGGTTCATTTCGGGTTGTCTCTCGAGGTGAGAAGACCTCCCTTATTCTTGGTGGAACTCGAGAGGAGGTCGTGAGTATGAACCGCCTTAAAGCTGTTGTCGCAGACGTTCCGCTGGAAGAGCCCTGTGGTCCAACCTCCCCTGCTCCCCGAACCTCTAGTCCTCCTTCCCGTTTGTTTCCTATTCCACAGCCATCGACTTACAACATTCCGCCCACACCTCAATCTTGCCCTGTACCTCCGACATACATTACTCGTAGTGGACATCACGTTCACATCCCCGATCGTCTGATCACTCAGTTTTTTGACTTGCATTTTCCTTCGGCGTCTTAACATGCTGTACGCCGCCTTAGGTCTAGCCGGGGGGTATTGTTGTGGCCCCTGAATATTTGTGACCTTTAATATTCTCGCACTCATTTTTCTTGATTGTCCCTGCACTTTAAATGCACTAACAACACCGCGGGAATTTTTATCATCGAGGATACATTATTCAGGTTGTACCCATTTTCCTTAATATCTTTCATATCGTCACACTTGTCTTATTCTGCATTTTCGTACTGTTGATTTTGGTCTTGGTTATTTTGTGAGGATTAGCGATCGCTTCACTCCGATAGTGCGTTAGTTTCCTTACCACACTCCCTCTGCCATCATGACTGATCGAGGTGACCACTTTGAATCGTTACTTTTCAAGATTCTTTCCTCTTTTAGGCTGTACTCGCATCCGAATTACAGAGTAGAGTAGAAATAAGTGTATGAAGTCTGACGATTGTTAGTAGCTAACGAAACAGCAGCAGCTTAGACTGAGTACCTTTAAGTGGCTTCGTTTGATTGAGGGGTGGTTAATGGAGACATCTAGGTGCCCGAAAGTCACGAGAAAATAGTGCTAAGAGTGCGATGAGCTGCGGATTGTTTTAAAAATTCTGTTGAACACTAAGAATTTCACTCAAATAGGCTTGCGCCTTTGAACTCCCTATTTGGCATATCAAAATCGCAAGAATTATAAACAATATTACGAAGTTTTCAGTCAGGAAAACAAAGACCGTTACATGGTGCAGTGGTGTTTCAATGTTACTTTGTCACATAGTTAACGTTGTGTTGTAGCATTTGTATATCAAGTCGGTGTTTGAATGTCTCCACAGATTGGGACATGACAATCGCCTCGGGAAGGTCCAAGACCCGATTAGAGAAATAATTCTTCCTTGCATCCAATCGTCCTAGGGGCACATACAGTTTGAAGGGATGCCCCCGGAGATTAATTGTAGTGGCGAGTTGGAAAAAGTCGTCACACATGAGAGCACAGTCCAAGCCATGCACGATACGGAAGGTGTGTATCAAGTCTCCGCGTCACTGCCTTTAACTCAAAGGATGGAGATTAAGGTTATTTAGGCACATCTCATATGGTAGTTGACCTTGGCCTCTTAATAATTTTGTCACCCGACGCTGCACCCTCTCAAGTACGTTATAATCCTGCCGCATCCACGGTTTTCAGGCTTGAATCGCGTATTCAAGATGTGGCCTTATGAAGGTACCGAAGATTTTCGAGAAACTGTTTTCATCAAAAACCGTGAATGCCCGCTTGATGGCGTACAACATTGAAGTTGCAGTTTTTGCGGCCTTGCAACATCGTGTAGAAGGTTTGAGTTTGTCTGTCATTCAGATGCCTATATCCTTCTGTATTTCTGCTTCTTGGAGTTAGATTCCGTTCAAATAGAAGGTTGGCACATCAAAGACTGGATTTTGATTTCCCAGACGTAGCAGAATGCACTTGTTCAAATTGAAGGACAGGAGCCATCTGCGTGAACAGTCAATTAATCGACAAAGATTTTCCTGGAAGTTATCTTCATCGTCAGCACTCTTGATGACATTCCATTTTTTTACATTATCTGCAAACGTGTCACACTCGCAGTCGAATTCCTGTACATAATCAGTAACGAACAAAAGAAAGAGGGTCGGTCCGAGATCTGAACCTTGAGGGACTCCGCTTCCGATAACTGTCGGCCTTGCTTGTTGTCGTCCTACACACAAAGTTTGGGAACGACCAGTGAGGAAATTCTCAATCCACGTAAGAAGTCTGCCTCCGATACTCATCAGTCTCAACTTGTGCAGGAGAAGTTGGTGTGGAACACTGCTGAAGGCCTTCCGGGAATAAATTTAGGCCGCATGTACGGTTTCTTTTGCATCAATTGCCCTTGTCCAGCTTTACAACGTATAAAGCAAGTTTGTTACACATGACCTACCCCTACGAAATCCAAATTGCGCATTCGACAAAATATTGTCAGTTTCACAATGTATCATCATTTGCTTCTTGATGATCTACTCCATTACTTCGCAGCATATTAAGGTCATACTCACGGGTCTGTTGTTGTTCACAGATGCACGACTAACGCTTTTGTAAGGTGGTGTTATATGCGCAGTTTTCCAGTCCGGAGGATGTTTTCCGGTATCGAACGATTTCTGGCACACTAGTGAAAGTGCTTTAGCTAGCTCTCTACCAAGTTCCTTGAGCAATTTGGCAGGAATTCCATCTGGACCCGGAGATTTACATTTCTTTAAGCTTTTGAGTTCTTGAAAATTCGTCCCTTCTCCAAACAAAATATCCTCAATATTTGGTGCTTCCACGACTTCATCAAAATTTGCGACGAAGGGAGGTTCTATGGTGAAAACCGACTGAAAAAACTCAGCAAACTGTTCTGATTTGTTTTTACAGTCGGAAATTTTGAGACCATCATCATTTTACAGAACAGGAATCGGGTTCTTGTTGCGTGTACTTTTTCGTAAATAACTGTATAGCAAATTGGATTATTGACAGCTCGAAAAATTAAATCGCTCTCAAAGTCCCGTCGTGCTTTGAAAACCATTTTTTACCTTGTTCCGCTGGATTTTGTACTGTTCAAAATCTTCGTTGCGGCTTGTGTTGCAAAACTTCTTCCAAAGCTTTCCTTTTTATTGATCTCTCTTTTGATAGCTCTTTTCAGCCATTAAGGTCGGTTAGATACCTTGGGCACTGAAAGTGGACAATTACTGCGCATTAGATGCAATAACCCCTCCTTAAACGTATTCCAGTCCTCGGTTACATCCCCGGAGATAAGAAGACCCAAGTCTATTTGCGATGCCTCTACTCTCATTAAAGAGAAGTTACCTCGCCATATATTCGGCCTTGGTTCATCTACTGCTGGGAGTAACGAATGAAGACCATAATCCCACGAAAGTACAGCGTGATCACTTCGACCTAGTGGAGGTAGGCAGCATACCTCGTCTTTACTGTTGGGATGCTTGGTGAAGACTAGGTCTAAACAACTAGCCTGTTGCCCTCCACGTGCTCTAGTTGAAACAAGGACATGTTGTCTGAGAAGAGCCTCAAGTGTTCTTTTTAGAAGATAGTGATCATAGGCATTTGTAGAACAATTCGCCCGCAAATCGTTCCAACTTATGCTGGACGCATTGAAGTCACCCATGAGTACAACATCAGGTCGACTTCCTACCGCCTTTATGCACACCAGTAAACACGCTTCTGTATCAGTGTCTGTCCGCGGTGGTCGGTAGACGGTCACAACTTCCAGGGACTGTGACCCCCGTGCCTTAATTGTCAGCCAAATAACCTCCATACCATGAATAATCCTTTCAGGCCTCTCGCACACACTTAAATCGTCCTTTACAAACATAGCGACTCCTCCATCCTGGCGTTCCAATCGGTCTCGTCTTAATAGTTGGTATCCGCATAGCGCTACTTCTGAATCACTGATGCTCTGTGACAGCCAGATTTCTGTTATTGCTATAACATCAGGGGACCCATCGGCTACCTGTATTCAAAATTCATCAAACTTCGAGAATAAACTCTGGATGTTAATATACAGAAATTTTAGCCGGCGAGACTCCGCAGTGTCCAATGCGTTTGAGCGCGAGTTTTCCAGTACTACTGGACCGCAGCCGTCATCAGGATTTACTGCTTCAACAGCACTCTGGTAGTTTTCTATATAATTTGGTCCGTGAAGATAGCCAGAATGCTCTCTCCAGCTCTCTCTTCCCCGTAGTTCCGCCACTAATTCTCGGCGTTTCAGACGTTCCGCTGGAGATTAGTCCGGCTGAAAAAACACCGTCTTATTTGATTGGCGGAGGGCTGTTTTCCGGGACAGAACAAAGTTCACCTGTTCTTTTTTATTCAAGACTATCTTGATTGGTCGAGGTCGGACAGTTTCCGACTGTTCAGTAACCTGTTTGCCTATCCTGAAAGCTCCACAAATTCCTACTGTCTCTCGCTGTCTGAGAATGTCTTTTAGCAGGTCCCGAAACTTTTTGACGTCCGCATCCGTCCTTTCCTTCGGAGTAGTTCTTTTTGACTCAGGTAGGCTTTGAACAACTATGCTTTTTTGGCGGTCAAAGGAAACCCTTGATATAGTTCCAGCCTTACTGCCATCTGAAGAACCCGAGGTATTGATAGAAATGGCTTGTGACTTTTGGTTTTCTTACCATTACCAGAGAAAGGCTTCTTTATGAAGCTGGGATGGCATTGTTCAGAGCTGGCTTTGTGCTGCCCCCCTTCTGCATTTCTGGTTTTGTTCCGTGATTTGTATGCAGCCTTAGCATACCCACTACCTTGTTTTTACTGGTTGTCTGTTCCCAAACCGAATTAACTATAAAGTGGAGTTGAACAATCTTCTTCTTGGGTTTTAGTGTGTTGTTTTGTGGGTGTGTTATTTCGCGCAGTATCGAGAGGATTTGATATGGAAGCTACCAATTTCGCCGGCCCGGCTTGGCGGCGCCTGTTCACTTTCCTCAGTAGATGCTTTGCCCCTGGATTCTGCAATTACTCTCCTCTGCTGGCTTCTCTCAAATTTCGGTATCTTTATGTTGTTCTCTTTAAGGAGGAAGCGAAGATATTTCTTCAATTCCTCCATCTCCATTTTCAGATTACGGAGCTCCTTATCGTGGTCTGCAAATTTGTGCAGAATCGTAAGATATGATGTGCAAGCCTCGTCTATATAAGTTGCACCCTTTAAACTTCTGAGACTTCTCGTCCGTTTGCTGGGAGGTCTTTTCAAAAAACTTCGAGATCGCTCTTTTGTAGTTGATAATCGAATTTGATTCTCACTGCTGTATGCTTCTATATCTCCATCGGCTAGCCGTTCGACTTCCACCCGAGGCGTCCGCGGTTCGATTCCTGACCCCACTGTCAGTTTTGTGGAATTATCGAGGGTAATATTTTCTACTTCCATTTGCAAACGAAACGACTAAATTCATAATGTTATATTTGCCTTTGCGACTGTGATGTAGTGGGTTGACTGATATTCAAAATAACGAAAATCTTCTGACGGTGTGTAAAGTATTGCAAATATTTTTAGCAGGCTTAGTAAACAATACGCCTTATTACTTAGAAGCACTTTCAAATATGTATAAGAAATATGCAGGATATTCAGGATGTTAAGCCTACATTTGTATATTTGTATTATGTACTATTGTTACGGTGGACCTATTATGCGATTTTGGTTATGAATAGGGAGCTCAAGGGCGAAAGCCTTCTGCCCTTAATAAAGTGACTTAAAGTGACTTAAACTCAGCCGTTTGTAGATCTTCGAGGTCCTGAATAACTGCTGATCTTGTCACTGGTGGTTTTTACAGGCTGTTCTCACTTGCTTTGGTTGTAGGCTGCAACTTCAGTGCAATGACGTGAAAAACAAATTCCAATTTGATTCCGTCTTCCGATAAAGTACGCCACAATAACTAATTTCACGAGTTTCAGAAAGTACTTTTGCACATACAACTGAAGCGGTAATATCCAAAACAATACTGGCGAAATGGTATCAGTATCCATATAGTCCACGTTGGAGAGCAGAAATCAAAGTTGTGTCCATTCGGGCTCAAGGTCAACTCGTCCATAAATATCGATTCCGTTCAGCTTCTTACCGAAAACTTAGCAAAATGAAATATCTTAAAAGCATTTACCTAAATAAGGAGTTCTTAAACATTCCTCCTTATGTAGTTGCCTGTCTGGGTCTGACTAACTTGGTGGCCCACCGCTGCACCCTTTCAAGTACGCTCTAATCCTGCCGCATCCACGGTTTTCAGGCTTGAATCGCGTATTTAAGATGTGGCCTTATGAAGGTACCTAAGATTTTCGAGAAACAGTTTTCATCAAAAACCGTGAATGCCCGCTTGATGGCATGCAACATTGAAATTTCAGTTTTAGCGGTCAGACAGCATTGTGTAGGAGGTTTGAGGTTGTCTGTCATCCAGCTAATCATAATAATAAGTTGTATATTTTAGGCACAATGGGCCTCATCAATAAACCAAAAATTCGATAGCACGAAGTACTAGAAATAATTGGTTTAACAAACAGTAACAGCTATAGGACGGGTATAACTGTTTAGAAGCGAATTTTTTAGATTCGAAAAAAGGAATATAGCAGTGTCATGCGGAAAGTGAAATTCAAGGGATGAGCCACATCGTTATCTCTATTCTGACTATGTATTCTGATACCCACTGCCTCTGTTAGTAAGAGGGGGCTTGGAAGCAAATTCAGTCGAAGCTGAGCGTGGGGCAGAACAATAGGTGTGAACGAAACATTACTGGTATAGACGGGTTCACGGCACTACACTCGGGTTCCCAAATCGGTGCGGCATAATAGAAGATAGGGAACCCACCAGTTTAGGATCGCGATGGGCACCACCGTGTGAGATCCAAAAGTCCGTCAAATCTACAAGACCATCGTTGGGGATGTCTGAGATGTGACCAAATATAATGCCCTGATGATGGTTGATGACCAGCGAAATGAGAGCCGTCTAGCCTGCTTCCTCATTCCGGGGGACATGAGACAGACGAAGGTAGTTTCAAGAAGGGATCCTAAATTCCCGATGGTCCTTTCTCCGGATTGTGGAGAAAGCTGCCCGGAAAAGATGAGGAAAACAAAAGGTTAATTTGGAATTTGGAATTTATATTTTTCAGCGCCGGTACGGCACTATCTATACAAAGTTAATTTCAAAAGAAATAAAAATTCAAAAGATAATTTGCCAATATGCGCAAGTAGACGTAGAAAGTCGTAATAATCTCAGCAGAAATTGTCCTTTTGGGGCAACATTTTGCAATGTTTTGCATGAGGCATAATGGAACATAGGGAACCCACCAGTTTATGATCGTGATGGGCACCGCTGTATGATATCCAAAAGTCCGTCAAATCTAAAAGACCATCGTTGGGGATGTCTGAGATGTGACCAAATATAAGGCCCTGATGATGGTTGATGACCAGCGAAATGAGAGCCGTCAAGACTGCTTCCTCATTCCGGGGGACATGAGTCAGACGAAGGTAGTTTCAAGAAGGGATCCTAAATTCCCGATGGTCCTTTCTCCGGATTGTGGAGAAAGCTGCCCGAAAAAGATGAGGAAAACAAAAGGTTAATAGATTCAGTGTTAAGATAAATTTGCCGTCTTCGCTTGAATGCACATAGACTAGTCAACGCCCGAATATAAATCGGCAAATTATTCCAAAGAAAGCTATACCTAGAAGCAAAAAATAGAGATCGCTTAGAAGTGGAAGAAGCAGGAGGAGGTATAATCAACGTTGAATTTCTTAGGTTGTAAGGGCGATTAACGGGAGTAAGGGCAGAAATCTTGGGGATATTTGAACTATTATTAAGGCGGAACAAGAGACAAAACCCTGCTTCCAGTCTCCTGACCCAAAGAAATTTCAGTTTCGTAGGAAGTATCTGAAAATGCCGGATAGAGGACCCTTTTAGTGAATCTTTTTTGGACACTTTCAATTTTTGAACGGCTAGATTCTTTCATTAGACCGAAGAATGGACAACAGTATTCGAGAATAGGAAGTACATACATACGATAAAGTCTTAGCTTCATTTCGGGAAGGTAGAAACTATAAGAGATGAAGCCGCATATCTGAGCAGCTTTTGATGTAATTCGATCAGCGTGAGGTGAAAGATCTAATTTATTGGTGTAACTTAAACCTAAGTCCTTAATGTTAAAACATTCCGTCGTGGGGCAACCTGGAAAAATGATAGGCTGTTGCAGCCTTTCAGGCCCAAAACACATGTACTGGCACTTAGAAGGCGAGAACTCCATGCCAATATCCTTCTATATTTCTGCTTCTTGGAGTGGGATTCCGTTCAAATAGCAGGTTCGCGCATCAGGGCCCGGATTTCGATTTCCCAGACGCAGCAAAATGCACTTGTTCGATTTGAAGGACAGGAGCCATCTGCGTGACCAGTCAATTAATCGACAAAGATTTTCCTGGAAGTTATCGGCATCGTCAGCACTAATTATTCCTCTTCTAGGTTGGTGAAAGCACATTCATTCAACATGTCAACTCATTGTCGGAAAAATGAATTTCTACAACAAAAGCCGAGAATGAATACGTCTAAGATTAATTTAAAAAACCTTTCTACAACAAGTTACCTCTTCAAAAAGCGCCAGAGTTAGATATGTAGTGCCTAGGCCTAAAACACTTATAAAAATGTATAATACAAATGCAACAAAAACTTGCAAGTGTAGAGCTAACTTGCAGTAACTAAACTATCGAACTACGCTAATGGCAAAATGTAAAACTGGATAAAATGACAGTGAAAAAGTGAACGATATGACCCACGAGATCCCCGCGATCCTTGGTAGCAGTAGTCAGAGAATTGACTTGCCGAAGAATGGATTTGCGAAAATTGGGATCTCAGTTCATCCGTCTGAAATCGGAAGTGTTGCAAAGAGCTCGCGTTCCGATCAATGTCAGCTGGTCTTGAGCCCGGGGATGATCACCAATGGTAGGCTTCGTTGAATGGGCGAAAAAACAGAGACAGGTGAGATGGAACAATGCAAAATGTGCAGATATCTCGTCACCGTCAGAACATGCCAGGAGAGGGCTAGCACGTTGACACGCCATATTCCTCAAAAAGTGTGGTAAGGCGGCAAGTGTAGATTGAAACAAAAAAATCTACTCACCTATTCGGGCTGAAAAGTACAAGGATCTACAGATATTTCGAAGTCGAATATATGTGTACTATACCTCTTTTGAAGATTATGTTAAGATCAGAATAGGATATTTTAACTGTTATTTTGACTTTCCTAGAACTTAGAGGAAAAAACTCTGCTGGAATTGAAAGAACTTACACTTCTGTGCAACCTAGAGCAGTTTTCAATACGTTCTTTTACTTCAGGGCACCGTTCTTTGATTTACAATGCACAACAGAGGGACCCAAAATATCCTTCGATATTTTTTGACATGATAATATTTTGCCTGTTCCGTTCCAAGTTTTTGTATTCATTTATTTTCTTCACTATTTTGACCACATTATGACAGGGTTCGTTAACTATGTTACTGAGTGAACTTATGATATTCCAAGGTACTTCATGTACAGTCAAATAGGCCCAGTAATTTTGGCGTACTAAAACTCATTTTGGTCTCTTGCAAGTGTATTACTTATCGTTAGGGCGCAAAACGTAACAGATTTGTAAGGAAACATCTTAATAACTGAATTCATTTTTCTTTCCACGACAATAATGCTTTATCTCATGCATACACTTACCTCAATTTCAGGGACGCAAAACAAATTTTCCGTTTTGTGAACAGATATAATTAAAAAGTTCGACAAGTAGGATTAGTATGGCCAATCATTTTTTAATCTAAAAAACATATTCCTACTTTTCAGTAGGCATACAATTTTCGTCCGACACGGCTAGACTAAGACGCATCAATTTTTTGCGCGCCAATTTTAGTCCCTCAGCTCGCACGTTTCGCCCCTTTCCCCTAATCATCGTCTCGGTTGCCTTGCCCAGTTTCCACGGACACCCGCGCCCCCTTTACGCCAACCACCTACAACTTAACACGCGCTCGCCTTGGGTCAGCTAACACCCCCCACACACACACACACGCTCGCCATTGGTCCAGTGGGTGATAATGTAAAAAGATGTACCTCAGTGACCTCGCCAAGGATCAGCGAACACCCCCCAACTTACATGTGCTCGCCGTTGGTCCAGTGGGGGATAAGTGATATTGTAAAAAGATCCACCTCAGTGACTTCACCAAGGGTCAGCGAACACCCCCCCCCCTCCACTTACACGCGTTCGCCGTTGGTCGAGTAGGGGTTAGTAATAATGTAAAAAGATGCATCTCAGTCACCTCGCCAAGGCTCAATGACCAGTCCTCAACTTACACGTGCTCGCCGTTGGTCCACTGGGGGATAAGTGATAATGTAAAAAGCTGCACCTCAGTGACCTCACCAAGCGTCAGCGAACACCCCCGACGCCAAGAGTCAGTGAACACCCGCGAAGTTACACGCGCTCGCCCTTGATCCTATGGAAAATAAGTGCTAAATTAGAAAATTGCATCTCAGTTACCTCGCCTATCCCAGCGCGGTTTGCCGCAGCCCGCTTCGAAAGCACCATAGCAGTTATGTTTGTGGTTGCCGTTTTTGTCCCACCATTGCAAGTGGGTGCGGAGGTTAGGACTGAGTTCTATGAACGCCCTCCAGCTACATTGGTCAGGATATCCCCTACAGACTAGCTCTTTGTCGCTGGATACCGGAATGCCAGGAGTGGCCCGTGCGATGAGACCGAGACACACCATGGGAAAATAGGGACTGGGCCAACATTGCGACAACGGAGAACGTTTGATAACATTTGCTGACTGTAATCTTCTCGTCGTTATACACACTCGTTTAAAACACCCCCTCCCTCGACAGTTGCGAACATGTTGTCCAAGCCCTGAGCGCACGTCAAACCCATAGTCTACATCTCAGCACACTTGAGGTGGGCCACATTCGTGTTCCACAGTCGATCGTTTGGAGTTGCCTAATTTGGATCAGATCATGTACTTGTCCGTGCCCGCTTTAAGCTCCAATTGTCGAATCGCAGTAAGGAATTGCGCCCTAAACGTCTCAACGATATGGCACTGTCAAATTCAGAAACCCGTGTAGCGTTCAGCGAAAGTCTTCCTGCACCGATCGGAGATCAATTCGCTGTTCACATGGAACCTGCACATAACGTCAATAACCAAACTTCGCCCAATACTCAGTGGCCACACTTGACAGACGCGCTACATTGTGCGATGAATTTGGGCTTGCAACAAAAGGTTGTACCGACGTAGGACTAGATCTCCACACCGGCCCTGCATCTCTCAGCACAAGATAGAATCGCTCGGTTGACAAACTCGGATAACTACTGCTCAATGAGACGTCAAACTACGTGATCAACAAGATGCGACCATCAGAACCATTGGAACTATTCAGCTGGCTCCATGGAATCAGTTTGAAACTCGGATCAGGTCAGGTTTTATTGAGGGAAATATAGGTAAATACCTTTGAACTCCCTTTTGGTACAGGACAGTTTTTTCAATGCATTTGATCTACAGAACATTTCAGAACAGTGGCGTTGCCAGTAACTTGAATTTGGGTAAGGGAAGGCTGACAGTGAAAAAACTCCTTAGGCATTGCTCAGCAGTCTAGGGTTTTGAATGCCATTTGAGAGATTTAAGGAGAAAAATTGTCGCCCGGAAGGGTGGGGGTGGAGGGGGGTTCAGAGTATATTCGAAGCGGATGGCCTGTGCTAAGAGTGTTTGAAGTATTTCAGGGAGAGTCCACGCGGATTTCGCCATAATACCAAAAGCCCCACGAAGAGAAGTTTGCGGATGTCACGCGAACCTCATCGAGTGTCGGCGATATGCTCATATTTTGTTTCAACAAAATTGGTTATTGCTAGGTTTAAACAACGCACAAGTTGAGCCAAGAGCCCACATAACTCCCCCACCAGAGCGTTGGTGGGTTACAAACGCTCGACAAAAGAGGATGTACAAAAAGGTTCAGCAACAAAGCCTCGCAAGTTGGTTGGAAAACAAAAATGTCTACCAGAACGAGTGGAAGGTGGGGAAGGAATGGGAGGGGGTGCGAGGGGTGGGGGTAGGTTCGGGTGGGGAGGTTGGCGGTGGGCTATGGGCAGCAGGTGGAGTGCAGGGCGAAGGTGCCATGGAAATCGACGGACCCGGTGATGGTGTCGTGCATTCAGCGTAGGCCGGCTTCAGTCTGTCGATGGCGACCGTATCAGTAGCATCAGCCTTTTGGATGACGAAATATTTGTCCTTCCGTTCAAGCACTTTGAAGGGACCATCGTGTGGTGGGCAAAGGGGCCTGCAAACTGCGTCGTGCCGGACAAACACGAATGGGGTTGTGTGCAAGTCGTTGTGCACGAAAACGCGTCGAGGTGTCGCGCGTGTGGGGGTTGGGCGCAGTGCGGCAATACGATGCTGCAGCTGTTGCACGAATTTGTTCGTAGCGTCAGGGGTGACGGGCGAAGACTGCACGAGCTCACCAGGTAAACGGAGGAATGAGTCGTAAACGAGATCGGCGGCAGTGCATTGAATGTCTTCCTTAACAGCCGAGCGAATGCCGAGGAGGACGAATGGCAGGTTGTCGCTCCAGTTGTGCGGGGCAGGTTGAGATATCAGCGCGGACTTCAACTGACGGTGAAGGCATTCCACGAGGCCGTTTGATGCTGGGTGATAGGCAGTGGTGGTGATATGCGAGCACCCGAGCACTATGGTTAACTCACGGAAGAGTGCAGATGTAAACTGACTTCCGCGGTCAGTTGTGAGTGTAGCTGGAACACCAAAGTTGGCTATCCCGCGCTTAAGGAAAACCATGGCAATATTCTCTGCCGAGGTATCCAAGATGGGAACAGCGATGAACCATCGTGTGAAACGATTAACAGCGGTCAGAATGTGCGTGAAACCGCGAGATGGTGGTAACGGTCCGACTAAATCCATGTGGACGTGTTGAAACGGGCGTCGGGAACCGCGAACGTGCTGGGAGGTGAAACGGTGTGTCGTTGGACCTTGTTCTCTTGACAGGCTAAGCACTGCCTGGTCCAGGTAGCAATGTCGGTGTTCATCTTTAGCCAGACGAAACGGGCTGCGGTGAGTTTGCGGCCGGCATGAACATCGGGGTGGGGTAGCGAGTGAAAGTGGTCGAAAACAACCTTCCGGTAGGATTAGGGTACTACAGGACGAGGGGTACCTGTAGAAAAATCACACACGATAGAGCCTGGTTCCGCGGGGAGGGGAACCTCCCGCAGCTGACACACTGAAGACGCAAGCATGTCAATGATGGAGTCATCAAGCGCCTGCGCTTCCGCAAGCTTTGCCAGGTCTAACGTGGTGATCGACCCTATAAGATCACAGTCAATATTTCCCCTCACTCCTCCTAGAACATTTCTACATCGATATCCCCCATCAATTACGATCTAGGATATTGTGTCTGCAACCGTACGTGTATAATTTTTTCCTGCGTCTCTGGAATTATTTTTCTTGCGTAGACGATCTTTTGAAGTCGGAATTTAAGAAGATTTTGCTTTCCAACCAATTCTACCAAGACGCAACATCTTTAAACCGAACGCAACCTCTTCAAACCAACAAATTCGCGGCCTAGTAAAAGAAATCGTCAAGATCAGAATATTCTCGAGACCTTCAAAGGCTGAGTTGTTTCCCAATATTGAATACACTTTTTCAAATAAATTTAAAGTGCTTATTAAAAATATCTACAGTATCTGTTAAGTTCCCTCTGATTATTTGTCGTAAGTTATAATCTGAAAATCATATCAACTGTTTTTTTTTCTGAACGTAATAAATAATAAAGTTTGTTAAGCAATTTTAAGAGATTTTAACAACCAGCTGCGGTAAAATCATATAGGCTGAATTTTCCTAAATCATCTCACATTTAAAGCAGATTTTTATCAAAATTATGAAAACGAAAATTAAAGCTCATCGTAAGATATCTGCTCCCAGACGCAAGCGGTGCCTGACCACGCCTCTTCGTCAATGACTTGATATCAACATGCAGCCCATTGTCAAGGCTAAGCAAATTGATTTATCTGCATTCCAGAACTGTTGTAAAGGCGAGCATACGAATCCGGGGTGGCACAGGAAAGGGGCTGTTTTGAGCTGGTTGATCGAAGTGCCTGTTTTTTTGCCTCTTCAGGTGAAGGAGCGGCAGAATCGACGCCGGAAGTGAAAATTGTGCCTGAGGAGCCTTCAGATTGAATTATCCTTCCCTGCCGAACCATTTATTCTCTACCACCCTTGTGTTGACGTTTGCCACTTTCGCTCGCCCATTTCCTACTTGTTTCCCCCCCCTTTTCGTATTCTCCTTATAATAAACTCTGGTTCCCTACTCCACTTCTACCATCTTACGTATGCCTGGAAACAAGTTAGCAAGAATGACTGAACCAGCTGACGAGAATGACCTCAGTGAATTTGCAGTTATCAATCAAGGACCTTCTTTGAGACAGCAAGAATCATCCTCTGTCGAGAATTTAAAGCCGGAGTCCGGCAAGACTGCTACAGTAGTGGCAGCGCACCGATCCGCCCCACAGCCCGCTACATACCCCTCTTCTAGTACCCCTGTTCCTATCCTTACTTTTGACGGAATCAAACCTTTTATGGTTTGGCTATGGCTTGCCAAATTCTACCTTAAGAGGACACATGAGGCAGACAAATCTCGTTTCCTTCTTCTTGGCCTTTCCCCCGATTATTTGGCGAAAGCTCTCGAGGACGGCCTCTCTGATGATACCCCCTTCGATACCCTGTGTTACCGCTTGGCCAATTTGTTTTCCAATACCCATTCCTTACGTGACGCTCTTCAGCAACTTAATTCCCGAAAGCTTCGTCCAGATGAGTCAATCACTAGTCTTGTCAATGACTTAGAACGCCTTACAGCTGTGGCTTTTCCCACTCTCGATGAAGATGATACGGATGCCCTTGTTTCACATTATTTAACAGAGGCTCTTCCCGACCCAAACCTTCGACGGGAACTTGTGCTGCGGCCTCCGGCTACCATTCAGGACGCCATTACTCTCACGGAGCGCCATATGCGCTTCAAACGCAGTCTCCCTGCCCAGCCCGCCGGCCATACTCCGTCGCCATGGCGAACCACAACGCCTCCCTCCAATCCCCGTCCTTTTTTTACTGACATCCACCCTTCCGGTCGCCGTCCATTCCCCAACTCCAACCGTTTTTCGCGACCCCGTCGTTTCCCTCGTTACCAGAACAGCTCCTTTCCCCGCGAATCTCGCCACCCACAACCCAATAACAATCATTCCTGCGCCTGCGATTGTTCGTCAGGTACGCTGTCCATTACTTCATGCTCTGCATTGTCTAAGAAAGTTTGTCCTTTTTATACTACCATCACGATAAACAGTCAGCCAGTACGGGCACTTATAGACACGGGCGCCACTGTATCCTTAATCAGTAACCACTTGATAGTACCCCTTCGCCTTGACCAGTCGATTTCGGTCTGTCCTTTTACACGTCTTAAGTCAGCTGACGGCTCAGCCATGAGATACCTCGGTTCAGGGTCCGTCGATGTCACCCTTCCACATGCTACTGTCACACATACATTTTTAATTCTACCACATCCTTCCTGGGATGTGATCTTAGGAGTTGACTTCCTAGCGCTTCACGGCTGCCTTATCGACGTAAGTGGTCGCACCGTACGCTTCAGTCACCCCACAAAGAAACCCAAACAGAACGCAGATTTTGACGACGAAGCTATCTGCGCGGCCATCGACGAATACGTAAAAATCCCACCTACCCGTATTGACGACATCCTACCACAATCGTCCCTTGACGACCCAAATTACACTGCGTTGCGCCACTTGCTTTTGAGTTTTCAAGATATTTTCGCTTGGGACGGTTGTTCCCCCGGTCGCACGAATATCATTCGCCATACAATTGATACTGGCAATGCCAAACCCGTATGGCTGCCGCCCCGTCGGATCCCCGCTCATTATCAGGAGGAGGTACGCCAGATGTTGACTACTATGCTTAAGGATAAAGTCATCCGACCTTCTCATTCCCCTTGGGCTTCCCCTGTGACCTTGGTACCTAAGAAAGATGGCAAGTTACGGTTCTGCGTCGACTATCGGCGCCTTAACGCTCTCACTACCCGTGACTCTTTCCCACTACCTCACATTGAGTCTACACTCGATTCCTTAGCCGGGTCGAAGTGGTTCTCCACCTTAGACCTCAAATCGGGCTACTGGCAAGTGGAAGTCGAACCGTCCCATCGTCAGAAGACGGCTTTTATCCTACCTCATGGACTGTTCGAGTTTGAGACCATGCCCTTCGGGCTTTGTAACGCGGCGGCCACGTTTCAACGTCTTATGCAGGCTGTTCTGGCCCACCTGTTCCCCAGCCGCTGTCTTATTTACTTGGATGACGTCATCGTGTTCGGACGGTCAATTGAACAGCATAATGCAAACCTGCATGCCGTTTTGGCGGCCCTCCGCGACGCTGGCCTACGGTTGAATCCGAAAAAAGCCACTTCCTCCGTACCCAGGTTACCTTCTTGGGCCATGAAGTTACAGCGGCCGGCATCCGAGTCTCAGACGAGAAGATAGACGCCATACGCAGTTGGCCCACCCCGACGAACTCCACCGAGGTCCGAGCGTTTGTTGGTTTGGCTTCCTTTTACCATCGGTTCATACGTAATTTCGCTGGCATTGCACGGCCCCTTAACCGACTGATGGAAAAGAAAGCGAAGTTCATTTGGTCTCAGGATTGTCAAAATGCCTTCGACGAATTGAAATCACTCTTAATTAGTGCCCCTATTATGGCGCTGCCTTATTTTGTAGCGGATGCCCCACCTTTCATTCTGGACACCGACGCCAGCGCTTTCGCGATAGGTGCTGTTCTGTCACAAGCCAGTGAGGATGGTCTGGAGAGACCCATTTGTTTCGCCAGTAGAACGCTGTCTAAACCTGAGCGCAATTACTGCACGTATCGTCGTGAAATGCTAGCTGTTGTAACTTTTGTTAAGCGGTTCCGACCTTACCTACTTGGCAAGCCCTTTGAGCTCCGCTCTGACCACAAAGCACTCCAGTGGCTGCAAAGTACTACAGACGCAGAAGGCCAGCTGGCCCGATGGCAGGAAATTTTGCAGGCGTACACCTTTCAACTTATATACCGCCCCGGTAAGCAACACTCCAACGCCGATGCCTTATCGCACATTCCGCCCACGGCCGACTCTCTAGACCCCTCATTTGTTCAAGACTCTGTCAACGTAGTTTATGCTAGTGCAGAAACCCTGCACCACTGGGCCGTGGCCCAGAGCACCGCAGTCATCTACGATCATTTGGCTCGCGGCCTTCCTCGCCCCACTCTCAATGATTTACGCGGTTCGTCGGAAACGGCCTACGCCATTCGTAGCCTTTGGCCCCGTCTTTACATTGAGAACGATATTTTACTCATACGCGACGAAGATACTCGCGGCACACGGGTCGTCGTTCCAAGCAGCCTGGTTCGCACGGTATTGTCGGATCTACATAGCGAATTAGGCCATGTCGGCCGCAATAAAACCGAAGCCGCAGCTCGGCAACGCTTTTGGTGGCCCCAACTCCGACGCCAGGTCTCTACTTTCTGTAATACCTGTGTTACTTGTGCCTCTATAAAATCCCCCAATCAACGCCCACGAGCCCCATTACAACCTATGACTGCTAGCTTTCCCTTTCAACGCGTTGGTCTAGACATCGTAGGGCCACTCCCGTCCGCACATGGCCACCGCGACACCGTGGCATCCAGAAGGTAATGGCCAGGTCGAACGAACTAACCGTACTCTCATCCAACTTTTAAAAACTTTCGCGAGCGGACCTAACCAGAAGGTCTGGGACGAACGACTCCCTTTTGCTATGATGGCCTACCGGGCTGCGGAACACGCATCAACCGGGTATGCCCCATTCTTTATGCTTACAGGAAGTCCCTTTCGGTTACCACTTGATTCCCGCGTACCGTCTACGCTTCCCCCTCAATACAATCTAAGTTCATAAGTGTGGGAACTACAAGAACTTCTTCGGTCTACCCATAACATGGCTCGACAGCACTTAGGCGCGGGGGCAGACCGGCAAAAAGGATATTTCGATAGGCAGGTGAATGGCACCCCTTTTCAACGGGGCGACTGGGTGTGGCATGAGCGACAAGTTCCGCCCCTAGGTTCGTCGGCCAAGTTCCACCACTCTTGGGAAGGTCCCTTTGTGATCGTGGCGACTCACAGCCCTACCACCTATGTACTGCGCGAGGCCTTTGAACCTGACGGTCAAACCTTCACCGCCCATTTTGGAAAGCTTAAGCCGTACCGTGCGCACCCACCCAACACCACTGATTCTAACCTTGCTATACTACCTCCTTACTTAGGCCCACAACCGGTTAGGGAGGAGACTGTAGAGACTACGCCGTCAGCGAGCCCTGTGGACAGGGCTCTGTCTGGGGGGGGGAGTGTGTAAAAACGGGCATACGAATCCGGGGTGGCACAGGAAAGGGGCTGTTTTGAGCTGGTTGATCGAAGTGCCTGTTTTTTTTTGCCTCTTCAGGTGAAGGAGCGGCAGAATCGACGCCGGAAGTGAAAATTGTGCCTGAGGAGCCTTCAGATTGAATTATCCTTCCCTGCCGAACCATTTATTCTCTACCACCCTTGTGTTGACGTTTGCCACTTTCGCTCGCCCATTTCCTACTTGTTTCCCCCCCCCCTTTTCGTATTCTCCTTATAATAAACTCTGGTTCCCTACTCCACTTCTACCATCTTACGTATGCCTGGAAACGAGTTAGCAAGAATGACTGAACCAGCTGACGAGAATGACCTCAGTGAATTTGCAGTTATCAATCAAGGACCTTCTTTGAGACAGCAAGAATCATCCTCTGTCGAGAATTTAAAGCCGGAGTCCGGCAAGACTGCTGCACTGTAATGACTTCATGATGAAGTTTGGTTCTGTTTTGTCAATCCTGGACAATCTGTTTGATGGTAAGTTATCAGATGTGCCCTCGCAAGATTGTAAAAAGTTAGACTCCCTCGTCCATCTTATAACCACGGTAGCTTTTGATAGACAAAAGCGAAGCTTTAACTTTATACTAAAAAATGCCTCCATATTAAGTCACCCTTTGGATATTGCAAAAGATTTTCTATGTTCGGGTGGTTTCAACTACAAAATTGCAGAAGCCAAACACCTCCAATCGCGTAGCAAAAACTCCGCCCATCCTATTTAAATTGTTTTTACCGATTGAGGTGCACTCAATCTTCGCTCAACGAGGTCGCATTTCCCGATATTTAGAAATGACTAAAAGTTTCCTCTGTAGAGATCTTACATCAATGGAGCGAAGAACTGCGGCTCTCCAGTCCAATAGACCAATGACTTCTCAGCCTACTATTCCTAAATCTGTTCGTAGTCCCGATCGGGTAAATTCACTCGCTAATCCTCCAGCCCGCATACCTGGCCATACACCCACTAAAGTCAGTGCACCCGTTATCCCTACCTCCCAGATGTATATTCATAGTCTCATAACCGTCAGTACACCTGCTATCCCTACCTCCTGAATGTCTAGTCATAGGCCCATAAACATCAGTGCACCAGTTAGCCCATCCCTCTTGATGTTTGGACCGTCAAGGTCCGCCGCTGCGTCATCTACTACGATTAAAACTAGTCTAATTTGATTCTCTGTCCAACGATCGATAAATTCCGCTGCCTCTAACTCGGCAACAAGTTCATCAAGAATGTCGCTAACACCGTCGAAAGCGTTTAGGCCGAGCGCTTCCTCACCACAACCTAGCTCATCTTTTGACCGTGGGAGTCATATAAGTCCCCCGTATAATGCGTTATTGAACACGCCAGGCCCGAACCACGAAAAATTTAATTTGCACGGCAGTAACCCAAACTGGTATAGTTTTAAATCTAATCGGAGTTGCCGTACAGGATATTCACTGATTAAGACCACTAGTCCTTACGCGAGCGGCCCCAACACTATTTTTATGTCACCGTTGCCCCCTATCAGTTCCTGTACCCATCCTCTACCACCCAAACCTGCAAACTTCTACATGCCTTCTCGCCTCCCCCCATTCCTCCCAAACGCCCCAGAAGCTTATTTTGGTTTATTCTCTCCTCATTTTTCCCTGCCCGAAAGCGAGGCCCCTAGATATCTCAGACCTGATCAGCCATCCATTATTGGCTACCCGTATGCTAACAACTCCATACCCGTCAGTACTTATTCCACAAATAATAACGGCCTAAAATTGGCCTATCCACCCTCAAATTCTTTTTTATGAATAACGATAGCCATAGTCCTGTCACTCGAAACACACTGGATGTCATAGTGCTTAATGCCAGGTCCATCATAAATAAAATGGCTCGACTTCGAGCTATCGCTTTCGAGATGATGCCCGATGTTATATGCATAACAGAATCTTGGACCCATCCAATCATTTCTGACTCCTCCCTTATCAGAGACGAGTATGATTTCTATCGTCACGATCGCATTAATAAGCGTGGTGGTGGTTGTATTCTCTATATTAGAACGTCATTTAGGCACTTTCCGTTTTATCTGAATAGCATGTCCTTCTCTGGAAATTACTGTTTCGCTTCTATTATCCTGTCGCCCCGGCAAAAGGCGATTATGGGATGTGTATATAATCCTCCTAACTCTTCATCTGAAGAAGATGCAAATTTGTGTGAAATATTCAAGTTTATTTCAGAATCCACTTTTGAAGTTAAAATTATTGCTGGAGATTTTAATTTTCCTGAAATCGACTGGCTTTCAAACTATTGTTCCCCTAGATTTCAGCCTTTCCTAGATACCATTAATTTTTCTAACTGGTCTCAACTGGTTAGTTCCCCAACAAGACAGAATCAGATCCTAGATCTGATTTTCACAAATGGTATTGCCCCTCTCTTCGTTGATTTTAAGCAGGACATCTTCCAAAGTGATCACTTATTAATTCACTGTTGCCCTCCGCTTCCTTCTACGTAAAAAGGCTAGTGCTAGTCGTACCTATCATGCGTATGACATCGCAGATATTAGCTCAATCCACAATTTTCTCGACTCATTAGATTGGCAGAGCCTCTCCTCCATTAACGACGCTGCATATCTTTCTGAACTCATGTCAGTCGTTTCTAATAAAATGCTGGAATTTGTGCCCACTAAAATTGCGAAACCCTACACACCAGAATCGACCGTCCCTCATTTTCTTTTGCCCAGACTAAAGAAATTGAGGAGGCAGCTGAAAGATAGATCTACTAGTTCGCTGTCTGTGCACCTAAGGATCGCAGAGATCTTCGAATTAGCGTCAAAGATTCGTCTTGCACGTGACCAGCACAGGGAATCTTGCGCACTGAGCGAGTCAAACTCTGCAAATCGGTTGCACAACTGTTTCGTCGTAGGTCCTCCGCAAAACGAGGAATTGAAATACCCCATTGCTTAATGAAAATAAAACATTTTTACTAGATGAGTCTGGTAAGGCTGAATTATTCAATGCTTTCTTTGCGAAGCATTTTACGACAGAATCCGAACCGGTCCCGTCGTTTCAACCATACTCAGACAATACTCTCGGGAACATTGATTTCTCCATAGAATTAATTCGTCAGCAGATAATTTGTCTAAAAAACTCGCACTCTTCGGGAACTGATGGTATCCCCAATTCAGTTATCAAAAGAGTGTCAACCTTTCCCAAATTAATTAGCCATATATTTTCAGTCTATCTCTTAAATGGTTAATTTCCTGACACTTGGAAGACATCCATTATTCTTCCAGTCTTTAAATCAGGATCTCATTCAGACATAAATAACTACCGCGGTGTTCATAAAACCCCGGCCCTAGCTTAACTTCTGGATAAGATTAGTTTTAATCAAATTCTCCATTTTTGCCTAAAAAATAAGTTTTTAAGTGACTCGCAGATGGTTTTCTACCCGGAAGATCATGCGAGACGTGTCACTTAGCTTTTATTAACCACGTCACTTCCCTCCGTAACGAGCGGCAATCCGTGGTTGTTATCTACTTTGACTTGAGCAAAGCCTTCGACAAGGTACCGCACAGACGGCTTCTGGTAAAATTGGAAGCCATTGGCATCCGTCCCTCTCTTCTCGACTTTATTGGTTCCTACTTGTCTAACCGCAGCCAGAAGGTCCTAGCAGATAATAGTTACTCCACTTCTCAGCTGATTACGAGTGGCGTTTTTCAAGGCACTGTCTTGGGTCCTTTACTCTTCATTCTATGCATAAACGAAATTTAGACTGTTCTAAAAAATTTACACAATCTCATTTATGCAGACGACCTCAAATGCATATACTCATTTTATAAGGACACGGCAAGTATATGCGTTGATAAAATAAATGCGGACCTACTTACCTGGCAGATGAAATTCTCTCCATCCAAGTGCAGTTTCATGTGTTTCGGTCCCGCCAAGATTCCTCGTCCCCTAGTCTTTCAAAATACTCCTCTTTTAGAACGATCCGCTATAAAAGACTTAGGTCTAAGCTACACAAATAAACTAGCATTGTCGCTCCATTCGGATCGAATATCTGCGAAGGCTGCACAGATATGCGGTTTAATATCACACAATTTCTTCCTGCTGGAAATAAAGTTAAAACTTTATTACATGTTTGTTCTACCCATCCTAGAATACTGCTGTCCCCTCTTTGGTCTAATGAATGCTTCTGACTGCGGTCAGATTGAAAATGTACAAAGGGTATTTACTCGCAAAATATTCGCTCTTCCCCGATCCACTATTTCTTATACGGAGAGATGTCAGTTAGCGAACAGGACATTTCTTTGGGTCAGAAGACTTGAAGCGGGCCTCTGTTTCCTCTTTCGCGTTAACTCTACCCCTAACCTTCCACGAATCAACGCTCTCATCCCCGCAGATAGGCCTTATGCCACTCGTAATTCCTCTAGGATTATTGCACCCCCCTTAAGCTCCACTTCGAACCATTCTCACTTCTCTGCCTCCAAATATGCCTTCCTTTGGAATCATATTCCCCTCGAAATTAGGCTGTCGTCTAACTCAGCAGTTTTTAAAGTCAAATTACGTAAACACTTAACTTCGGAAGATATAAAGTCCTTGTTATCCGTCTCCTTCCCAAACATAACTTTTGGACTTTGAAAAGGGTTCCCCTGGTATCTGAGGTGGTTATGTTTAGGTCAAATTTTTTTCCATACATGTCTATTTATTCCTCATTTGAGTGATATTTGCAACGATGATTCGTCCACTTCTCTGTCCAGTCATCATTGCCATTTTCTCAATTCTCCGTTTTACAACTCTGACGATAGGCTTCATGGTCTTTAGTCATGCTCGTGACGGTTCTGCTATTTTCGCCAGCTCGTCGCTAAACTCCGCAGTCTACAAGGTCACATCTCCGGCGTTTCATTGATTATCAGGTGACCTCTGCCGTTCACTCTCTTGTCGACCCTGTTGTCCGCGATGGCCTCCTCAGGTCTCACCTCCCTGATGGTTGATCATGAAGCCAGTCGGGCGGTGTAACAATGGTGAACGACAACCTCTACTGTTATATGATTTCTCCAATTACAAGAAGCGTTTTCAACCCTCATTCGTTCTCATCAACAGTCCTGTCTCATTTGCACTACAATCAATTCTCTCAACCAACCCCCTTAATTTTGTTGAAGCAGTTTTTTTCTCCTACGTTTTGTTTTTTTAAGCGGGGGTTCGCTGAACTCCACCCCAGCTTAAATGGTAGGAGTTTTTTTTCACTACTCCCTCATTAGTTCACCATGCGTTGACTACTGTTTTAAAACGACTATATGTTGGTTAATATGAATTAATCTACCAACACTACTAAACGCTCCCGCTGTCTATGTGGTTGTTTCATGGAGAGCAGCATTTATCAACTTTGTATTTATTTTTCCACAGCACTAATTTTGCAATGACGAGGCCCTCCGGGCCTAAAATATAAAATTTATTTATTAAGAACGTTGACCTCTGGACGGGACAAGGCATCAACAACGACATTCTCATTACCGCGAACATAACGTATGTCTGAGGTGAATTGAGAGATCGGTCAGACAGTATATTTGAGGGAAAAATAGGCTTGGGCCTTTGAACTACCTATCTGTTACATCAAAATCTCAAGAATTATAAACAATTTTAACAAGTTTTCAGTCAGGAAAATATAGACAGTCACATGGTGCAGTGGTGTTTCAAGGTTAATTTGTCCCACAGTCAACGTTGTGTTGCAGCATGTGTATATCAAGTCGGTGTTTGAATATCTCCACAGATTGGGACATAACAATCGCCTCGAGAAGGTTATTCCACGGGTCCACGACACGATTAGAGATAAAATTCTTCCGTACATCCAATCGTCCTTGGGGCACATACAGTTAGAAGGGATGCCCCCGGAGATAAGTTGTAGTGGCGAGTTGGAAGAAGTCGTCACACATGAGAGCACAGTCCAAGCCGCGCACGATACGGAAGGTGTGTATCAAGTCTCCGCGTTACTGCCTATAACTCAAAGGATATAGATTAAGGTTATTTAGGCGGATCTCATATGGTAGTGAACCTTGGCCTCTTACTAATTTTGTTGCTCGCCGCTGCACCCTCTCAAGTACGTTATAATCTTGCCGCATCCACGGTCTCCAGGCTTGAATCGCGTATTCAAGATGTGGCCTTATGAAGGTACGGAAGATTTTCAAGAAATAGTTTTCATCAAAAACCGTGAATGCCCGCTTGATGGCGTACAACGTTGAAGTTGCAGTTTTAGCTGCCTTACAACGTCGTGTAGTAGGTTTGAGATTGTCATCCAGATGCCGAGATCCTTATGCATTTCTGTTTCTTGCAGAAGGATTCTGTTCAGATGGTAGGGTCGCGCATAAGGCACCGCTTTTCGATTTCCCAGGCGCAGCAGAGTGCATTTGTTAGAATTGAAGGACAGCAGCCATCTATGCGAGCAAGCGTTTTATCGACAAAGATTTTCCTGGAAGTTATCTTCATCGGCAGCACACCGGATGACCCTCCGTGTTTTTACATCATCTGCAAACATGGCACACTCGCAGTCGAATTCCTGTACACAATCATTAACGAACAAGAGAAAGAGGGTGGGTCCGAGTACTGAATCTTGAGGTACTCCACTCTCGATGACTTTCGGCCTTGATTGTTGTCGTCCTACACACAAAGTTTGGGAACGACCAGATAGGAAATTCTCAATCCACGTAAGAAGTCTGCCTCCGATACCCATCAGTCTCAACTTATGCAGGTAACGTTGGAGTGGAACACTGTCAAAGGCCTTCCGGAAATCAATGTAGGCTGCATGTACAATTTCTTTTGCATTAATTGCCCTTGTCCAGCTTCGCATCGTATAAAGCAAGTTTGTTACACATGACCTTCCCCTACGGAATCCAAATTGCGCATTCGACAATATATTGTGAGTTTCACAATATATCATCAATTGCTTCTTGATGATCTTCTCCATTACTTTGCAGCATATGGAGGTCAGACTCACGGGTCTATAGTTATTCGCAGATGCAGGACCACCGCTTTTGTAAAGCGGTGTAATATGCGCAAACTTCGAGTCCGGAGGAAGTATTCCAGTATCAAACGATTTCTGGCACACTAGTGAAAGGGGTTTAGCTAGCTCTCTAGCAAGTTCCTTGAGCAATTTGGCAGGGATTCCATCTGGACCCGGAGATTTACATTCCTTCAAGCTTTTTAGTTCTTGAAAAATCGTCCCTTCTTCAAACAAAATATCCCAATATTTGGTGCTTTCACGACCTCGTCAACAGTTGCGATGAAGGGAGATTCTATGGTGAAGAGAGACTGAAAGAACTCAGCAAAATGTTCTGCTTTGCTTTAGAGTCGGATATTTCGTGACCATCATCAGTTTGCATACCAGAAATTGGGTTCCTGTTACGTGTGCTTTTCCGTAAATAACTGTATAGCAACTTTGGATTATTGACAGCTCGACGAAGTAGATCGCTCTCAAAGTCCCGTCGTGCTTTGAAAACCACTTTTTTACCTTGTTCCACTGGATTTTGTACTGTTCAAATTCTTCTTTGCGGCTTGTGTTGCACAACTTCTTCCAAAGCTTTCTTTTTTTATTGATCTCTCTTTTAATAATAAGTTGTATATTTCAGGCCCAATGGGCCTCATCAATAAACCAAAAATTCGATAACACGAAGTACTAGAAATAATTGCTTTAACAAACAGTATCCGTAGTCTTTAGCTATAAGACGAGTATAACTGTTTAGAAGCGAATTTGTTAGATTCGAAAAAAGGAATATAGCAGTGTCATGCGGAAGGTGAAATTCAAGGGCACACACAGATGAGCCACATCGTTATCTAGAATTATGACTATGTATTCTGGTACCCACTGCCTCCGTTAGTAAGGGGGAGGGGCTTGGAAGCAAACTCAGTCGAAGCTGAGTGTGGGGCAGAACAATAGGTATTAACGAAACATTACTGGTATAGACGGGTTCACGGCACTACGCTCGGGTTCCCAAACCGGTGCGGCATAATGGAACATAGGGAACCCACCAGTTTATGATCGTGATGGGCACCGCTGTATGATATCCAAAAGTCCGTCAAATCTACAAGACCATCGTTGGGGATGTCTGAGATGTGACCAAATATAAGGCCCTGATGATGGTTGATGACCAGCGAAATGAGAGCCGTCAAGACTGCTTCCTCATTCCGGGGGACATGAGTCAGACGAAGGTAGTTTCAAGAAGGGGTCCTAAATTCCCGATGGTCCTTTCTCCGGATTGTGGAGAAAGCTGCCCGGAAAAGATGAGGAAAACAAAAGGTTAATAGATTCAGTGTTAAGATAAATGTGCAGTCTTCGCTTGAATGCACATAGACTAGTCAACGTCCGAATATAAATCGGCAAATTATTCCAAAGAAAGCTATACCTAGAAGCAAAAAATAGAGATCGCTTAGAAGTGGAAGAAGCAGGAGGAGGTATAATCAACGTTGAATTTCTTAGGTTGTAAGGGCGAGTAACGGGAGTAAGGGCAGAAATCTTGGGGAGATTTGAACTATTATTAAGGCGAAACAGGATACAAAACCCTGCTTCCAGTCTCTGTTCAGCCATGGAGGTCGGCTAGATACCTTGGGCACTGAAAGTGGACAATGACTGCGCATTAGCTGCAACAACCACTCCTTAAATGTTTTTCAGTCATCAGTGATATCCCCAGAGAAAAGAAGACTCCAGTCTATTCGTGATGCCTCTACTCTCATTTGTGAGAAGTCACCTCGCCATATATTCGGCCTTGGTTCGTCTACTGTAGAGGGGGATTTTAGTCAAGGTGACGTACTTCACGTGGCGAATATCGATTTGGCTTAGCTTAGAGGGCGTAAGTGAGAGGTTTGTGATCCGTGTGAACATGGAAATCTCTCCCCTCCAGCGGGTGGCGATAATGTCGGATGGCTAGGTAAATGGCGAGAAGTTCACGCGAGAAAGTACTATAGCGAGTCTGCGCCGGCTGAAGCTTCTGGGAGAAGAAGGCTAGCGGCTGCAACTGTCCGTGGACCTGTTGCTGCAGAACTGCGCCGACGGCAATGTTTGAAGCATCGGTGGTCAGAATAAGCTGTTTATCAGCATCGGTGCTTGGATGATGAAGCAGGGTGACATCCGCGAGTGCTTTCTTGGCTGCCTCGAATGCTTCAAGAGCACTGGGGGAAAGTTGAAGCGACTTGGACCTCAAAAAATCCGTCAAAGGTGCCAGGGTGGCAGCGCAATTTGGTATGAAACGCCGGTAGTAGTTGATTAGGCCGATGAAATGGCGGAGCTGTGTTATGGACTTCGGGGCTGGAAAAGACAACACGCTTTGCACCTTCTCTGGGAGGGGTGTGATCCCATGTTGGTCAAGACGATGGCCAAGAAAATCCAGAGAAGTGCCGCCAAAAAGACACTTATCGACGTTCAGCTGTAGACCATTTTGCTAAAAACGATCGAAAACTTGGCGTAAATGTTCAACGTGCTCCTCGGGTGACGAGCTTGCGACAAGGATGTCGTCAATGTACACGAACGTGAAGGAGAGACCGCGTAAAATTTTATCTACAAAACGCTGAAACATTTGGGCCGCGTTCCGCAAACCGAAAGGCATGCGAAGGAATTCAAACAGGCCGAATGGGATCATGACGGCAGTTTTAGGGATATCCTCCTCCGCGACTGGTATTTGGTGATAAGCTCGCCTGATTTCAATCTTGGAAAAAAATCGTCTTTCCAGCCAACATGTTGAAAAAGTCATGAATATGGGGAATCGGATACCGGTCCGGGACTGTAGCTCGATTGAGAGCGCGATAATCACCGCATGGCCGCCAATCATCGGATGACATTTGGGAACCATGTGCAGTGGTGAAGCCCATGGACTGGACGAAGGACGGATAATCCCCAAATTCAACATGTGCTCGAATTCATTCTTCGCGATTTGCAGCTTCTCAGGATGAAGCCTATGCAGATGAGCATGGACCGGTCTGCCGGTGGTAGTTATATGGTGGCGAATGGCGTGTTGAACCTGCTCCGTAAACTGACAGGGCTTCGAAAGGGAAGGAGAATCCCTCAAGATGTCAGAAAATGGCAGGCTTGGTACGGCCAAGTGGATGCCAGCGAAAGGCTCACGCTAGACTACCCCGAAAGTAAACAGCTGAGTGGTAGGATCTAGCAACTTCTGACGTTTAAGGTCAACTGTGAGGCCGAAGTGTGACAAGAAATCCATTCCAATGATAGGCGAATGGACGTCGGCCTGGATGAAGACCCATTAGAAGCGGCAACGAAGCCCGAGGTTTAAAGCCAGGGACCGTTGACCGAACGTGCCGATAGAAGTGTTGTTCGCAGCCTGCAGTGTAAACTGCGATGGCTGGAGATGATAATAATAATAATTTGTATATTTAAGGCCCAAGGGGCCCTGTCGATGACGAGGGGGTGGTAAAACGCTAACCTCTGCGCCTGTATCGATCAAGTAACGGAACCCTGTGGACTTGTCGGTCACGTAAAACAGGCGACTGTGTCGCGAGCGGCCAGCACCAGTCGTCGCCATTACTGGCTGGCGGCGCCGTTTCCCGAACGTGAACGTCTAGCATAAGAACAAGGCGGGACGCATTTAATAGCATCCGGGCCAAAATGTTCGGTGGTACCAGCAGACCTTGTCGTCTGCACGCTCTTTTGAGTTAGAACGATTGCGGCTTGCAGAGGGACGACCGGTTTGAAGTCGGTTGAGTGTGGAACACATTGTGCTCACTTGAGAGCACAATAACCTGACAGTATCTTTAAGATCCTGCAGGTCGTCATCTCTGTTGTCTATAAAGTCTCGAATCGGTTGAGAGGGTGAAGTAGACCACGGGGATGAGGTATCAAGTGATTTAGTGGACTTTCGCTGCGTACGGTTGTCAGGTTTACTGTCGGATCGTGAGGCCGAAACATGGGAGACGGCATGCTGAGGTCGAGGCTTGATTTACAGCGTACGAACTAGTACCGGGGTAACATTGATGGATGCGGTCTGCGTGATCCGCGAGTTCGGTCAGCGGAAAATCGTCGTCAAGCCGGGCAAGTACCTGTTGCATTGGATAGGGTAATTTATCCATCCAAATGCGACGGAAAATAGAATCATCTAAGGTGCGACCAGCAAGCAGGTGACGCATGTAGCGCATAAGAGCAGAGGGGGTTTGGTCGCCAAGCTCGACGCTGTTGAGGAGTTGGCGAAGCTTGCTGTCAGCAGATTGTGCCGTACGCTCAAGAATACCCTTTTTTAAGCTAGAGTAGGGCTTGACTTTGGGGATAAATAAATAAATAATTTGTATATTTAAGGCCCAAGGGGCCCTGTCGGTACAAACTTAGTGCTATTGTGAAAATAAAAATAATGATGATAAGCAGTGAACCCTTATAAAATAATTGTCATCGGCGGTAAAAAAAACTCCTAGATCGGTGGATGAGTTCAGCGGGCCAGCGAGTTCAAAAAAACTTAAGGAGAAAAAACTGCCTTAATAGGTAAAAGGGTTTGATGTGGTTAGTTTGGGACCTGATGTTGAGGGTTTGGGACGTTTATGGTCATGGGAAAAAATAATATATCGTTGAGTTAGGAAGGGGTCATCCGGAAGGCAGGAGAAGGCAGTAGAAGTCAAGGCAACATCATCGAGTTGCGACCCACCAGATTCTAGAGCCAATCGCGAAGACCACAGCGAAGGTTGCAAAAACGGAGAAGAATTCGCAGCCCTTGGAAGTGATGCTTGACTCTGCAGAGGGAAATGCTTACATATTTAGAAACCATTTTAGTATCCTCGGAAGAGCTTCAAATGCCAGGAGGACCCTTTTCAAAATCTACAACTTGCGTGTTTGGAAAGGAAACAGACAGTAACGATTTTATTTCCCCTAAATTTAAATGCTTATATAATTTGCCTTTAAAAATCGACAGTGTAGAAGACAGTTTAATATCGAGAGGAAGGTTGTTCCAAATAAAAGCATATTTGGAGGTAAAAAAGCGAGAACGGTTAAATGTGGAGCTACGAGGTGGTAAAATTATCATGGAAGAGTTACGAGTGGCGTAAGGTCGGTCTACTGGAAGGAGAGCGTTAATTTGTGGGAGATTAGGACTATTGTTAACGCGAAGCAGAAAGCATAGACCAGCTTCGAGTCTTCTTATCCAAATAAATTTAATGTTTGCTAATTGACATCGATCTGTATAACACATACCAGACCCAGAAACAGAAAATATTTTACGAGTGAAAACTCGCTGAACCTTTTCAATCTTACTACGGTCATGCTGGGTCATGAGGCCAAAAAGCGGGCAGCAGTATTCTAGTATAGGAAGAACAAACATGCGGTATAGTTTTAACTTCATTTCTGGAAGGAAAAAGTTATGCGATATAAACCCACATATCTGTGCGGCCTTGTCAGAAATTCGATCTGCATGAGGTGATAATGCAAGCTTATTCGTGTAATTAAGACCCAAATCCTTTATCGTAGATCTTTCTAACAGTGGACTATTTTGGAAGATAATGGGTCCAGGAAGCCTTGCGGGACCAAAACTCAAGAAACTACATTTTGATGGAGAAAACTCCATCTGCCATGTAGCGCTCCAACTTGAGAGAGTACGCAAGTCTGCGTTAACTTTATCAACAGAAGTACTGGCCGTGTCCTTAGAAAATGAGTAAATACACTTAAGGTCATCAGCATATATGAAATTTTCCGAATTATTTAGCACTGTTGAAATTTCGTTTATGTAAAGAATGAAAAGGAGGGGACCTAAAACCGTGCCTTGTAATACACCACTCGTGATCGGCTGAAGCATCGAGTAGCCATTGCCTACTAAGACCTTCTGGCTGCGGTTAGACAGGTAGGAGGCAATGAAATCGAGGAGGAGAGGCCTGATGCCTAGGGCTTCCAGTTTCACTAAAAGGCGCCTATGAGGCACCTTGTCAAAAGCTTTACTAAGGTCAAAGTAAATCACGATGACTGATTGCTGTTCATTATGCATTGATGTAAGCAGGTTAAGGAATGCTAAGTGGCAGGTTTCGCATGATCTTCCAGGTAGAAATCCATGCTGTGAGGCACTTAATAGTTTATTTTCTACACAAAAATCGAGAATTTGATTAAAAATGATCTTTTCCAGAAGTTTGGCTAGGGCCGGGGTTTTATGAACACCTCGGTAGTTATTTACGTCCGAACGAGATCCTGACTTGAAGACTGGAAGAATAATAGATGTCTTCCATGAGTCAGGAAAGAAACCGTTTAGAAGATAAGCTGAGAATAGATAACTTAGCAATCGGGGGAAGCTGAATACTCTCTTGATAAGTGAATTTGGAAGGTCGTCAGTTCCCGAGGAGTGCAAGTTTTTTAGACGGATAATGTGCTTACGAATTACTTCTATGGAGAAATCTATGGTACTGATAGTATTGACTGAGCATGGCTGAAACGACGGGACCGGTTCAGATTCCGTCGTAAGGTGTTTTGCAAAGAACTCATTGAACATTTCAGACTTCTTAGACTCATCTTGCACAAAGTTTTTATTTTCATTCAGTAAAGGGGGATTTCGTGACCTCGTTTAGCGGAGGACCGACGGCGGAACAGTTGGGCAATCGATTTTGCAGAGTTTAACTCGCTGAGTGCGCAAGATTCCCTATGTTTGTCACGTGTAAGACGAATCTTAGACGCTAATTCGAAAATCCCTGCGATTCTAAGGTGCACCGATAATGAACTAGTAGACTGGTCTTTCAACAGTCTTTGCAATTTCTTCAGTCTAGACATAAGAAAATGAGGAACGGTGGGGTCCGAAGTATAAGGCTTAACAATTTTGATCGGCACAAATTCCAAAATGCTATTTGAAATTGCCGTCATTAAGTCACCGAGAATTGTTACACTGTTCGTGGAGGAAAGCTCCTGCCAGTCTAGTGAGTCCATAAAGTTGTTAATTAAATTAATATCAGCTAGGTCAAACGCACGGTAGGTAGGAGTGTTGCTAGCCTTTTTCGTAGAAGCAAGCGGAAGGCAACAATGGATCAAAGTATGGTCACTTGGGAAGAGGTTCTGATTGTAGTCAACAAAAAGGGGGAAAATGTCATTAGTGAAAATTAAATCTAAAATATGCTGATCCCTTGTTGGGGAACAGACCAACTGAGACCAGTTTGAAAAATTGATGGTATCTAGGAAGGGCTGAAATCTGGATGGACAACAGTTCAATGAACAATCAATTTCGGGAAAGTTGAAATCCCCTGCGATAACTTTAGCATCAAAGGCGGACTCCGAAATCAGCCTGAATATTTTGCAAAGCTTTTCATCATCTTCCGATGATGAGTTAGGTGGACTATAAATGCATCCAATAATCGCCTTTTGACGGGGAGACCGGATAATGGATGCAAAGCAGTAATTGCCCGAGAATGACTCAGCATCTAGGTTGAACGGGAAATGCTTAAAAATAGCTTTAATATAGAGAAGACAACCGCCACCACGTTTACTAGGGCGGTCTTGACGGTAGAAATCATACTTGTCTATTAATCAAGGATAGGATCAAGGAGATCCTGAACGGCGAAAGCGATGCCGAACGGTAAGTACTGCACGACGTATGCGTAACGCGTACGCTCGCCAGTAATCTGATGTGAGGCAAAACAGCCTCGATCTGTTTGAACCAGACCGTCGAGTCACGCAATTTGTACGGGGGGAGCTTAGTGGATATCTGAAAAGCCTGAGGCTCGTTCTGATCAGGTGGTATACACGAGTTGTTAGAACCAGCATCATCTTCGTCGCAATCGTGAAATTGGTGGTATTCGTCACCCATGTTGAAAAACGTATGAACGGCAGAGTCAAACGTGAAAAACAGGTAAATGGAATAAATAATAAGACGTGGATGGTAATAGAAACGGGGTCACCAAATTTGTAGAGGCTATATCATTACAAATATACAAAACTTCTTGGCAGATACACAATGAAAAACTTTCTAAGGTAGTCTGACTGCTAGTAAGTGATTTACAAGACTATTCTAATGGAAAAATTGTCAAAACCAGTATATGAGGATGACGATAAAGATTATTAATGATTCAACTCACTTAGATCCTTCATGGTCCTAGCCGGCAGTAGTCAAGCCGTCGATTTGCCAAAGGATGAGTCCGTAAAGATCAGGATCCAAGTTCGTTGGGCCGTGCTTGTGCGAATTGAGGAAATTATTGTTTGCAAATTGTTGTTGGATTCTCCTGAGCCCGATAAATGATCACCAGAGAGGTGTCGTAGAAGGGCAAAATAAACAGCGGCAGGTGAGGAGAGAATTGAGCTGTGGAGTGTTTAGCAAGACAGTTGCTGGCACGCGTCAAAACTGAAAATGTGCTTGTGCGTTATATTTTGTTAAAACAAAATTTGTAATTTATAGGTTTAAACAACGCACAAGTTGAGCCAAGAGCCTACAAATGAAAAAATATGCTTCTCTCCTTGTCAAAGCTCCCGAAATTTTCAGTGTGTCGACCGCTTTTTATGTTGTTCACAAACTTTTTGAAGTCGTTGTCAGTCGTTAGGACATAGGACTTCTTGTCCATCAAGAGGTCATTGACTTTTTCCCCATTCCCCACCTAATGCATGACGAAGGTCGAGCGTCCTTTGACGGCGGGCAGGGTGAGAAGACGTTAAACGATGAACGGCACAAAATTAATCTAGGAGCGAGGGATTGTATGGGAATAACGAAAAATGGTAAAAATTTACGAAAATAGGGGGAGTTGCAGAACCGGAAAATTTGAGCAACTATTTATTTAGCAAACACAAAACGTGATATGCTACCAAAATAGTAAAAATCAGTATTTAAAAGATCAAAATGAACATATCGACCGGGAGATGCGATGACGGAGCCAACACGCGAAGCTATAAAATTGAAGATGAGCTGGGATTATTCATTTTAAACACCCTTGGTCTGGTCGGCTCATTACACCACAAGCCAAGCAGGCTCAAAGCGCAACTCTGAAAAAGGGACCAATCAACGAGCAGACATCAACGACCAATCAAATATACATACAGCGCCTGACCACCCCCTAGGAGTCAGCTCGCGTACTCGATGGTGTTTATTAGTATGCGCATTAGTTTCACCCTAATTGCCGACATAATTGTTGGATGGATTGAAAAATCCATAAGGAAGCCTCCTCAATGACTACGTAAGGGACTTGCGGATGCCAGCGTTCTTAGCTTAACCTTTAGCGAGCCGTAGTTAACTGCCCTAGTTATATAAAATGTTTTAATTTTCTGTAAAAAACCGTCCAATATTCGGGATATCAGTAACTTTATGTGGGCATTATTGGAACCCAGAACTCATACTATTTTTTGTTGGCTTCAGTAAGACCCGCTCCAATCTGAATTGTGTTTTTGGAAAGGGGTCTGATCACAGAGGACCTTCCCTCTGATCGGAGAATGTCAGTTTCAGGCAACTCCACATTCACAAAATGAGAGCTTAGTCAATTTCTCCGCGACATTAGCTTTGAGACTACATTGGAACTAGTATAAGGAGCTATTTATAGATATCCTGCGCTGTAAACATGCGAGAATAGGATAAAATCACTGAATGTTAGGTAATTATTACTTAAGGGCTTAATGTCGAAGAACGGCGGAACGCTGGCATGTAAGTGTGGTGGGGGTTGACAGCTGACAACAAAATTTTTTTCCTAACTTAGCAGGGACATTGTCTGTTATAGGTACCACGACAGAGGATACAGTTTTCACGATAGGACTGTGGCGTCGCCTTTTTTTGCGTAACTTTCTCACCGATTTCGGGTCCCACTTTACGTGCGGCCGGTCTCTGTTCCAAACCAAAGGCAATTAAATATCTGTCGGTCATGTAAGAATGTTGTGACTGTCTTCGGTATTACAAGTAAAGTCGTGACTCACGAAAATTATTCGGATGGTCATTTCGACATTTAAAAAATTCCAGTTCTCAATACGAAGTTTCTCTCCATTTTTCACCTCGATTTTACGTCTAAAATAACTCGAACATAAAAAAAAATTCGGAAAAATAACTTTTCGACTTTTTAGCATTTCAAAGATAATGCATATTTGGTAAAGTCGATGGTAGAAGCGATGAACACCACAGCAGACTTCTAGTGACTACTGTTTCTACCGTTGTGTTGCTTTCCAGTAAAAATGAGGGAATTTTCTGGCTGCTCAGGCGGAAATTCTATTTCAACTTCTTCGCTTTCTTATTTACCCATGATACTGTTATATGACCCTTTTTCATGAAAATTTGGGTACCCGACACCCTAAACTCCGAGGTGCATGTACTGAATTTCAAAAGAAATATACTGGATAGTCCGAAAAATAGTTGCACATGTACGCACTACATTTAATCTGAAGACGCGTTTGTCTAATTGAAACACCTCCGTTGGTGCAAAGGCCAATATCTAACAGCCGAACTCTTTTGACTGGTTCATACAAAATGATGAGGACAGACCAAACCGTATCGATTCCGGATTTTAGTGAGCGCTGTCCTACGTCAAGAAAGTTCAAAAAGCCGTCAGCTGTCTCATTTCACTCGAATTTCCACACACGCCAAAAGTATCTATCTGGCACAATATGACAAAGTCAAAAAAACCTGTTGCCACGACAAGAGAAGCTTGGAGATTACTATGGGAGCAGACGGCCGAGAATTTATCATTGGTTAGAAATTGAATCAACTCTTACGTCGCGGCTCGTTTGAAGGAACCTGGCTCCAAATCCAAAGAGAGCAAAATTCCGCACGAGTCGCAATTGCTGAACAGTGGTTCTGTGGTGCAAATTGCATCAGAAACCAACAAAACCGTTTTTAATGTAGCTGTAAAACTGTCTGGGCAGCAGTTAGTCATATCGGGTGTGTGTGAGTTAACAGTGGTTACGGTAACAGTGCTTATGGGCTGTTTCCTTTAAATTATCACATTCATCACAAAATCGCGGCGGCGAACGACCCGACTTGTAGTAGTCGCGTGGTTATGTAACAAATTTGCTGTTGGTTGCACCTTTAGCATCAGAGCAATCTTGATAAGCAACATGCAAAGTAAGCTGAAAAATGGGAGCATTTACTGCTGTCTCATGTAACAGTGGTCGCTGGCGAGACCATTGCATGTACTGTGTCACACCGAAGGGAATACCTTCGGATAATCTACTGCCTTTATGGGAATGTTCGGCCTTTTCTCTGAGTCCGCGTGTATTACTACACATTATACACGAAGAACTCTAAGTGGACGTGTCTGTGTTGATTTTACACTCAGAGGAAGTAGGTAAACTGTAAGGTCTGTGTGTAGTGAAGATGGACGTCCTTGAAATAGTAGAATGTTGAATAAAGAAGTTTAACGCTGTTTTGACGGTCAGATATCATGGCGTAGAAACTGATACCTTTTGAGTATTGCGCTCTCTGTACTTCGACTATATGTGACTGTCGTTGCCTCTGATAATAAGTTCGAGATCAAGTAATTGACTTCAGGCGATTGGGTCGCAGTTATTACTTGGCACTCGCCTTCGCGCATGTATCAGATTTTTTCATTTTAAGACCAGTACGAATAAAACGAAAACTAAATAAACATCGATGCACAAGAACAAGTAGACGTATAAGCAATCAGAAATGATACAATCTTCAGTAAATGTTTTAATTCAATTCACACACTTTTTTAGGGACTTGGTATGTGACGGCTTAGAGGGCACCCTCAGGTGAAGTCACGCAATGTACAAACTCGCACGGACTTGCAATAGGCGGCAAGCAGCTGCCACCAGTGCTATATGATGGTAGGTATTGGCTTGGATGTCACCAAACACCCAACCTTGCATGAAATTCGCAGGTAAGCAAGATTAATTCTTGTTTTCCGTTCTATTGTAAGCACTTACCCGATGATTTAAAAAAGAGTCCTCGTGAACAATTTATGGCATTTGTGCGGTCGTTCAAATAACGGTTCTAACAAGGTTACATTTTGTATGAGGAATTTTGCTAAGACTTTCCGATTCCCTCCGGATGCTGCATTACAGTGATTGTAAATGATAAAACTTATAAATTCTGACGTAAATCACGTCCGCCTCTTTTTCTTGATCGTTACCATAGCCCTAATTTTGGCGACTATTCGGGTGACCATATCTCGGAGAAATACACCCTACAATGGATGAATAAATTATCAAATAATCACTGCGTGCCGATCGGTAACTAAGTTGCGTGTTTGAAGCATGCCCCTGTAGCGGTTAAGATTATGGGTATAATCTAACTACCACAATACTAGACATTTGTTTATTCCGTACAGATAAATCTTTGTGTCTTCGGCAGATTGCCCGCTGTCAGCGGTGAATGCGCCTGTAAACAAAGATAACATAGAACTGAATGACCAAGTGTATCCCACGCGAAAGTCAGTTATTTCAGTAAGTTTTCCAGATTGTTTTTGCGTTCGTGGATGCCTGTGGTCGACTGCTCCCTGAGGTGGATGCGCGCATGTTCAAGCCAACCGGATGCCGTGATCATGTGATTCCTGAACCTAACGAACGAGGAACTTTGTAGTGAAACGCACGGTGAAAATGTAGGCTGGAACGCTTACGGTTTATTCTAGTTTGCGCCAAGGGCTTTTGTTGCAAGCAGGTTGGACGGCATATATGTTGTCATGATCTCTTGGACATGCGCCGGCGCGTTGTTTTGCGAAGCGACGGCCCGCCCGATGCAGCATATCAAAGTTAATGCTGAGTTCTTCTAATTTGCCGTTGAATAGGCCCACAATCCGAACTCCGAATTTGAGGCGTCGAAAGTAAGGAATTTCATTGCTGGGTGCCTAAAAAACACGAGTGATAGTTCAGGTTGCCAAGGAAAGGGAAAATGCGACACATTTATAGAGACAGACTTTACACTAAGAAGAAGACGACTCGATCGCTGGGACAATACTTTTATTATCCTGACGTTTCGATATCCGTCGCGAATTCTTCATCAGAGACATAGTCAGAGAGCAATAGCAGATAGGGACTTTACACTACTGGGTCAGACTCACGACCCTCGGCCTGAACAATTGAGTCCCGTTGGCAGCATCCACATAGACCATTACCACTTTTTCACACAGTGGATACTTTCAGTTTCTCAGTATGTTGCGAAGCGACCTCTCAAGTCATATCTAGCTGCCTGCTCTTTGTCCAGACACTAAAACTCAGACGACTTTTCTACGGGAAAACTTCATGTGTGCTCAAATAGTTGACTTAAACTGGGGTCAGATAACATAATTTAGTTGGTTAACTAGGGAAAAAACAGCTATTCGGGCGGTGGTATTTTCGGAACAAACTGTTTTTCCATTTCCTCGAACTTCTACCAGTAGGCAATGCGAAGAAACCACGTTCTGCAAACGACAAATCAAGTGGCTTTAGACATTCGATTCGTTACCTGGAGAGGCCGGTGGTCCTTCCATGGGTTAAAATCTTGCTGCATGCAAAGTAGTTATGGCTATTTTTTACCTTCTGACACGAACTGTCGATAGCATAGAGGGAACCAAAGCTGCCGAACGCTTCTTAGAATTTCACAGCCTTTTATTTTAAATCAAGACCGTTGAGACGCGACGATTATTTTTCCAACAACGACGTTCCAGCTGGCATTTTTTGAGATACTGTCACAGAACGGCATCTCCCCAATTCTACTGGACTGACTCGTGCGTTTCTCCCCAGAACATCTCGAAAACACAATAACTCGTTTAAGAACACCTGTTGCTCGTTTGTCTTATGCTTGCGTAGATGAAGGACCATAGGCTTTAGAAAAACGTTAGGCCGAGGAAAAGCCATGCCTTTCTGCTCTTATGTGTCTACTTCGGCACTTACTCTCTTTGCGGGACGATTGACAGCAAACAAAACCACCAGTGCACTAGGGCCGACGAGAGTGAAACTTAGGAATCAATCAACCCGTAATGACAGAGTCAGACGAACTTTACTTTAACGAACATTTATTGTGCCAGATTATGGAAAATGGGAAACTTGCCCAGCCGAAGCGCATGTTTTTTTTCAGACAGGAATAAGCCGCCGGTGCTCTGCGGACTTTCCGAATTGTGGGTAGAGAGTTTATTTTGCACCTTGGCTATTCGCATAGCTGGCAGATGCATCCGACGTAACTCAATGGCGAAAAAAATCTATGTGAAAAGTTGGAAAATTGGTCGCTTATTTCAGTTTGGTAGTGTCATTTTCCCGCCCGCGAGTTTTCTCGCATGAGCCAGCCCACAATCGGGCGCTTTAATATTATGTCTCCCTTTTGTCTACTGAAATGAGAAACGGTAGCTACTATTTTTTGTTGATGATGTCTGTGAATACTGCCGCTTGAAACAGACTTAGTCGAGGAGATTCTGAAATTGTTATCCTGACATAAATTGTCTTTGGATCTGAATTGATTAATCAGAGAATATGCCGACTAAAGGGTATTCGTTACAACCGCTATTTGGAACTGTAACCATCCACACCTTTCCTTTGTATGGATACAAATTGTTGTGTCAAAAATTCAATAACATTGGGAAAACAACTGGCGTATCAGAATAGACAACATTTAAAGCGCTTCTGACAGTCGTGGACTAAACTAGAATCCCTCTTCTTTCGATGCCGTGTGTTACACCATTTGATTTCAACAGTTTTTATCCACCTTTCTGCCAATCGCACACTGAAATCTTACAATGTATTTTGCGCACATAAACTTGCAAATGTATGTCCTACATTTAGAAGGACTACCAATGAGGGCACTGTAAATTAGGAGTGTTACTTCTCGTTTATTAGCCGTCGCCTGCCAGCCCTAATTCAAAGTTTGTATACCCTTGGATTCGAATCCTGGCCATCAAGTGTCGTCTATCGACTAGGTTGTGGAATATATTCGTCCCATTGCCCCTGGAGCCTCACAAGTTTTTAATTCTGGGGTTGTGTGTCCGACGAACAACGGCTTTTATGCTAGAAACGACTAACCCACTCTTCCTTATTTTCATCGGTACTCCTTACATGTCGCTAAGCGCCTATCTCTCAGGTTCTAGATTCAGTTCCATGGCACAATTCGATGAAAATGTTATTCAGGCTGATCGGTAACAACCATCCCACGGTGTATTTCCTTTGTTTGAATAGTTTCGAAACGCATCGACCTCTCTCCCTTTTGTGTCATATGCTGCCTTTGAAAGGTTTGCCTCGCAAACATCTTGGCAACGTAACGTCGAGTACACTAGGTTCGTTATATGAATTATAAGTAAGATAGTGCCGAATGATTTCATGGTAGACGGACTGCTTCTTATAACTGAGGTGGTTAAAATATTCGGCCTGGATTTTACAGATACGCAGTTCGGTAACTTTCTATGCTTATATTTTTCGTCTTCGTGTAGACTAACCAGTAATCTTGTTTGACGGACACATGTTTGCATACCTTATGAACAATGAAATGAATCACGCAGTCCTGCTTGTTCAGAGCGAAACATGATCAAGCAGCACATCGCAATGCTGCGCTAGACTTACCAAGCAATCATTCAAGGCTTTAGAAATCTTTTTTACAGAATTACGGTTATTTTATGATCCTAAACTCTGTGATCTGATTTCGACAATGTGCAAGCCGTAAGCTGACGGCGGACGCATCGAAGCTTTAAGACCATATCCTTTCGGTTACTTTTAAGTTGAGTGATTTCCGGCCTTTCTTCCGCAGCGCAGATAATTAATTCCCAGCCTATTAAGTTATGCAAACTCTACTTGTGTAAGTTCAGTTTTCCCGCCACGATATAATTGAATAGTCAGCCTGCTAGGTAACTTAAACGTTCATATTTATAGACTTCTGATGTATTTTTCGCTATGATTTTTCAATTTCATCATACAGATAGTTCGCAAAACGCAGGCTTCTGTGGAAAATGGAAAAGTATATGCGTCCATTTTTATTTCGACACAGCTTGGTGTCTTTGTCGTACATATGCGACCTTGATTGTCACGCCATCTTGCCCAATCGCAAACCAACATCGATCTAATATTAGCCAATCAACTTTCCGAAACATTTCCATTCGCGCCAACTCAGTTTCAAAAAGGATTTCGTGCGAAGTCGGTTTGCGCGACGCGTTCTCACTACCGTGAAAGCTGTTCTTACACCATGCGCTGTTTAGAAGTGCATGGCGACAAAAAAATATGAGCGAGTCTCGATTTATCTGGATTACCAATTTCTCACATAAATGTAACGAGGATGACATCGTGAGGGCACTTGAACGGTAGGTTTGCTTTCGTTGATTTTGCACCAATAATATCCTGGTATCGTTCCTAAATTAGTTATTGATCCTTATTTTTACAATTTCAGACATGGAGATATCAACAAAGTCAGTATTATCAGTCACGAAAAAGCCTTAAGTGCCATTGTTGGATTTACCGAACGTTCTTCGGCTGCACGCGCCGTTCGATCTCAAAATATATTGAAAGGAGATACACTTAAGCTGGATTATTGTGATGCATATGGGGAACCTTGGATTTCACGACCTGTGGATTCTGTTTCGAATAGTGAAGTGTATTTGAAAGGGAAATCTGTCCTGTAAGTCTCATACGGAGCGTTGTCTGTCTTTATATTGGCTAATCAACTTTTCCGATATCGTTTCTAGTTTCATTTTTCTTTCTATGCTTTTTATCTGAAGTCTATAGTCCCCCTTAGTTAAACAACCTAACCATGTTGTTACCTATGTTTTGACGCGTCCATTAACTGTGTTTTTACTGATTGTGTTGCGGCGCCTTCTCTGCCCTTAATAGCGTAGATACTTCCTCGGTTGTAATTTCAACCATGTTCACTTTCTTACTTACAATTCTTCTGCCTTCTCTTTCTGGTAGTCTTTGTAAACGAGCTCTATTTTTCATTCATCCCATTTTCTTTGCTATAAATATGTTCTCCGCCTAACCGCACTCTTATTATGTAGCGGTCGTTCGTGCTGCATGCGCAGATATAAATGCAGTTAATTAGCTTGATCAGAAGTTATCAAATATTAGTATTGGATCCTTTGCGAATGTACTTCATAGTTTCGTTTCTCAAGTTACCCCTCTTGGTCCTATTTTCATATTAAGTTTGTACATTTTGTATGACTTGCCATACTGACAGCGTGGATGCTAGCCAAATACTTAGACAAGTGTTCGCGGACATTCTGCCGCTGCGTGACACGACTGTGAGAGATTCATTCCTTCGGTGGATCCCCCATTGTTCCTTATGTGCCTTTTTCTAAAAAGCTGCGTATTCCGTTTATTTCATCGGTTGGTCTCCCGGACCGGGGGCACGACAGATGTTCGTGCTCCCGGTCCAACAAATTTGTACACTGCTATGCTTTTACCGTACTATTGCTGTCTGTCTTCCTAAATTAAATCATGTAATTAACCTGTACCGAATCTGCACATGAGTGCACCTAGTGTTGTGGGTGAGTGGGCATTTAACTCCTAATTCCAAACCAGACCGCCAGGCGAATTTCTCCTATCGCCGAACCTCCCTATAAGTGACAATATTTCGGTCATACTGTTTCGATATTTACTTCCTAAACAAGTGTCAGATAATCTGTAGTAGGTTTAAATCAACCCGATATGCGAAGTTCTTTTGCATAGCTTTTTACAGAAGTATAGCTCTTAGTCAGAAATTTCGTCACTGGACCTTTCAATTTATCATTACGCGTGCACAAAAGCATTTCAATACTCTCACCACCACTTGTGTTTAGTTTTCTCTAACGTCATGGTGCCATTCAACCGCTGCTATCTTGGGACCTTATATCATCAGAAACGACTTTTATGATGGCAAATGCTTGTCAAATATCTGTATGTTTATCCTAAAATGTCCTTAATTGTTTGGTAACTTGGTTTTGAAGACTTCGGGTTGTTCTTTTACTCTAACCATACTTTTTTCTTTGAGCCCTGTATGTTCTACGTCTGCAGGCTTTTCTGCGCTGTACAACCATGAACTATAGTGTTGGCTCATAATTGTCAGAATTCGGGAATTTGAAGTTTGATATTAATCGACAGAACTTTCACTTCATATTACTTATCTCACTAATAAGATGAATAGTTATGTCTAGACGTGGGTTCTCTAACTAATTCTGAATTCCGAAAACTCTTGGAACTGACTGTTGTCTCACTCTGCATTTGAAAAAAAGTATTCATCAATATATCGGCACTAGTGGTGGTGCTTCTCTGAGCTGCTTTCATTCAGTCCAATTTCAACTTGAGTGCTTTTCCCAATGGTATTTTGATTTCTCTATTTATAGACCGGACGAAATGCTCGTGGATCGCCCAAGCTCAGATCCACCTCCCAGCCAGCGAGCCCTTACTTCCTCTGTTAACGTTGGTCAGTTGCGCTCTTTAAATATGCCGAACTCCGAGCTGAAACCACGCTGCCAACTCTCCGCTTCCTTTCGTGGTCTCCAAGTTCTTTTCTTCCCACCCTCCAAGAACCCTGAATTGCAAATTAAACAATACCTCGGCCACGAATTCCGAAAATTTGGAAAAATCCTTTCCATCACTCTTCTCCCACCCGAAGCCGATCATACACCGCAGCCTGTGGCTTCCCGTTTGGCTTTAATCGTCTTTCGTCGCCCCGATGACTGTGAACGAGCATATCTGGCCTACAAGAGTAATGGAAAGTCGTTATACGGGGCGAAAGTTGCAGTTGATCTGTGCTGTGGTACCGGTAAGCTGTACACATATGTTCTTGTCAATTTGTCTTTCTATTTAAGTTGTTTGAGTGCGAGCTCGTAGTATTTGACTCTTTCAACAAAGTTGTTTCAAGGAAAACTTTTTGCGCGTAATTTATTCAGTCCCCAGCTTGTTCCTATGCTGACAGTTTTTTTGTTCTCAAACCACCTTCGCCCCGAAAGGGGGACTTCTTATATACAAGGTTAATTTTAATGGCCTTCTGTTGAAGAGAAGTAACTGAGCACTCCCTCATTTTCATCCATTAGTGCATCCTCTCATTGCTGTGTAAATCAAAACAAAATATGATGCCCTGGCCTTTTCACACGACTTTGGGTGTCTTGGTTATAGACGTCTGACTAGATACGTGTTCTGTTCCCGAACCCCTTTGAGGGTTTTTGAGCTTGACGAAACAAGCCATCCCTTCATACAAGGCAGTATTTATTGGTTCGACCATTCTGAATTGACAAAGACTCCTCACAATCTCATCCAGTAGATGCTTTGTACTGAATTCAGTTAAACAGCCGGTTTCATATATAGGCCTACTTACTGATTGTTCGACCCTGTGGTTTCCGTGTCTTTTAATGCTTTATTTGCTTTAAACAGCTCTAAGATTTTTAAGGCAACCAATAAACCCATTGGTGATCCTCACCATCCAATCTATCCCTCATCAGGCAAATCAGTTGGCAAATAGTTTGATTGATCGTTTCCACCCCATTGATATTCGCATCAAATATGGATGTTTTTTTCGTCCAGACTCGTTTTTGGCCTTATTTTCTTAATAAGACAAAATTTTACTCGTGTCATGTTATTTACTCTCTGCCCACTAGTATACATTCATGTTCTATGTACTCATAGTGAAGATTCACATTCGTATGGATGTTCTGTTCCTCTCACGCTTGACTCGTAAATTCGCCTTCTTAGTTCCGGCTGATGGTTAAATGCAATTTGTTTGGCAACCTAAAGGGTTTCGATCGCAAGATTTAGACATCCATTCTGCAACATAAGCAAGCTCTGGAGTCTGATGAACAAGCAGTCGTGAATTAATGGCGACAATGCCACCAGAACGCGGAGCGCTGAGGTCTCCCACTGAATTACCTATACATTACGAAGTCCAATAAGGGCATTGTCGTACTGGCTATGTACCATCACAAGTTTACTCAACACTGTGGTTAGGCTATGGAGCCAAAGCGCTGAAGTAGCTGTCCTTGAACAAACACTTCGAGCTGTTGTTGGTGACTCGTTTCTACTCAAAACTTCCAAGAATTCTCGTGAAAATGTCTGATTCACGTATTACGATCCATGCTACGGCGTTCGCGGCAACCGATGCACCCCGTAACCCTGTTTCGGTGGTTTGGGTGAATAATATGCAAGCGGACTTTTTGAATGGGATACTAGAATGTAAGGACTTTCCTGGACCTAAGTACCCGAAATCTGATGATGCGCTGTCATAACCAGTACAGAGTGGTTATCTGCTGTCTGAATTCTGTACGCAAGCGCTCGAGAAATAAAGATTCCGAGAGTGAACCCCCACTTCACCCTGAATGATAGTGATCCACGCAACCCTTCTGGTAGACACAATGTGGCGACCGCCCTCGCACCATGCAAACTGCACTTTTTGCATGGGAACCAGTCAGTTACCGAACGGATTAAGTGCAATCGGAGGGTCACTTCGCGAACATTTGCATCGTCCCCGGTTGTGCAGTAACATCAGCTGAAGGCCAGAGGAATAGAAAAAACTTCAACGTGTAACTGCAAAAATAAGTTAAATCCTCCGCCGCCCCGGCCTGAAATGGCCGCACTGGACCGGTGACTTCAAGCAGCCTTTATTGGTCGTTTTGGACTTGGTTCTTGGTGCGACTATGGTGAGAGAATGCTGGACTGTGCTTTTTGGAGCCGACTATTTGTCACCAGCATGCGCTTCCAGCTTCATTCCGAACATATACTGACCTGGTCTTAAACAACAGCCATACATTTAATCAGCTTGAATGCCTTCTAGTTGGCTCAAGGGTCCACAGCTAAGTTCACGAAGGCAGATCGATACGTGTTGCCAAAACTTAACACCCGAATTAGTAAATATTGCTGCACTATTTTTATTTAGCTACTGGTTGTTTGAGGTTTATCCCCCGTTTCCACCGTCTGCCTATTACTTTGTGTTTCTACTATCAGTCGGTTGGTGCAGTAGCATTGGGCATCTTAGCTATACAGATATGAATATGTAGCCCGGTTTCTCAGGAGGGAAATTCAACTACACACCGTGGCACGCATATGTGTGGGCTGGGCGTGAAATTGGCCTTTGCCTTCAATCGTAGCGTTGAAATGAAATGGGAACAAGGGTGACGCTGTACCAGTCCCCTCGGTACTACCCGATTCACACACCAGTTGTCTTCCATGACAAGGTTTGTCCCCGGACGAGTCGCCATTGAGGCCAGAATCGTTCTAGTATCAGCTCAGTAGATATTTACGGCGATGTTAGGGGCAAACGACCGGTTTTGGGATGAAACCTAATAGTCTGTCACCGCTATTTTTAGACGGTTGCCTGAAGCGTCGTCTGGCCTAGTCCATTCATCTCAGTTAACATTATCACGGTGAAAAAGTGTGCCAACCAGTTCTTCCATCTGTCAGTGAAATATAAATTCTTATCTGACGTGCATAATGGCCATATAAGAGAAACTGCCGCCTGGTGAATTAGACAAGACTAGGTTGGCAAATCCGTCTGGACAAGGCGCTTATTACTTCTTGTCGGTCACTGTCCGCGGTCTTGATTGCCGTTGGCCAGATCCTCTTTTTCGACACTGGTTCCCAGTTCGTCACATTTCTCTCAAGATCCTCTTTTGCAAAATGGACTCGATGTAAGCTGCGGATGGGATTGCAAAGGTTTGCGTCTTGAAAATTACTCACTTCATTTCAAAACCTAGTCACCTCGTGATGTAAGGTAGCATTAATCAAGTACTATGGGTAGACAGTTGTGTGAGAACGCCCGCTTCTGGATGTGTTACTTTAATGCACCCTAAATAAACCCCCGGAACAGCGCCATCTGTGCTGGCAACACTGTTCGGGATTGACTGTTCTGCAGCAAGAGAGGAACAAAAGAGTATATCAACCAAGCTTTAGTTAGCTACATGCATATGCATTTTTGCTTGAGGCGCTTCCAAAGTTTGATTCATGTTTTTAGACGTGATCCAGTTATTAAGTCTGAAGAATATCCTTCACGCCCCGTGCTCGGGCCGACTCTAAACTGTGTTTCAATTCATTCATCAAGCCTTGCCGCCTTTCTCGGCGCGGATGGAACCTCACTACCTTAGATAGGACATTCGAATCTCTCCCCTTGACGTACGTCATCTTAGTATAGTTTGGGTCAGTCTTCAATGTGTTGCGCCCTTAGAGTCCTTAGAAATTCCACAGCTCTGTCCGTCACAAATTAAATTACGCAGTTTTTGTACTATTTCTTCTGTTATTCCCGCCAGTAGACCATTCTGACCTGCATTTGATTCGGTCTTATCAGCAACATTCCTAGCGTCGTTTCTTTATGGTTCATTTCTTTCCGATGCCTCTATTTCAGATAACGTGCGTCAAGCCGGTCTACCAAACCCTCGCAACAGGGCTATAGCAGCAACCAAGAATTCGGTCCCAAAACTACCTTGTCCGCCTGAGATTCCTGTCCCACCCATGCGGACACAGATGGGGGGCGGAAGACCGCAGTCTCATCCGGTGGTGCATCAGTTGCCACATTCCGTGTCGCCCCTATTGACAAGTACTGCCAGGCCAACGCAGACCTCAGCCGTGATGTTGTCTTCTGGAAAACCTCCCACACGTACCCTTTTCATTTCCGGTCTGACTGTTGGACCCACTGGTCCCGTCACTGCTGATCAGCTGATCACGGCCTTCAAGAAGTTTGGTGATATAATCGTAAGTTCTTGATATGTCTAAAGCAAAGGTGTCCTTCTTTCAACCGCACTGTTTGGGTAAAAATATTTTGACTTGTGCAAGAAACATTTAACTTATGCCTTGCCTCTAGATTTTTAAGAAAACGAGCTTTTGGAGGTGATGAACGGTTTCTGTGAATGAATACCGGAAGTACTACTCTTTCACTCCTTCCTAATCGGCACACACGCACCCCTGCCTCCTCCGAAAACCGAGATTCCAGTGAACTAAAATTCCAAGACGTTGTTTTCCGACGAAACGTTAAACAAGTTGATTGGTAAGGTTGCCCCGGGAAAGTTCACATTTAAGATCTGACTGGCCAAAAAGACGAGAGATAAGGGTCTTTTTTTCTGGCTTATTTGCCGTCGGCATTCGTTTTTACTTTGATTACAGGCCAGGGAGATCTGAGGATTGATCCCGAACCCAGTTGTCCCTTTAAGCCAAAGGCTTGCCAGTTAAACTGTGTTCTCAGACCCCACCGACTATCGTCTGGATTATTCCCTCTCGGGTGGGAACGACGTTCATCAAGCACAGAACGGGATGTAGTCGTGCTCTGTTTTGCCTTGTAACTTCGGGCCTAGTGGTCATGCAGACGGTCCAGTGAGGAAGTCTTCCCAATTGCAGAAAGATTTACCGACGATGAAGGACTATTGGAGTGGCTGATTCGAGTTTATTTGTCACCAACAGCAAGCTGCACCAAACCGGTGAACGTCACTCCCACTTGATCTTTAAGTTTGCTCACGTGTTTCGATACTAGTCACTTGAACCGTTGATTAAACAGCGTTTGGAATGCCTTCAATGTATACCAGGAAGGACCCCTTATACACGGCCTTTATGCTCTTACAATTCCAGGACTGAATGTGAACCCATTAAACACGTGGGTGTTAGATTGTGGACTGTGACAATTCTGTTCGGCTGCCTTGATGATTTTCTAGAATCCACAGTTTGCTAGGAGTGTCGTCAAGTGGCGTCCGTATGCAGTTATTAATCCTCTTTCGTTGTACTAAAAAATTATAGTTTTCTTGGCTGTTGCACCTATTCTTCTGTTCCTCGCGTCTACATTTGTATAAGCCGCGGAAAACTGCGATTGAGAAATTTTGCACGATTTGCCTTGCCGACAGCTCAACGTTCCTCTCCTCCCCCCGCCCCCAACTATTTACCTCGTCATTTTTCTTCGCATTGTAGGATGTCGACCCGCAGCCGAACACAAACTCGGCACTGATCCAGTTTGCTGAGTTAAGAGGAGCCTCTAGAGCCATGACCGCACACTCTAGAGATCCTCTGCGCCTAGGCGGCCGTCCACTCAAACTGGCCTACACGCCCAGCCCGCCCAATTCCTCCCTCTGGCTGGCCGATCTTCCACCCTGCCTCACGGCTCTTACTGACTCCGAACTCTTGGCGAAGTTCTCTCAAATTGTGCCTGTCGAGAGGGTCAGTTGCAGATGTGTACCGTCGATCACTTGCATGCGATATGCTGACAAAAGTGCAGTTTCACAGATCAACTGAGGATTAGTTGCGGCATTTTAAGGACAACTTCCTCTGTTTTTAAATTCCGCTCGTTGCTGCCACGTAGATGCTTCTATAGACGTGGTCGGTACCACCTATCTGTATCCTATCGTAGCAAAGCTAATAGACGGTCCCCTGTTACCCTATCACATGCTTACCGTCTGTTCGACCGTTTGTATACGCTTATTTCGTCAACTTTTTTGCTCCATCTTGTTAACACGTAAAGTAGCGGTGACAATGTGAGCAATTTTACAGTCTCAGCATTGGTATGGTCATATAATTCCGATAAAACATCGCGAAGTGAATCCACCAATCGTTTGCAAGCCAGCTGTCGCAAAAAGGTTTCATTGTAGTCAGGCGTCGCCGTGTCTTAGTGCCGTTCGCAAAATTACAATGACCATTAGACCAAGCTTCTGCAGGCCAGAAATTGATCGGGAAAATCAATTTCTTCATGTCATGTTCTACAGTCTTCCGATGCGACCCTTGTACGTTGGTCAATTTTTCTGATTTCCTTAAGGAAACTGTAAAGTGTTCTTCTTTGGCGTATCAAGTGGGATTACTTTTGCTTGTAATTTTTGCACGCGATGAATACGGAATGGCATTTTCACATCATTTGTTCACATTTGTTATTACTTCAGTTTTTTTTCCCAAAAGTCCCATATGCGTGTATATATTTTCGTGCTCACGTTACTCATTTAAGTACTTCTAAAATCTGTAATCTTACTAAAGTGGGCTGCAGTCTGCTCTCCTAGCAGAAAACCTTATTATTCTCTTTGGCGAAAAATGAATGTATGGACGATAGAAGGAAGTATCGGTACCGAAAGGAATCAGTATCAGTTTATTATCCGTAGGCAATATATCAGTCAACTACTGTCCCTTTGATTTGGTACACTTCTCATGACCTGACTTCTTCTTTTACTCTTTCCGCGAAACTCGCGTCTATTAATGTACCTTAACCGCTTTCGTACCGATTTTCTGCTAATTTATTGCACCAATTCTCAATCCCTGTATTTTTGAGATTCTCCTCACCCCTTCTCTGAACTTCCCTAAAAACAGATTATCCTGGTCAATCGAACTGATCAATCCCAGTCAGCAAGCCATCCGTCACCGACCAATGTACACACCGCTGCCTACGTGAGTCTCTCTAGCCCCGAGGCCGCCACGACTCTCCTCACCTGTCTCCGCTCTTCACAGTCACCGTTGTCGCTGACGCCAACAAGTAGCTCTAGGGAAGATCAACAGCAACAACAACAAGCGACAAGACATTCGATGCCGGTTGACTTTGTCAGCAGTCGCCAGTCCTCATTCATTGAAAATCTTCAGCTGGCAGCTTCCAGGTGGGTGTTTGCCCTTCTCTTCCTTAGCTTCTTCCTCTCTGAGTCAATAGGCTACATCCAGCTGCGTTTTAGACAGTTGTGGTAGCTTCCCCTGTTGCTAAAATTAGAATCAGGATGAATTCCCTGACCTTTCTGTTTTGGATTGTGTTTTTTGCCGTAGTCTGAATGTCTTTTCACCGAAACTTCTTCGTGGTTCTAAAACCGTACACCTATTCCCAATCTCGATTTGCAAACACAGAAGAATTTGCAATGACATCTTATCTAACTACTGGTCGCTAGAAAATTTAGCTGAGCTTCTGGCATCTGGGGCTTCTTTAATACTGACAACTTCCACTATGCCCCCACTGATAGTAGTATGCCCGATTTTCTAACCTCTATTATGCTTCGGACTACCCTGAAATGCCCTGGAGTGACAATAGTACAGCATGCTTTGGAATTCTCTTGACGAAATGGTTCTTATCTGGTGTGGTTCTCACTGCATGCAACGGATCAACAAAGAAATTGTTTCATCATCGTCGTAAATTTATAGAAAAGCAACTTTTCGTCAGCTCGGATTGTCGTCTTTTCAAGCCAGGAAACAAAATTTCAAATTAGCATCCACGACATGACATTTCGATCACCGCAAACGAAGGCGTGCAGCGGGTCTCCGATGGTGTGGACGCAGCGCTGATGACTTTCGCGTATTTCATAGACGAGTAGACTTTCACAGCATTTACCACATTTTCCTTGCCCTTACTTACGTTGCTCCGATCGTAAAACGACCGGAGGTGCGCTTGGGCGTAGTGGCTGCCAAAATTAGGTAGCCCGTCTGCGCGTGCCACATATGACCGGATCTGCACCAAATGCATCGGTCTACTATAAGGGCGACTCGAATCTCAAATTCGTTGCAGTGCCAGGAAGGTCACATTACAAAGGAACCGAGCCATCCCGTCACTTGGCAACGTTCGAAACTCCGTGTCTTAGCGCATTCTCTTTATTATAGTTAGGCATACTTTCAAGTGCCCGATTGTCAGCCTCACTATCTATTCTTTCTCTACTGCACCAGCCAATTGTCTGAGCTGGTGATCGGATTGGGCAGTGGCTAACGCCACGTAAAGGCTTATATCTAAGTCTTGCAACACTCGCATCTACAGAAGTATTTCTGACCTTAGGCGGACCTAGCACAGCCCGATAAACGTGGCTATTACTTACTACTTGTTACTTGCTCCGATTAGCTCCTGTTGTTCGATGAATCGGCTTCACGGATGTCAAGAATAGCGGCGGCCCATTGGCGGCGGTCAGGGGCGAGCTCTTCACATATGTTAACCCATTGTTTGTTCCAATGTCGCAAGCCGTAAACGGTTACGAGGCCCATCCGTTCAACGTCCGACTTAACGGTGCTGAGCCATGTCTTCAGTTGACCGCCTTGTCGGTATCTCCAGTTTGCACTACGAGAAGAGTTCGCGACCAATCTGCAGAGGTCCGTCGATGGTTTGCGCAGGACATAGCCAAACCATTGCAATCGGCGATGCTGGATGTACGATGCTAGACTTGGTAGTTTGAAACATCTGCGGTATAGTTCAGCATTGGAGATTCGATCCTGCCAGAAGACTTTTAAAAGGCGTCGAAGACACCAACGGTCAAAGACTTCGAACGATAGGATGTCCGCCTTTCTCACTGGCCATGTTTCGCAGGCATATACTAACACCGGTCTGATCAATGCTTTCTATATCAGCAGTTTATTACCTAAGCTGATGTCTGAGCGAGACCAGAGTGGTCTGGCTAGCAGCCTAAGTGCATTTCTAGCCTGCGCGATTCGGTTCTTGATTTCGTCTTTGGCCTGTCCATTGGCTAGCATATTCGAGCCCAAATAGCGGAAGCAGCTAACTTCTTCAATGGGTTGACCGCTGATAAACAGTGGTTGTGTTGCGCCCAGATACGTAGTCAGGAGCTTCGTCTTGCTACATTAATTGTCAGACCAACAGTTGCCGCGAAGCCGGTGATTCGGTCTAGCGTTGGCTGTAGTGATTGAGGAGTTTTACCGAGTACGACAATGTCATCGGCATATTCCAGGTCAGGTACTCTGAATTCAGAGCTGATTTCACATCCACTGGCACGTAGAATTAACTGATGCATTACCCAGTCGATCAAGAAGTTGAAGAGAACTGGAGAAAGAGGGCACCCTTGTCGAACTCCACAAGTCAGAAGGAAAGAAGTTGACTCTTCACCAAGGGTTCTTACTCGGGCTGATGTTGTGCCATAGTAAGCTTTGATAAGATTGAGCAATTTTGGTGGGAGATCGTCAGCAAGCAAGACTTGCCATAAAGCTTCTCTGTCGATAGAATCAAAGGCGGTTTTGAAGTCGATAAAACAGGCGGTAGTGATCTGTTGGTTTTGATGTCTGCTCTAGTATGCGGCGTTGTTGTTGTTGTACTAGCTTACTCCCTTAACCCAGTTTGCCAGCAATACATGTTATAAAATTTTTAAGAAAGATGAAGGGATAGAGATGAAGGAATAAAGAATAAATAGAAAGGTATAAAATGTTTAAGAAAGATGAAGGAATTCGGCAACTTTGTCTGGGCGAAGCCATAGGTCCTCAGGCGTGAGGTCCGTAGGGTTGGCTGGGCAGTCGAAGAGGTGGCATGTTGTGTGGAAAGGCAGAAGGCAGTCAGGACAGTTGTCTGTTACGTTGCCAAAGCATGAGGTGAGACGGCTTTTGAATGAATTCAGCAGCGTGGAGAAGCCGGAACGCAGCTGGGATAGCCTGGTTCTAGCGTTTCTGGACAGGTTGGACCTACGTTCTCTGGTCATGACGTCGGAGACCGGGGGAGGAGCGTTGAAGACTCTGTTGGGTTTATAGCTGCTGATGGCTTGCTCGACAGTTTCGGTGTGGATACGTTTAACGAGGTCCGTTATCGGTAGATTAGTGGGTTACACCGAAGCATGCGGGCCGTACGCGTCTATGGTAGACTGCTTCATGCGTCTAGCAGGTGTGGGGCGCGTTAACAGGCGATTGCCCGGATGTTCTGGGTTGTGAGACTGCGCAATGTAGATTTTTGCCTGCATGATGGAGTGAACCTTCAGAGGCAGGACTTGAGTTTCCTGATACAGGTGATCTACATTGGTCATGTTAACACAGCCCGTGGCGATGCGGAGAGCAGCGTTCTCAACGCGTTGGACTTTCGCCTAGCTGGTATCACTTAACAGTGGGGCAAAGATGGCTGATGCATGCTCAGTCGTTGCCTTGCCTGTTGCCCGGTATGTCGTGACTAACGTCTCAGTGTCCTGGCCCCATGAAGAACCTGCCAAGGCTTTTAGGATGTTGAGCTTGGCTTTGGATTTGCTGGCTTGGATGTCAGCATGGCGGTGTAGAGCCAGCGTCGGGTCGAGTGAGGCCCAGGAGTTTAGGATACTGACATAAGGAAATGTCACCGCCCTCCACCTTAATTGGAGGATGGGACTTGTATTCTTTGGGGTCCGGAGTAAACAGAGTTACTGAGGACTTGGTCGCGGATAGCTTCAGTTGCTTATCGTCTAGGTGCCGGACTAAACTGGGGATGTAGTTATTTAAGGTATCGGCAGCCATGCGAAAGTTTGGGTGAGAGGACAGCAGGGTGATGTCATCAGCGTAAGACACCATTTCGACTTCAGGGGGGGGGGATTCGGGAGGTCAGCCATGTAAATGTTGAATAGCGATGGCGAAATGACAGAACCTTGAGGAACTCCTGTCCTAGAGTTGCGGGCTTTGGATAGCGTGCCTGAGAATTCGACTCGCGTTTGTCTGCCACGGAGATAGCAGTTCAGCCATCTGCAGAGCTCGTTCGGTAGAGACGAATCCATGAGGGATGTCATCAAGGTGTCAATGTTAACCGAGTCAAAAGCTTTATTAAGGTCGAGGGCGACCATTACTGTTCTGTCCGCAGGTTTCGTTTTGTTGAAACCACATGCAATGCGGTCCGTGACACGTTGTAGGGCTGACGTCGTAGAGTGGAAGGCTCTGAAACCGTGTTGGTGCTCTTGGAGGTTGGCATGTCTATTGAGCGAGGGGAGAATAAGACGCTCAAGTATTTTCACGGCCGGGCTGAGAAGCGAGATCGGGCGGTAACTCTCAGAGACAGTGGAGTCTTTACCTGCTTTGTGGCTGGGGAGGATATGAGTCATTTTCCAGATAGCTGGTATATGGCACGTGGCTAGAGACAGATTAAACAACATGGTTAAGAATGCGACACCTCTGGGGCCTATGTGTTTTAGGTGTACCATCGTAATGTCGTCCGGTCCAAACGCCTTAGAGTTCTTAGCACGCTTAATCGCGGTTGTAGTATCATGAGCTGAGAACTGGAGCGGCACTAATAGAGGTTTGCACGACCTGTATTTGACGATCCTCGAATTCTTCGAGGATTTATGAACCGCAACCGTGGTGAATTGCACATTGAATTGGTTGGCAATGTCTCTGTCGGTCTTCTTCGGTATACCATTGAATTTGATAATCTGGTTGGGAGGAGCAGGTACCCCTCTACCGATGGATTTGATTGTTTGCCACAACTTGCTGGTGTTGGTGCGGCTGGAGAAAGTGGCTAGCTTTTCTTGCCATATGGTCCTCTTGTGTTCATTGACCAGTCGGGAGATCTGTAAGGTCAGGGCCGGTAACGACGGGTGCTGAGGGTTTTGAGCTCGGGCGACGTCACGCTCTCTTGATAAGGTGGCCGCATCGGTAAGGCATCCTGGGATGGGATCAAAGACCTTGCCCACGGGAAGGTTGTGCTTAGAGGCAGTATGCATGATGTGGTTGAAAGTCGACACACCTTGGCGAACATCTGGAGGGAAAGGGGCCTGGTCAAAAAGATTCTCAGTTTCACTAAGGAAACCGGGCCAGTTGGCTTTACGCAGTTTCATAAAGCACTTGCGAGCGTTACGAATCGGGGAAGCATGTGTGCTGATTGTGATAACTATCGGGAGGTGGTCAGAGCTCAGTTTGCATAGACAGTCCCATGAGGAAGATAGTAATAGGTCGCAACTGACGATGGAAATGTCCGGGCTAGCGCAAGTACCTGAATGAGGGAGTCTCGTGGACGTTCCATCCGTGTTGAGGACCCCAAAGTTGGTGTTGTTGATCTCCTCGGCTAGTGAGGCACCTCTAGTACAGGAAAGGTTAGAGAACCATAAGTCATCGTGGGCATTGAAGTCGCCCAAGATGAGTTTCGAATCACCCGTTAGCATGTGGACTATTGATGGTCTGAAGTTGGCATCACAACTGCTTTGTGGAGGAATGTATACGTTATGGACAGTCAAACTGGACGGTCCAACAGTAACTTGTACCTTGAGTTCTTCCAGCGGCGAGTCTGCGGATGTTGCTGCAGAGGTCAGCTCCTGGTATTTGATACTTTGGTGAACCAAAGTGACCAGTCCACCACCGGCATTACGAGCTCTGTCTCTTCGAATGACGGCGAAGCCCGGGAAACGTGGGACCTTCGACTTTGCTGACAGCTTTGACTCCTGGAGAGCAGCTATTTTGATGTCATGATCATGGAGGAGTTTAATGATCTCATCTGTTTTACCAGAAAGGCCATTACAGTTCAGCTGCAGTATTTTGAGGTCAGAAAGTGGTGAGGCGTCTGGGACGGTCAGCGACATAAGCGGCGGCGGTGCTGAGGGTTGTTGTGAGGCAGCCTGAGTCGTGGCGGACCGCGGCATAGGTGGTGGTGGCAGTGAGGGTCCAGGAGTGTGAGCCGGCCCATTTCGTGGATGACGACAGGTTATGCACCTGCATGATGAGCCGCTGTATTGGTGGATGGAAATGAGATCCGAGCAATTAGTGCCTCTTGCGCGGAAGTGTTGCCAGTTATTGCAAGGCCCACACAAGACACAGGCTTGGTTTGGGTAGATCTGCTTGGCGCAGGTGGAACAGAACCATCTGATGGATCCTTGAGCAGGTCCCGGATTGGGCTCGACGCCGGCAATAAGAAGAAGGATTCGGATCAACCTCGCCGGATGAGGAAGATCCATTCTCAAAAAAACGATAGAGAGATAGAGACATGTATACTGGCAAATTCTGGTATGGGGGGGGGGGGAAGGGAAGTGCAGCTCTTTGCTGTAGTCCATCCGGAGATAGGTCCATATGGAGATAGGTCCGTCCGGAGGTGAGTCCATCTGAAGATGGGTCCATCCGGAGATGGGTACAATCGGTTCCACCAACGTGAAGGCGTGCTGCTTGGAAACCAGTATGCGGCGTAGAATGAAGATCTGGTCAATAAATCCTCTACCTGGACGAAATCCTCCTTGGTTAGGACGAGTACGAAGATTGCGCTCAGTCGAAAATCTACGGAAAAGGATGGTCGCAAACACTTTGGCGGCTATATCTATGAGGCTGATGCCGCGGTAGTTTGAGCATAATGTCCTGTCACTGCGCTTCGGTATCGGTAAAATAATGGACAGTGACCAGTCAGTCGGGATGACTTCGGTAGTCCATATAGTCAAGTACAGTCGATGTAGTGATTCCGTCAAAGCAGGACAATTAGTTTTGTGGGCTTCTGCTGGGATACCATCTTCACCCGCTGCCTTCCGAAATTTTAATCGTAATACCGATTCCACTTCAAATCTCGTAGGTGGCTTGCAGTCACTACCGTATGGAATTCCAGTTGATAGCTGTAGGTTCGCAGGTGAGCGTTTAGGCGGATCCAGTAGCTCGCTAAAGTGGCTGTGATCAGTTGTTACCCTAGCTCTGGTCTAGCGCATCTACAGCACAGTTTATTTTAGGACCCGACTATTAAGTTCAATAATCGCAGCAAAGTGAAGGCTTGTGCATGCAAATGCCTAAACCCCGAGTGCAGGAAGCATGGCCAAAGTGTCACTTTATGCTGACTACGGAGGTTTGGAATTTTGAACACCGTAGAAAGGAATATAAATTTGGAAAAAAACTATGATGTGCGTTGTCGGCGGTCACCGCCGTACTACATCGGTTTCCGAAAACTACAACAAGCGTACCCCACTCTGTAGTTGTCTAGTTTCACAGACAAGTTTTCATGACAAGCATATTATTTTGGTATCTCTTGTCGCAAGTTATAAGTGCTTCTATGACACCTATGACGTCAAGGCACCAACAGATGGTTTAGGCATAGTGTATTTTTGTCCGCGTTCACTTACGTCAGCAATGTTATCTTTGTGAACCGGGCAATGTGCTCGTAGGCCGCTGTGACCGCCTCAAGGTGGCACTCTTTTCGTGGATAAGTGGCAGACGACTAGTGGTGAACTCTAACATTTGATTTTTATATTAAACATGTATATAAATGTGCTTACACCTACGTCTTCGTATCTCCGTTGCAGGTCTTCCGACTACGGATCCACCTCCTGTCGACTACGCGTCATCACCAACGGTCGGGCCTCGACTAGCTCCGTAAAGCAGCAGCACCAACATCCGGGGTTTTCAAGTCTGCCGTTAAAGACTACATCCAATGCAACGGTGAAACCAACGGTGACGGAGGTCGGAAAATCTGCTGCACTAACGTCGACAACGATGACGAATTGCAGTTTCCCTTCGCGAGTCTTCAATGCTCCTTCGCATGGACACTCTTCTACTCGTGGCACCATCTGTCATCCGAATACAAAGCCGGCCGGACCTCCAGATACTGACGGTGACTCGTCAGTTGCGGCAGCTCGACAATCATCCTCCTTCACATCACCGCAACCTGATACAACGCACAGTCACAAAACAGCTGCTAGCACTGCATATAGTTGTTTCAGTGATGGCGACTCCAACGGTTTTGGTGGCGGTTCGTCGAGTTCCCTCAACTCATCGGCTGCTCGCTCGCCCTCCCCTTCGAAGGCGTTATTCCGACGAGTTTCGGCAGACCTCTGCAGCAGAGTCGATTCGGGTCACTCGATTGCACCGCCTGATTCTTCGGGACTCCATTCTGCCACTGACGGGAAGGCTTCCCGTGGACTACTAGATCGAGCAGTTAGCACTCTAGGTAGTCTTTTCCGCAATCCCCAGTCTGTGGCTGTATCCTCCCAAAATATTGGGCATAAAACTCCAAGTAAGGGATCTCCCCCGACTGAAGATAACCATACAACAAACATCGTTCGAGCTGGTGGTAAATCCATCGTCTCTGCCTCATTCAAATCATGCTCTAGACGTGAGCCTGTTGTAGCGTTGCCTCGCTCTGCTGGATTCGAAAGGGACGCTCATTTCCTAGAAGGATTTTCTGATCTGCATAGGAAACGGCTTCGAATTCTATCCACACCTGACTACGATTCCATTAATGCTGGTAGCACAACTGATAAACAGAACGCCACTGCTCTTCCATCCGCAAGTAGTCGTAGTAGTATAGCTGTCGAGTCTGATTCTCATCATAACGTCAAAGCTCCTCCACCATCCTCCCAATATACGTTCTCCATGGACTCAATTGATTCTTCGGATCGGACCGAATTTCGCTCTGCCAATTCTCCTGGTTATGTTTCCAAGAGGGTTCGTGGTTCTTCTTTCGTCAGTACATCGAGCGCGACGGAGTCTTCCTTCGGTATACTGCGAAATCATGGACGTCTTTCCAAGCGTTCGCTTGGTCCCGATCATAGCCGGCGGTACCAGACCCTAAGGGACTGTGATGAGGGGGCTACCCTACCTGAACATACATCAGAAACAGATTTTGTATGCGAATCTATGTACGACAAAATTAAGCGTCGGACGAATAAGGAAGCCAAGGAAAGTTTACCAGAACCACTCACAACCTCAGGGGATTTTCACCCACGAAAGCGACATCACGAAAGCAGGCGAGAACAACAGCACTGCATGATTGACAACCCTGATTCTCGTAGTTACTCGAAGCCCTGTAAGTTGCTAGGATATAACAGTGGCTGTGAGCAGTCCCGATTCTCTTCTAATCGTCGTGTACCGAGTTCATTTGTGGATGGTGCTGACCACATGCCCATCCATTCACGACCGAATGTACTCTCTTCTTGCGAGTCCTCCAGCAAACCTTATCAAAGGAGGCATGCCTCTAAACGTTCCACCTCGCCTGACAGCGTCTATCAGAAACCGAGACCTGGCCGTGGTGCTGCTGTCTCCCATCCTAGCAGTACGATAACACGACTGAGCCTAGGTATGAGTGTTCCAATGACTGCTAACTTTCATGCTATTGCCTCATCCCACAGCAACCGTAAAAATAAGTCCTCGACCTCCCACGAGTCCGGTGGTGACAGTGATTTAAAGAGTAGTCTGTGCAGTACTTACCAGTCAGATAGTCAGAACGAATGTGATAGTGATGCGTTTCCCTCCACAGTTGGCCCCCGGTTGAACAAAACCAAACAGTTCTCTCCACCGTTATTTCGTGGTGACAGGATGGAACCAAAACAACGACCTTGGCACCGTTTCGGAACTTCCAGTCGGAATCCTGCCTCTGGTCGGCGGAACTCTGCCATCGCCACGTCTAAAAGCTTTCTGCATTCCGAATCGGACAGTGACTGTTCCACTTCCGACGTTCATTCGTCCCTTCGTACTGCTGCTCACAGACGCCTATCACAAGTCAGAAGTCATCGTAAGCGGTTTTCGCGTTTAGAAAATGGAACATTCACTGCTGTCGCCGATTCGTCTTCCTCTCGCCTGCGTGGGAATTCCTCGATCTCGCCACCTTCCAAACGTCAGAAACGTTGCAAGCAATCTGAAAAACGTACCAGGCTGATGTCCTACGATGACTCACCGGTAACCCGGTCTACTGGTTCACTGCTGCATTCGCAAACTAACTGGAGCTCCAGCGGACTCTCGTCAGATGATGACCTCGGCCCCAGGACACGTAGACCTATCTCCCACTATTCACTCAGTTCTGTGTCTTCTACGGTGAACTCTGGTGCGACTGCCCTGAGCAAGATCACCCACAGGCCCTCCTTTCCGTATGGAGGCAAGAGGAGAGGTAACAAGAAGCGCCCACACACTCTCAGTGGAAGTAGTAGTAGTGGCAGCAGTGCTGCCACCAGCAGCAGTGAAAATGGTATTCGTTCAGGCTCTAGTAGTATACTGTCTTCTGGATACCGGCACCCATTCTCTCCCACTTTACGGTCTTTGACAACCTTGAAACCGAGTGGACTGTCTGAGGATGACACCAGCCTAGACGAATTTGATCGTTTTACCCGTAACTCCCAGTCCACTCCTTCGACTGAGGCCATGGAGAGCTTTGAGGGCGATGCCGATGGCTCCGAGCCGAAACTGGGTGATTGGCCGTCCTGCGTTTCTGGTAGTCCCGCTCTCGGTTACGGTCTTTTGTCAATGGAGGAACAACAAAACGCACTGACAACCACCGCTGCTGCAATTTCGCGGTCGCCGAGTCTGCCAAGCTCTCCCGTGGGCGCTACTGCCTCTGGGCCGAAAGCCGAGTCTTTCTCTCGAAAGTTTGAAGAAGTCACTCTCTTGAATCTTTCACAAATAAAAGACGAGTCAATGAATCTGTCAGGCGATGCGATCGGTGAAATCCTTCAGTTCTCACCACTCTACAATGTCGAACGCAAGTCGTCATTCACAGTAAGCGGAAGTGGTGACAGCAGTACTGCTGTTTGCGTTGCCTTGTCACCTGAACCATTGGCACATACCGTTACTGAACCACCTATTGCTTCTTCACCTATTTCCGTGAACGTAGGGGACAATGGTGGTGTTCTTGCCTTCCGATCCAAGATTGAGGGTCCCAATTGTAAGGACACTTCTAAAGTGTCTTCCCAAGAATCACCAAGGGCAGTATTGGCGACGGACGTAAAAAACGCTGGTATGAAGGCCAATCCTTCTGAACAACGACGTGCTTCTCCCTTCGGTCTTTCTCCTTCACCAAAGAGGGCTAGTGTGAAGGTTGAGGAAGAAGAGGAAGGGGGCCACTCATTCAGGAAGGAGTCATATTTTTCCCCTCTTAAAGAATCCCCCGCCAGGAGGGTTGTTGTGGGCACTGCGTCTGTGGTGTGCCCACAGAGCTTGTCCCTGAAGTCGCTGCTTTCTCCGACCTTGAATGCTGCTGCTGCTGTCAAGTTTCAGTCGCCGTCTGTGACAAACATGCGCAAATCGGACTTGGATATTCTTTCCTCAATCTCTCCAACGGGTGCCTCTTCGGCTCAAATCTTATCCCCGTCCACGTACTCCTCTTCGTCGCCCTCGCAGTCTTTGAGTTCGGCCTGCTCACAGTCCAGTCCTTGTCCTGCCATATCCAACTCCTCGGTCTTTGTCCCTTGTCAAGAGGCAATCACCACTGTTTGTACAACGGAATCCTTCACCTCAACTCTACCTGCAGTCGGGGGTGCCCATGCTCATTCAAGACCGGTCAGTGGTGGCACCAGCAGCGGCAACATGCCTGTTTGTCGCAATGGTATCACTGTAAATTGTGAGTTAGATCTTTCACCTTCCGTGTCCGTAAAGTCATCCACTCTCACAACCACCACAAACGCTACCACACCAGCTCGCAGCGGGAGTTTTGCCTCTCAAAAGTCGCCTTGCTCCGAAACTTCGAGACAACTGCCTGAAAATGATGACCTAAAGCGCTATGTTCAAAGCGTGATCGAACGCGTCAAAGCAGAGACTGTCGAGGAGGACAGTGGTGGTGGAACGACTCGTTCTGCTGCCCCCGCACCTAATGTTCCGTCGGCTTTCCTCTCCTGCACCTCACCCACCAATGTATCCTCGGTGCCTTCTGTTGCTGGGATTGGTACTGGCTGTGCTGGCAGCAGTGTCTCCAAAAAGGGCGCTGCTGCCTCGAGGCGTTCAAGTTCAACAGTCGCGTTGGGGGTGGCCCAAAACCCGGCCACCTCTCACCAGAAGCTGACGCCATTCACTCGTTCTGCTGCTGCCTTCAAGAATTCGCCCCTTCCCTATCTAAGACCAACTCCTGATACCGCTGCTGCATCCACAAGTTTGCCTGTCAACATGCCTATAGCACTCAGCATTCCTGGTGTAAACGCCTGCGCACCATTAGCTGAAACTGCTGTTAGCAGCACTGTCCCCAAAGTCGCTGCCTGGGAAGAGAATGCGAAACAGCCCCCTGTCTCACCGAAACTTACGCCAGTCATTTCTCCACCAGCACCGCCACCTGCAGCCGCTCCTGATGGTACCAAGGACAGCAGCCATGCTCCGCCTCCTGCGTTGGGTGTCTCTCTTCGTTCTCGTAAACGTGCCAGTACTAACGCTTGTTTGACGGTTGGAAGCCAATCAGCCGGGCGGCCTAGTATAGTGTCCGATTCGTCTGTTGTCCCGCCAGTCAAGAAAGCGGCCGAAGTGGGGTCCAAGTCCGTTATGAGTACTGTTCCGGCGAAGAAGGTTGCCTCCTCGGTAGTGACAACTGCAGATCGTCCGCCTCTACAAGCTGACCCCTACGAACCCAACTTTGATGACGACGATTCGCCTCCACTAGCTCCGCCCCCCTTGTCTAGCAACCCTACCACATCTCAATTAAACAAACCTTCCATCACTTCTCAGGCTGTTACTGCGAGCCCTACCTCAAACTCCACAGGCTCCCCTGGAGCTCGAACTTCTCCGATAACAACGAAAAGTGCACAAACTACTGATATTGCTTGTCTTTCGACCACGACCTTGACTTCAGCCAATTCTGGTAGTATGTCCTCTTCGCCGCCAAGTCTGCTCATTCAGCACCTTTCGGGAGCTGTTTCAGGCAAGCCTAGCGTTCCAGTGGACACTGTCGACGAGGTTATGGATGAAGTAATTAGCAATGTCTGTTCTGGACGTTTCGACCTCCAGAGTTACTTCGCTAGCCGGTATCGTCCGTCCCTGGCCTCTACAACGGTAACCACCGTCTCCAGTTCAACTACTACTGTCAATTTAAAGTCTGTCGCAAAATCACATTCTCTGCCACCCAGTGCGTCCCATGCAGCCCCGCATGAAAAAGACCCAACACCGGAATCCACTTTTCCGTCGAAGATCTCAGTTCCCAAACTGTCAACAACTGCAACTACTGCTTCAACAGGTGACACCGCGCCTTTAACCGCAATGAACACCACCGTTCTCGGAGGCAACAACATGCTTGCAGTTTTGCTGTCTGCCTTACAGAACGTCCCAATGAGTCAGGTTACAACAGTTATAGGTGCGCCTGTTGCCCCGTCTGCTGCCAGTGTCTCGGAGGGAGTTCAGGGCTCTCACCAAGGAAGCAGTTCCGGTGGAGGTACCAACGCAGCTACAATCTCCGCTACCACCATCACCTTGCCCTTTTCAGACGCTAGACAGGCAGCTGTATGGATTAAGGCAAGTCAATTTACTCCCACTGAATTTGCCACCTTTTCTTGTTTAGCTTGGCCTATATTCATAGCATATCTGTATTTTATAGAATTTCATCGCCAAGGACGGCTCGGCACGGAATGTTGTTCAGGCCCACGCTGAAACTCTGTCCGATGGAAAGACAACTGCCCCTTCTGCTCCAACTTGCCCCCTCTCCCAGGGGACCCTTTCTCAAGGCGGATCGGCTGTTATTTTGACCTCGGCGCCCATTAGCAGATCCACTGTTGTCGCCCCAAACGTAGCTTCCCTGCAAGCCACGCCCGCCTCCGAAACAGTAAGCGGCAACTTTCGTCGTCGATCTGCTGCTCATCAAAACTCCTCAGAACCAAGAGTTCCATTCCCCTCACCTACCACAAGCCAAATGCCTGGTCGAACGCGTCATGGCAGTGAGAGCGGCGTTGCAGTTTCAAGAGAACTCCGATCATCTCTAGATTCCAGACCTACGGCCCCAAGAGTGTGCACCACTCCCAAGCAGCAGCTTCGATCGCGCTCTAACTCGAGCCTTGAGTGTGCTCTTCCCAAAACGTCGGCAGATTTCATTGATAGGCAAACTGTCGGGCTGCCTAGACAACAGCGTCATCACCATCTACTTCCTAGCTCCTCTGCTTTGTCGGCAGCATTATATCAGCAGCAGCTTTCTAGTTCGGAACTGTCCGCCTTTCCCACTCGTTTACCGTCAGATTCTGACGCGGTGCCTGTCCGGGGTTGTGTATCACCGACTTCTATGTGCGCTAAACATTCAAACTCCTGGCAGTATCCTCCGCCTGTCTCTTGCTCCGCCCAGACCTGTCGGCCTTATCCAGTCTCAGGTACGCCTCAGGCATCCGTCCCGTCGCAGGAGGCAGGTCTCTCCGTTGTCGAAAGTTTTTCGCGAGTTTTGGACCCTGACATGGCCATGACACTCGCACAGACAGTCATGGCAATCGGCGCAGCGGCGGCCGCTTCAAACAAGAGCGAACCTGCTCCACCCGAATTTGCTGCTGCCAACCATCTACTCCACTCGATGCAAGGCTCCTGTAACTCACGATCTACTTCTCCCTCGTCCGCTGCTGATCAACTCCAGGCGCACATCGCCGCTATCTTGCGTCTGTTCCGTCCATCGCCACGGCCGTCCGCAGCAATGCATGATCAGGCTTCTCGCGGTCAGGAAAAGTTGGTGGTCCCGCAGGAGTTAAACGCAGCGGCCATGGGCGACTCGCACCACCTCATGAACCGAACGACTACCGCCACCGTTGCAACTGCCAGCGCTATTTCCACCAACTCCACGCCAAGTCCCCGCGAACTGTCTTCCGCTGTGTCCGGTCTTAGCGATGCTTCTCACCCATCGCTTGTGTCTGCTGCTGGTAGCCGCCTAACAACCTCTCCTCTCCTCTCTTCGGCTCTACAAAACCAGCTCTTTTCCGAGGCTGCTCCCGAAATCTTGCCACATTTTCTGACCCCAAAGCCCGTGGCCTCACCATCTTCACGCTCCTTTGAACAGGTATGATGCCTGGTTTCTCTTTTGATCTGCTAATACTGGTACAATAAGAAAACTGCTTGCCCTTTAAAACCATCACGATGGCATAACAATTGTGGCTTGGGAGGTTGCCAGTCGATTGCAGATTTAAACTCCATTCGACATTAGCGGCCTGAATGTACTGGCTCTTTTTTCAGTGTATCGCTGATGCTCACAATCGAGTTATTTATGTGTTTGCACTGGAATACTTTACATTTCTCAAACAGTACCTTCCCTCGAATATGATGAGGAATTAATAGAAATGACCATCTGCCAGTCTTACGTACGATGTAGTATAATTTATCCAGAAAATTCGTAACTTGCTTAAGATGTAGGGGCGGGCTAGGACGAAAATTTACTTAGACATGTAGGTCGTATGAAAAATGATTGGTGGTAGGTCCTTCTGAGACTGATCTACCCGTAACTTATTCAATCGGTCTGAGATCGAAACCTTTCCCTCACCTTTGCATGCACCGCAAAGGTTAGGTCTACGTACAAGCGTATTCTCTGCTCTCCCTCTCCCCCCTCCAATTCAATAACCAACACAGTGCCAAATCTCTTCATCCGCCTTCGACGTTCCTGCTCTTTGTGTGACTGCCAGGATACGGATAATTATGTTGCTGTTCAATTGTTTATCACTGCTTATGTACATCCGCGCAAATGGAAAATCATGATAGGTCGCCTAAATTCTGTCCGTGACTGTTTATAACCATTTTTGTGAATAAGGCTGTAATCTCTAGACGGCGCATAGTTAAAAGCTGACGTGCTTCACCAAATCTGGCAGACTGCTCGAATGGAACTTAACAAATCGTATACTACACGCGGGACTTAGCGGTAGTTTTCTTGGAACGCGAACGCTTGCATCGGAGTAAATGAAGGGCCATCTTAGGATGCCTTGAGTGGGCCAGGGTGGCAAGTCTATGGCTCCGCAGAACAAGCCTGCTTCAAACTAGATGGTATGGACCGCGAACAGGCCGCTACCTTCCACAACACAGAGTGACCGTGCAAAAATAATTGTTAACTGACAAAGACGAAGTATAGTTGCCTGACGCCTGTTAATAAACCGGAAACCACAGCAGACGTGTCTTCACCGCGTTCCCACCCGCCCTCATAGCGGCCAAGGTCTGCTTCACCAAACCTCCCTACGGTGAATCTATCTCCCCTCCTCTACATCTCGGTTTTTGACGACGGAGCAGCCCCTCCCGACCACGCTGTTCCGACTTTCCCCTCTTCGCCGCCGGGATTGGGGCTAACCCGGCGGGGCTCCTGATCCCACAAGAGCTACTAGCCAGCCAGCCTGTTAATAAACCCAAAGCGGTTGCTCCTTTGGTTCACCTGCTTCTTTTTACTTGGCTATCATTGCGATAGCGACTAGAACTTTACTTCGACTACGCCGCGTAAGCCGTACTGCCTCTGCCTGTGAAGCCGTGCCTGTCAAAGGTTTTTATGCTGCTCGTGTCTTTTAGTCTGCGTTCAAAATTTCCAGCGTTAGGGTAGAAGACTAATACGTGTGTCAAACACGACTAGCCATAGGGGACTGTATTTCGAAATAAAATTTCAAATTCTTCATTCGCAATGCTCTTCCTATAACCAACTACGTCTGTTTCCGCTTTGTGATCATTCCTATGATCTCTTTGCCCCTCTCTCAGGCCTACCCGCTGGTCTGGCAAGGTCGTCTTTCGCTGAAGAACTCCGAAGCCTCTGTTGCACTGCACTTTATCCAGGGCAATGCTGATCTCCTACGCTCCTGCATGACTCTGCTTGCTGTTGGAGGTGGAGGCACTCCACAGCAAGCCCTTGTCACAACGGGCGGCCCACTTCGCATCGTCCAACGTATGCGTCTCGAGTCGGCGCAGCTGGAGGGAGTGCAACGAAAGATGACTCAAGAGGGTGCTTCTTGCGCGTGTGTGGCCTTTGCTTCGGGCTCGAGTCATGCAGATCTCGTCCAGCAGACTCGTGTCCTCTCCGAGGGCTTTATTCGCTATATGCAGGAGAAGGGCGCTGCGGGTATCATCAACGTTGGGCATCCCAACCTGGCGCAGGTATTTTGAGCCCTCTCTCTCTCTCTGTTATCTATCTTGTATCCAAAATAATAGTTTCTATTAGGAATACTGGGCCGTTCATTTGGGCTCTTTATTACCCACCCTCCTACTTCTCTCGCTTTTTAATGTGCCTTATGCGGGCTGTGAAAGGCCATAAAACGTACCGCGCAACTGAAGTATTTCGCCGCTAGAACATCACAACAAAATGGTAGACCCAATTTGCCTATCCCTTCATTTTGTGTCCAGAAGAAAGCGCCAGGTATGGCAACGTGCTGTTTGTGGACTGCTATAGAAATTAATTTTTAAGGCAGTGTAGACTCCCATGATCCATCTCCAGGCTTACTGATAATACTCTTGTTACCTGCATCTTAGCATCTTAGACTGTGCAACTTGCTGTTGGCGTTAAAGTTTGTCCTCACAGTCACTGACCCTCGAGCAGTCCTTTTCAGGATTAACAGACCGTCACTCACTAGGCTGATTTACGTGGAGCGGCTTAGTGGGGACATGCTTTTTTATTTCTTGGGTTCGAGGGCAAATATCTTCGTTGCATTCCTCTAGCACACCAGTGTAATATTTTGGGATTGTTCCAGATGGCAAGGAAAAGTGTGGATGGTCAGTGGTAAGCGGTTGTCAACCGGCTGACAGTCGCAACTGTAGAAGTATAGTAGTAGTAGCCGGGTTTGGGACCTGCCCATAGCGTGGTCAACTACACAGTTCAGTTTGTTAATACATGCATCGAAATCCGGCTTTTATCTGCGTCTACACGAAACGCTGGCCACATCCCCAATAAGCGCCTTCGTTGCCTAACGAAAATGTAGGTGAAGTAATGTATGCGATTAAATTCGTTTGGAAGAGTTTCTCCGGCGAAGAACCACACGGTTGATGCGCTGAAACAACGCGGGGACCAAATCAGGACACGTCAAGCGTTATTGGGAATGTGTACCCATTACAAATGCTAAACATGGGAGGAGTATGCTGGCACGCCTTTAAGCAAAGGCTCACGCTACACCAACCACCTTAGCTCTATCACGCCTCCAGTCTTTCTGACTCTGTCTTGATACTGTGCCCAGATGGTATAGAAGGAGGAGAAAATGCGGTAGACGTATCGCAAGTGCACTATCATTGTAAACTACTTCACACACAAGTCCTCATTCCTGCGCCCACACGGGCACATCGTTCGTCTCGTCCGAATCGGTGATAAAGTTTTCGGTTACAAGGGAGAAACTTTGGGTTTGTCTGCCGCAACCGTTGAGAATCACCCAAGAGATCGTAGTTTTGACTTGGAATTTGGAATACATATTTGCTAGCGCCGGGAAGGCATTATCTATAAAACCTTACGGTTACAGTATCTATCCCCTACCTGTCTAAAATAAGGGTCTTCAGTCAGTTCACCCGACGGGTGAGAGGCTTCAATGCCTTTTTACTGACTATTAGCATAAGAAAGCCTACGTCACCGACATCACACCGATCGGCTAGGCAACCAAAACAACAGGAAAAATCGATGAACACAAGGCCGACCAACTTGGAAATCCATATGCGGCTCAGGCTTTGATACTGACTTCAATAATATACTCCATTTCCCGTTGAAAGTCCGTCTCCAGCACTTTGTTATTTGACAGAAGGCTGACAAATATGCATAAATATTAGGTTCATTGCGCAATCATCCATGTTAGCATTTTGTCACGCATCAAGAAAGTAGGTCGGGTTCACGTATTCCTTAATATGCGCATACGCACAACGCCACCGAAGGCTTTGTCATCGCCGAGGAGATTATAGTAATCCACAGAGGCTGTACACATGGTGACATAATTCGTGCTAATTTAGTAAAATCCAAAAAGAGGAGAGCTGGAACATCTTGGCTATTGCTGGATAAATTCACTAGATAATAAAAGACTCAACCCACAACTCAAAGTGACGCGTCATCGAAAGACCGCTCCAGTGGGTACATTGAACAGCTTATAGCGAACAAAATAATAAACGGCGAGAAAGGGTTGATCTCCAAAGAGTACGATTTCTAGCCAAACAGCCAGATTTTCAATAAGCAGGAATACTACAGAAACAAGTGGTCCTAATGTGCAAACAGCTAGAAATAGCTAGAGGTGAGCGACGTTCTATAAGCACCGACGGTTTCACTGTGCTTAATCGAATACAGTCCTCCACAGTCTTCCTTTTCGAATTACGAAATCCAGTGACTGGAGGAAAGCTTTTCCATCCATTAAGATGCGAATTTACCAGCCGTTATCCTAAACTAATAGCTGACAGTAAATTTTCTCGACAAATGCAACAAAACATAGCTGGAGAATCAAATTCGTGGATGCTGGTTCACTTTATATTTTAAAGGACGTTTGGGAGAGACTTGCATCGCACCGACAGAAGAGCGTCAAGAGCTCGTCCAAGTGTACCATAGTACACCTAGTTCTACCATGCGCAGAAGGTTGCTCGCCAAACAACGAGATAGGTTATGTGGAAGGACACTTGCAGATCCATCACAATGCTACTGGAGGACCAGTGCTATGAGGTCTCAGCCAATATAACCCACGTCTGTGTGACCTGCCGGCCCTTGCAGACATCACACTGGGCTATGTGGTCCTATACGCATTGACAGCAATCAGTCATAACAATGCAGGTAATGAAATCGATTAATCGCAGTATTTCTGACCCAGATGGTGGGCGAATAATGCTTCGAACGCCAATTTTTATCTAATTGTCTCAAGAGATGAGCCATAAATCCCTCTTTCACATAGGAACGAGACAGATGACATTTTGGGGCTAAAATTGTGTTTATCCAGGTCCGGGTGACTTACTACGCCAGTACCTATCGTAGGCCACACCTGCATTCTTTCACGCACGTTTCTATGAGTGGGCAGTACGTTTAATTAAATGAATTAGTACGAATGACATTCGGCGACTTTTAAACAGATTTTCTGACCACGTATATTAGACGAGGCAAGGTGTAAGAAGTCAGATTCTCTGCAGCTTGTATATCTGTTCAAAGGTTTGCTTTGAAACAAGACAATGAATCCAGCACGCAAGTTACCGTCTTACTACAATAGTGTTTTATCAATACTATCAAAATGACCCTAATAGAAATGTTAAAAAAACTTTTTAAAAACGTTTTGAAAAATTATGCATACTTTAGAAATGGGGCAAATTATGCCTGGGCTGCTTGGGAATTACTTTCTTCAGATGAAAAGGATACGACCACTGGAACAAGAGTTTTATTTTCCTCACGTTTCGGATTCCCTCTGGAATCCATGATCTAGGTGATAGTTGCATAGTCACAGTCATGCGCAGATGGGGTTCTTGTTTACGATAACAAAATAAAATTGAAGATTAGGCGAATGTTATGAAAACAGCACATAAACAACGGGGTGAGTTCACATATGGACGCATAGGAAAATTTATTTTTAGACAGGAGAACATGTGCCGATTCTTTTAGTAGGGTCGGTATGTCACTCGTTTAAGTAAAATCGGAGACACGCGGTAGATATTATTTCGTGCGGGCCGGGGGCCCAACAAGTGTGCGGACGCATGCATATAGTTTCGGGTTTTTCAGCTACTATGTCCGCACCCGTCTCGTGCCGTCTTGGTTCTGTCCTCATACGAGAACATGCTCTATGGGACTTGATTGCGGAGTAGGTGTGCGCAAGCCAGTTTCGCTATTGACAAAACATTGCTAACTATTACCCTTAAAGAACAATTTTTTGCTTACGTTATTACAAATGTGTGCATTTTATCTGCGCACATTGTCATAATTTTATTCCGAAACTAAGTTTGGCAGGAGTTTCCTTGGTAGTGGTCTTGGATACAACAAGCCGTAGGTTGCTTTCATACGGTAACCGTGAGGTTTTTTTTAAGTTGATAAAACGGATTTACCGAAAAACGATTTTGTGAAAATAAGAAAAAAATGTCGTAAAATTTTGTTAAAATAATTTAATACGGTGGCTATAGGCCGATGGCGTTGGGCGCGTAAATCGAAAAAAGGCGCAAAAAACAAATCGAGCACGAATCGCTGTCGACAAACTTGGAAATGTGGAGTTTTATTCCAAAAACGTTCCTTTGCCCAAAACCCATTAATAATGGATTTTGTGAAGACTTTGTGTAATATTAAGCAGAAACTTCGGGCGTTTTACATAAGATATCACTATCCCACACTGAACCTAACTCTTACCCTAACCCTAATCGAGCTCGAATCGCTGTCGAAAAACCTGGAAATGTGGGGTTTTGTTCTGCCACTACCAAGGAAACTCCTGCCCATAATCAGTTATTTCCATTGTGGCGTTACACTTTGCATCCGCTTGCAGCGTCATCGGTTAAGTGCACTCGACCCCAGGGATGAACGTCTAAGGCGGTAATCTTTCTAATTTGCGCATAGAGAGCAGCAAGAGGTTGTCTATTGCATAGTTTACGTAAGTGTCGAATAATTAGTGATACTAATCGCAGTTCAATGTGAAACATCGAGACAGATAAATCCAAGTTTGGTGAGCCATCAGAGATCCGTTTGTAATAAAATTTCCACATCCCACTACGCATTGTGATGGAGAATCACCGCACGAATCACACGAACAAGTAATTACTGTAACTTTAAGATACAGTGAGCATACTTGTAACCAGCCGCGGCAGAAGTGACGAATTATATGTTGTAGGAGGACAGCGCAGCACAGCGCAGCTCACCGAACGAGAACGTTGTAATCCCTCAAAATACCGATGACGTCATCAATAGATCTTATTTAATCTAAACGCACGTGGGACACTTAGAATATCTAAAAGTTGGATTTATCTAGACTTGGTACGAAATGCTTCGCACGGTTGTTCATCGGTTAATCAAAAGTACACCATGGACCCCTTTCTACTATTGTCTCTGGCTCTGAAGAAAGATGCGCGCCGGATTTCAAATATGGTAAATATGGTCACTGTACCCGTCTTTGTTTTTCATTTGCGTTTCGTTTCTGAGGTTAACAATGATCATTTCGCTTGGTTTTCGCATTAAGGGTCAAAAACTTGACTTTATTCGAAGTGAAGTTAACTATTTCCGGTAACACGTTTGTCTATCACATGATCCGTCCTACCAAGAAACGTGCATTCAGGTCCCATTGGGCCTTAAATAGTCTTGATGGCAGTTGACAGCGTGAGTTTGTTGATCAACTGATAGGGCCTTTAAGTCGCTGACCAATTGGATTCCTCCCCGGACAGTTGTAGAGGAATGTGCCTAAGGGGATTTTTATGCAATGTACCATAATCACACTATGCAAATAAAAACGCTTGCCAACAGACTTTGTCATTCATTTTTTTTTCTTAATTCTGTGCCTTAACCTATCATGTACAGTATTTTTATCAGCAATTTTTTGCTTGAAACCATCCATTTAACTCCGTGCCATTTCAGAGAGCTGGATGTAGAAGCTAAAAAAAATACCTGTCACTCACGCCTATGTTTTGCTCGTGCATTCCACTCCTAAAACGTATATGTATCTTTCTTCGCTTTGTTATGCATTTTTCTCTCCACGCCCATCCGCCTTTCCTCCGTTAACTTATTCCTTCATTTAATCTACCCGTTCTCGTAGCTGCTGCTGCTGCTAAAATTAGTCCGTTGGTGGGGAGGGGGGCAAGCAATGTGTTGCACGGCTGCGCTAACCTTCGGCTGAAAGGCTAGCTAGCTAGGTCGTCGTCGTTCTCTGTCCGTGAATGTGCGCGTGTTTCGCCTTGCCTCTCTTTCTCTGGCTCTGACTAATTTGTGGCTGTCACACTCCCTATGGCGCGGAAGACCGTGAATGTTGTATAGATAGTTGCCTGTTAAGGCGTTGGTATCGATCGTGAAGCGACGCGACGCCAGACCTCTGTTGTTCGCCCCGACACGTCGTGTGACGACTGCACAGCGCGCGCGCAGTCACGCACACGCTAGACCGGCAGACCTCCGCATATAGTCTCGTTCGCTGCCTCTCTCTCGGCCACTTTCTGCGTTAACGTCATCGATCGGTTCAGACTTCTCCTGGCAGCTGCGGCGACTGTTTCGCAAACGTGCGCGCGCTAACGCGCGTCCGCGTCCGCGCACGCACAAACACACACACACACACATTTTGGACATCCAGCAGTCGGGCTGGATGCTCTCATGTCCCTTTTGCCGCCCGCCCCACTAACGCGATGGTTGTCTATTTTGTCAGCCTTTTTGTATGCAGCAGAAGTGCGCCCATCTGCGTCTATCAGCCGCGGCAGCATAGACACGTGCCTGCATGCAGGCAAAAATTCCAGCGCCTTGTAAGACTAGACTGGGTAGTTATGGTATACACTAAGCAGGCTTTGTTTTTCCGTTGATGCTGACGGCCTGGTTTACTCACTGGTTTTCAGCAACCTCACCGAGGTTGTGAGTAGAAAAAAAACTATCTCCATTTGATGAATAGCTGCGTTCTTTAACACGGAACACGCTGGATTCTGTCCTGCAGTAGTCGTCAGCCAATACAGGCATCGAGTATAAGAATAAGGATTTACGGTCGCTACTTATATACACAGTCCATCAGTAAATGGCCACTCATTACATATATGTTCTGACGATGACCTGGAGATCCAGTGTCGAAAATTTACTGAATAAATTTACTCATTTTCCCAAAGGACGCCTTTCCTTGAAACTCATTACATATGTTTGTAGGGTTTTTGTTTGAGAACCTAAAGTTACCTTTGTCATTTATTTGTTTGAGGTAGCACGTTTCCCGTTTGCTCTAAAATTACTTGTTCTTTCCTTCAGGGTCTCTACGTCGTCCACATCTTTCCTCCGTGTGAATTTTCCTTCACCCAGCTGCGTCTAGCAGCTCCAGATCTCCACCAACGTGTCCTTCAAGCTCAGATGCCACATCTTCTCATCGTGATAACCACCGTATAGTCCCCAAATTATGTTTCTCATCTCGTCCGAAACTATATGTACAGGTAATATTTTTTTCAGACGCGATTCTACAAACTTGATAATTCCATCCATCGTTCAAGCAGCACAGGTGTTTTATAATGCTAGTTTTCACTCGCCAGGAATCTGCCTCAAGTAGGCGTAGTGACTGAAATTCTCTCTCCTCATCGATGAGGTAGAATTGCTAGGAGAGCTATAAGTAAATGATGGGTATGGTTGCACCGCATTTCATTATTGATCTCGACTAAAAATTCAGTGTCATATGTTCTATAGTCAAAGCCTTTTTTTCCTGCTTCTGGTTCCCAATTTCTTACTTGGGGTTCGAAAAGCACAAGTAAGCCGCGAAGTGTTTGTTCGTCCTCAGACCAAACTCTAATTGAAAATACGCCCCAGTGTGAGTAGCCATTAGTGGCGTGCCTGAGCAGGAGGGCTTGCCGCCCTTGAGCCACCGTAATCATCCGTGCCCTGTATAGGCCGAAAGTTTAGGAGATACGAGTAAGAATCTCGTCAGAAGAATTGACATGACGCCTGTTTCTAGTTTCTTGCATCCTTTGACTGCATGTAGTGGTACCGCGTACGTCAAGCCCCACTGATAACAATCAGTGTAGTATGGTACTATTAAGCAAATATCGAAGAATAAACCAGGTACAAACCTTAACCATGCATACACGTAGTCAAGAGCAAGAGGATCGGCCAAATATCGCCTAACAAGGGAACGGCACAAATTCAACAACATATGGGTACAGGGCGAAGCCAGTCTTGGGAGAGCGTGCGTGTCAGTGGAAGAGGGGATGACCGTTGCTTTTATCTGAGTTTGGGGCCTGTTCATGTGGCGTTCGATTAGTGTGAACGTTCGCTGGAGAGGAATGTCGTATACAGAGACCTATGGTACGTCGGTTGGGGGGCAGAAGTATTCAAGTGGCGCTCAGGATCCGTCGGCCGAGGGGGAAGGAGTAGTCGAGTGACCCTCGGATCGGTCGCGACTTGCTGCACGCGAAGGGGAACTGAGTCAAGCATGTTTAGGTCAAACAGGCGCAGCAGCTGCTGGTTCGACGCAGCATTGCTGCGTTGGCTGAGAGGGAGAGGCAGGCGCTTTTGCACTTGTGACTGTTTTGGACACACGCGTGTATTCGAGTGTAAGTGGGTGAAGAGAGGAGGATGGCCAGCATTATTGGGGGGAGGAATTCAACGGACACGTGCAACTGGGGATGGGCGCAGTTTTTGGACGAAGGGAGCACTCGTATGCAAGTCAGACCAGATTTCACTAGAGATGGACATGGAGAATTTCAAAATTGTTTAGCTGGAAATAACAGCGTCTGTTCCATTTAATATAGACGGTAAGGTCAGTTGTGGGAGCTCATGAATGTAGAGGAAGAGAGAGTAGTCGATGATATGTAGGTGTTGCCGAGGGACGCGTTGGACTACTTAGACGAAACGTCTCCCTCGGAGCTCTACTTTTATGACTTCGCTGCCTTTATGATTAATGCCAAGTCGGATAAACCTAGAAGATCGAGGCACAGGATTTTGTCCCCCTCTCATGGGTAGGGTTAGTACACTGAAGTAGGTACCGCCCTGGTTGACGCGATCCCTGCAGTGGATTTGCCAGTGAGGTCGATGGACGACGATTGTAGACTCGTCTTTGACGATAACGATTAGAATCCTCTACGTGAGGAATGGCGTAGTGTGGAAGACAAGATGTCCTTCACGTTTTCAACAATAGCCCATCCATTTGCAACGTTCCTAGAAAACCAAAGGGCAACTTGCTCCTCTGAAGGGCATTATCAGTTCGGAGGGAATGGCGACTGAAGCTGATCATGCTCATAAACGGCTGGAATTGCAAGTTTAGGGGGAAATAGTAGAACGCAGGCTCCCTTGAAATTTTATTTCGGGCCATAAAGTTAGAGGGTCAATCAACTAGTTCTGTATAGCTAGTAGAATGTGAAACCTTCTTAACAAAATTTTGTTCGTCGCGATACAACCCACCTTTCTCTGCAGCTCTTAAACATCGGGAATCTCGGCAGGGTAGAGACCGTTTATTTGATCCTTCCTCAGCAGCACACGGGAATAGGAATCGACCGTAATGCATGTCCCTACAATAAATTCTAGGAAATGTAGGGTCAATGTCTGGGATTAAAATTAGGACATGGAAATATCTGCCGCCCTGTATTTCAGAGGATGTTACTATTCGCGTGTCTTGCCATCGGGGGGGGGGGGCATATAAGCCACTCCGACGGGAACTATCTGTCTTCTGCATCTGGGGTTTGATTCTAAAGCCCTAGGCGATCTGTTGGGCTGTTGAGAACCTGATATAATCTAAATTGTCTAACGACTGGGTACAGTTCCCCTTGCGGTATGTCCAATATTTAGTCATTCGACACCATTTCGCATACCATAATAAAGTACGAGTATCTGTCCCTCGTGCCTAAGTTTGCCACTCCTGCTTTGTCATTTTTGTTTCATCAGACAATGACGGCAAACCTTTAATCAACTGCTCTACGCCTCTCACGGACGTAATTTTTGCGCATGTTACTAGTTCTGGTTAAGCCCTTTTATCCAACGCGCGTTCTGCCAGTCAGCCATTTTTGCGTGTTCGCCCACGTCACGTAACAGTCGATCAACTTTAATAGCCCCAACACAGGCAGACGCCTTTTGCGCCGACCGCCTGAACTTTCCGCTGATGCAAGGACGTAGCCACAGCGCTCGAGGATTAATGCTGGCGCTGAAGAACAGTCTGGTTACGAGCAGCGCCCCGGCAGGTCATATGACGCGTGTGTAACGGATGTAGGCGTGCACGTGCGTACGCGCGCCTCTACACCCAGTCAACAGCAAGCCTTCTATCGATCGGTCTCGCCAGCATAATGCCGTTCTTTCCGCGACTGCTCGCCTTTTTTTGGTGGTACGTGCGCGCATGCGCGCGTGGCTAGCCTCGTGCGTTATCGCGGCTGCATCTCGCGCGCTTGGCGGTCGATAGAACTTCGCTCTAGTGCGCACGCGCACTTAGTCCTACCCTCACTCTCACTCCAGCGACGTTGTTTTTTATCGCACCTCTCGCGTGCTTTTCATTCTTCCTTTTGAGAATTGTTCACAACACGGACAGACGACTCTGGTGTGGCCACTTCTAGCCTCTTGGCCTCCACTCGAAACCTGAACATGGGTCCATGTTCTATCGATTGATATTTGGGTATATTCAAACGCACTTCAGAGGCGCCCTTTCGTATTACCCGCGTTTAAATATCCTCGCTACTTTTCCAATATTCGTTGGTAAGGTTGACTCATATGGCCCCAATAAACAGGACATAAGAACGCGAACTACCCTCAATGCTAGTGTTGTTGCCCCGAATTCCAGAGCAAATAAAGGTAGGGTTAGGGCACGGGAATGTTTACCCTTCCTGAAATTTTGCGCAGACACCTTATTCCTGCGTTCTGTTTAGGCATCCATCTGAATAATCCTCACCCGTCTGTCTCAAAATGAGTACATCTGCAGACTGCAACATGACGTTGGAACAGCTAGATAGTAAAGTTGGAGCTCTTTTATGAATTACCTTTCCAACTATTTAACTCTTCGTACCTTGCCGTTTTTGCCTCGTGTCCTTTGGTGTCTGGGCGCGGCCACATATCTGGCAACTTTGCTTCTGCATCTTTACTAAACTTCGTTTTAAACGAAATAAGCTTCAAGTAGCTGGTTTGCCTGTACGGATGAGATTCGATTGAAAATAAGGTCTTTCCGTCGATGATGGCGGTGTTCCATGTTCATAGAGTCCATGCTTCTGACAAATGGTTAAATAGCCGCGACATCTAGCCATAGAAGAGTAAGGTATTAGGTGATGCTATGCCTTGTCTATTAGTAACTTGCTGTCGGCACTGACAGGAAAATATCCAACGACCTATTTCTAAAAAAAACGCTGTAAATGGAAGCATATGCTGTAGTAGAATGGAGACACGGTAGGAGGCAGACGTTTTGATTCCATGCCCTTCAATTACATCGAGTACGCTGTTGCCTCCGGTCGCACTCATAATCGATCTGTTCTGGACATTCGAAAAAAATAGGTAGTTTTTTTTTTAGCTCTCTCCTACCTTACTGTCAGTGAGCAGTTGATTTCGTTCAAGACCAGTCTTGAATTTGTACTCTAAGTAAGCCCTGTGGGTTGGGGATCATATCTGGCTGCGCGTCCACGACCGGCCGAAGACTGTCATCTGTCATCAAGCAGATGAGACTGAAACAACAGACGAGGATAAACACTCCGTTTGACAACGTGTCACCTCCTTGCTGATGACACACCGGCCAGCCCAATGTGTATCGAAGAATGAAGCGAAAGCTATGAGAGAACTAAGAAGGGACGACCATCTTATCATACTGCCCGCAGATAAGGGACGGTCAACGGTCTGCATGAACCGGGAAGACTACAACGAAAAAGCCAATGTTCTGCTTGATGACAGATAATTTTACAGACCTGCACAAAGATCAGAATCAAAAGCCGTATTTACTCAGTTGAATAACTTACGTGGAGAATTCAAACACCAGAATGTGATCACTGAGAACGAACGGCGTCTGATTAAACCAACTGATACTGTCCTGGCTCGCTTCTATAGTCTGCCCAAGATCCATAAACCGAACGTTTCATTGCGGCCAATCGTTGCCCTAAAAGGCAGCCCCATTTATTATTTGGCAAAATGGATGTATTCGAAGTTAAAATTCCTCCAAGAAAACTCTGATGCCCCAGTCCATTCCTGGTAGACCTCTACAGCCGAGGGATTCAATCGGACGAAATGATGGTTTCCTTTGACGTGACATCACTATGTACATCCATTCCACTGGATTTGGCAAGAGCCGTCTTGCGCAGGAAACTTGAGGAGCTGTACGACGAAACTCAGAACTCACTCAAAGTTGAACACCCCATGAGGCTGCTCGAATTGTGCCAGAAGCCATACTTCACTTTTGCTGGAGTGACTTACGAACAAATCAAGGGAACTCTGATGAGCACTCCAATCTCCAGTTTGATAGCGGAATTGGTCCTGCAAGAGCTGGAAAAGGCCGCCTTCACCCAACAGCCCCCGATCTTTTGGTGCCGTTGCGTTGACCACACGCTCGTTATTTGTCAAGAGGAACATGCATCCGTCTTGATGTTGCATTGGAATATGGAGAGAGCGTAGGATGAATTATGCTATTGTTTTGAAGGGCTACTTCATTAATATCACAAAGGTTTGCCGAATACCTGACGGTAGCATCCGAAGGAGCGTTTATCGAAAGAAAACCTTGTCCGGACAGTATACAAATTTTAACAGTTTTTTACCTTTTCAACAGAAGCGTAACTTTGTCCACTGCTTAATGCAAAAAGCCAGAAAAATCTGCTCGACAGACACTATTGAAATGGAGCTCCAGAAACTCCAGGACCTGCTTCGAGAGAACGGCTATCCGGACAGATTCATCATAAAGAATATGATGTGGTGAGAAACAAAGTCCGTCACCCACTGGAAAAAAAATCTATTCCTCAAAGTTTCCTTTCGAGGGGATGCAGCAAACCGTAGCACAAACCCTCCCAGCAGCGGAAGTTCGGGTTTTACTCTCAACCAACATTGCACGGTGAAGGTAAGGATAGACTGCCAGCTCGGACCACTTCTATGTGTATCTAATCATTTACTTGCTCCTGTGGAGCAGGTTATATCGTTAGGCAGGCAAGTAACCCTTTTTGGATCCGGAACCCCGCCGGGTGGGCCTCAATGCCGGCGGCGAGGAGGAGGAGTCGGAGCAGCATAGTCAAGAGGGGCTGCTCTGTCATAAAAAAAAACAGATGGAGAGGAGCAGAGATGGATCCACCATAGGGAGGTTATATAGGTCGCACGAGTCGGCGCTTATCCAAAAGAATACAGGAACACCTGGCATAGCTAGGCAAAGGTGAAATCAACAGCATCAACAGTTCTATCCTTGCCAACATGGTTGACTTCGGACATCGTGTGGACCCCAGCGATGCCTTAAAGGTAATTTACAAGGTCCTACCAAACTACCCAGAGTCCTTGGGTCAACGTTTGTTAGCAACAGCAAAAGCAACCGCGATCCAGTTGAGGAAGCCAGTTTTATGCGCGCAAAAGAACCTCCTGCAAGCCCCGAACTTGACATGGCCAACGGTTACGTAACTGCCTGAATCTTTCAGCGCTCTGATTGGCTCCCACTTGTAAGGAAAGACGATCGATCGATTGTTTAAATTTCAAACTCCCATGTAAATGTTTTGCCTGACAAGAATTTACCGAAAGCGTACACTTGCCAAATGTTCCGAATTATGATTATCACATTCTGCTACCAATCCGAAAATTAACTGAGTTCGCTGGGTCCTACGACCAGGCTCAGTAAGAATGATCCGTACGACTGTCAGCACGCCTTCACGTTGGTGGAACCGACTGTACCCATCTCCGGATGGACCCATCTTCAGATGGACTCACCTCCGGATGGACTACAGCAAAGAGCTGCACTTCCCTTACCCCCCCCCCCATACCAAAATTTGCCAGTATACATGTCTCTATCTCTCTATCGTTTTTTCGAGAATGGATCTTCCTCATCCGGCGAGGTTGATCCGAATCCTTCTTCTTATTGCCGGCGTCGAGCCCAATCCGGGACCTGCTCAAGGATCCATCAGATGGTTCTGTTCCACCTGCGCCAAGCAGATCTACCCAAACCAAGCCTGTGTCTTGTGTGGGCCTTGCAATAACTGGCAACACTTCCGCGCAAGAGGCACTAATTGCTCGGATCTCACTTCCATCCACCAATACAGCGGCTCATCATGCAGGTGCATAACCTGTCGTCATCCACGAAATGGGCCGGCTCACACTCCTGGACCCTCACTGCCACCACCACCTATGCCGCGGTCCGCCACGACTCAGGCTGCCTCACAACAACCCTCAGCACCGCCGCCGCTTATGTCGCTGACCGTCCCAGACGCCTCACCACTTTCTGACCTCAAAATACTGCAGCTGAACTGTAATGGCCTTTCTGGTAAAACAGATGAGATCATTAAACTCCTCCATGATCATGACATCAAAATAGCTGCTCTCCAGGAGTCAAAGCTGTCAGCAAAGTCGAAGGTCCCACGTTTCCCGGGCTTCGCCGTCATTCGAAGAGACAGAGCTCGTAATGCCGGTGGTGGACTGGTCACTTTGGTTCACCAAAGTATCAAATACCAGGAGCTGACCTCTGCAGCAACATCCGCAGACTCGCCGCTGGAAGAACTCAAGGTACAAGTTACTGTTGGACCGTCCAGTTTGACTGTCCATAACGTATACATTCCTCCACAAAGCAGTTGTGATGCCAACTTCAGACCATCAATAGTCCACATGCTAACGGGTGATTCGAAACTCATCTTGGGCGACTTCAATGCCCACGATGACTTATGGTTCTCTAACCTTTCCTGTACTAGAGGTGCCTCACTAGCCGAGGAGATCAACAACACCAACTTTGGGGTCCTCAACACGGATGGAACGTCCACGAGACTCCCTCATTCAGGTACTTGCGCTAGCCCGGACATTTCCATCGTCAGTTGCGACCTATTACTATCTTCCTCATGGGACTGTCTATGCAAACTGAGCTCTGACCACCTCCCGATAGTTATCACAATCAGCACACATGCTTCCCCGATTCGTAACGCTCGCAAGTGCTTTATGAAACTGCGTAAAGCCAACTGGCCCGGTTTCCTTAGTGAAACTGAGAATCTCTTTGACCAGGCCCCTTTCCCTCCAGATGTTCGCCAAGGTGTGTCGACTTTCAACCACATCATGCATACTGCCTCTAAGCACAACCTTCCCGTGGGCAAGGTCTTTGATCCCATCCCAGGATGCCCTACCGATGCGGCCACCTTATCAAGAGAGCGTGACGTCGCCCGAGCTCAAAACCCTCAGCACCCGTCGTTACCGGCCCTGACCTTACAGATCTCCCGACTGTTCAATGAACACACGAGGACCATATGGCAAGAAAAGCTAGCCACTTTCTCCAGCCGCACCAACACCAGCAAGTTGTGGCAAACAATCAAATCCATCGGTAGAGGGGTACCTGCTCCTCCCAACCAGGTTATCAAATTCAATGGTATACCGAAGAAGACCGACAGAGACATTGCCAACCAATTCAATGTGCAATTCACCACGGTTGCGGTTCATAAATCCTCGAAGAATTCGAGGATCGTCAGATACAGGTCGTACAAACCTCTATTAGTGCCGCTCCAGTTCTCAGCTCATGATACCACAACCGCGATTAAGCGTGCTAAGAACTCTAAGGCGTTTGGACCGGACGACATTACGATGGTACACCTAAAACACATAGGCCCCAGAGGTGTCGCATTCTTAACCATGTTGTTTAATCTGTCTCTAGCCACGTGCCATATACCAGCTATCTGGAAAATGACTCATATCCTCCCCAGCCACAAAGCAGGTAAAGACTCCACTGTCTCTGAGAGTTACCGCCCGATCTCGCTTCTCAGCCCGGCCGTGAAAATACTTGAGCGTCTTATTCTCCCCTCGCTCAATAGACATGCCAACCTCCAAGAGCACCAACACGGTTTCAGAGCCTTCCACTCTACGACGTCAGCCCTACAACGTGTCACGGACCGCATTGCATGTGGTTTCAACAAAACGAAACCTGCGGACAGAACAGTAATGGTCGCCCTCGACCTTAATAAAGCTTTTGACTCGGTTAACATTGACACCTTGATGACATCCCTCATGGATTCGTCTCTACCGAACGAGCTCTGCAGATGGCTGAACTGCTATCTCCGTGGCAGACAAACGCGAGTCGAATTCTCAGGCACGCTATCTAAAGCCCGCAACTCTAGGACAGGAGTTCCTCAAGGTTCTGTCATTTCGCCATCGCTATTCAACATCTACATGGCTGACCTCCCGAATCCCCCCCTGAAGTCGAAATGGTGTCTTACGCTGATGACATCACCCTGCTGTCCTCTCACCCAAACTTTCGCATGGCTGCCGATGCCTTAAATAACTACATCCCCAGTTTAGTCCGGCACCTAGACGATAAGCAACTGAAGCTATCCGCGACCAAGTCCTCAGTAACTCTGTTTACTCCGGACCCCAAAGAATACAAGTCCCATCCTCCAATTAAGGTGGAGGGCGGTGACATTTCCTTATGTCAGTATCCTAAACTCCTGGGCCTCACTCGACCCGACGCTGGCTCTACACCGCCATGCTGACATCCAAGCCAGCAAATCCAAAGCCAAGCTCAACATCCTAAAAGCCTTGGCAGGTTCTTCATGGGGCCAGGACACTGAGACGTTAGTCACGACATACCGGGCAACAGGCAAGGCAACGACTGAGCATGCATCAGCCATCTTTGCCCCACTGTTAAGTGATACCAGCTAGGCGAAAGTCCAACGCGTTGAGAACGCTGCTCTCCGCATCGCCACGGGCTGTGTTAACATGACCAATGTAGATCACCTGTATCAGGAAACTCAAGTCCTGCCTCTGAAGGTTCACTCCATCATGCAGGCAAAAATCTACATTGCGCAGCGTCACAACCCAGAACATCCGGGCAATCGCCTTTTAACGCGCCCCCCACCTGCTAGACGCATGAAGCAGTCTACCATAGACGCGTACGGCCCGCATGCTTCGGTGTAACCCACTAATCTACCGATAACGGACCTCGTTAAACGTATCCACACCGAAACTGTCGAGCAAGCCATCAGCAGCTATAAACCCAACAGAGTCCTCAACGCTCCTCCGCCGGTCTCCGACGTCATGACCAGAGAACGTAGGGCCAACCTGTCCAGAAACGCTAGAACCAGGCTATCCCAGCTGCGTTCCGGCTTCTCCACGCTGCTGAATTCATTCAAAAGCCGTCTCACCTCATGCTTTGGCAACGTAACAGACAACTGTCCTGACTGCCTTCTGCCTTTCCACACAACATGCCACCTCTTCGACTGCCCAGCCAACCCTACGGACCTCACGCCTGAGGACCTATGGCTTCGCCCAGACAAAGTTGCCGAATTCCTTCATCTTTCTTAAACATTTATACCTTTCTATTTATTCTTTATTCCTTCACCTCTATCCCTTCATCTTTCTTAAAGTTACAACATGTATTGCTGGCAAACTAGGTTAAGGGAGTAAGCTAGTACAACAGCCACAACAACCCCGGGAACAGGAACCACCCACAATATATTTGGAGCTGCAATGAATTCCGGTGAATTTGAGTTTAAGATTACGCTGGGGGTTTTGGCTAAGTTTCGGGCTGGGTTAAGGTGGAGGTTAGAGTTGAGGATTAGGGTTTGAGTTTCAGCGCTAGGGTTAAAGAGTACGGTTTCCGTTATATTTTATGCTGGGGTGAAGACAAGGGTCATTTGCCCTTGCTAAAATTTATCGCAAGGCCATCTTTTAAGTTGCTGGGCGTTTCTGTTTCTGTGTCCTGTTTAGGCGGCCATACTAGTCATCCTAACTACCAGCCCACTGCGTGGTCTGAGATTCTGTCTGCTCCCATGGGACTGATACACTATTCTTCAAGCACCACCCTCAGAGAGGACACTGGTGGGTAACCACAGCAGACGGGTCTTCGCGTTCCCACCCACCCTTATGGCGGCCAAGGTCTGCTACACCGATCTCCGTACGGTGGATCTATCTCTCCTCCTCTCCATCTGCGTTTTTGATGACGGAGCAGCCCCTCTCGACTACACAGACGAGGGTGTGACACCCAACGCCGCCCTCAGGCCGCCCGCAACTTCGCTAGGCGCCATCAGCCGGTATTCACTCCTGCGAATCAGAGAGAATATACATTTAACCGGACAGCCATGTACACGGCCTGTCAACCCTGTCGGAGCGCAAGCGCTTGCACCGACAGGGAATCAAATCCAAGAAAACTGCGAGCGCACACCAGGTTGCAGGGACCATGGCTTGCTGAAGCGTGGCATTGCATACGCACACAATCCATAAATCTCAAATGAGTGAGGGAACAGCCGTGCACCTAGCCTAGGCTTAGCCCAGGTTGAAGCTGCTAATGGGTGTGTAAGATGTGCTGGGTGTGTCAACATCGCGGTGAATGCCGCTGCCGTGTATGCGCGTGTGACATAGTAGACCCATGCGATGGATAAATGCACGGGGGTAGTGTGGGCAGTGTTGGTGCTAGAGATGACCGACAGAAGTATTGGTCCGAAATGGCGACTTCTATGTAGTAGGCTTCAAATGTTGGGGACATCCGCCAAGTTAGCGGCAAGCCCCCGACAACCTATCACACCCTCCCCCTCCTCCACAGCGGAGTTTCAATCCTCTCCAGTCTACGCAGTGTCGTGTGACCTACCATCCGAAGACGAAGGTGCCGATGCAATGAAGAGGCTGCGCAACACCATGGCGTGCGGAAAGGACGGTATTCCCGCAGAAATCTACAAGTCCTGTGTTTACATCCTGGCTCCTTGGCTTTATGAGGTGATTGTACAGGCGTGGCGAAAAGAGGTCGTTCCCGACGACTGGGGCTCAGGCATCCTTGTACCTCTCCACAAGAAGGGAGATAAGACAAGATGCGAGAACTACCGCGGCATAAGTCTTATCGAAGTTGCTGCAAAGATCTTCGCTATTGTTCTTCTCAGGCGCTTCCAGTCTGTACGTGAATTCAGGACACTGCCCACCAAGCCGGATTGCGCGCTCTGCGTGGATGCGCGGACCAGATATTTACGCTGTGGCGAATAATGGAACTGGGTGGAGTGCCGACCAAACTCATTGTCATGATTAAGGCCTACTATCGGTCCTCCACCGCACGAGTGCTGGTCCACAACAATCTCAACCGTTAGATATCCGGTCTGGTGTCCGACAGGGCTGTGTCCCGTCGCCCATTTTGTTTAACTACGTCATTGACTGGATTCTTGGGAAGGCCCTAAATAAAGAAGACGATGTTAAGCTTGCACGCCGGCTAACTGAGTTCGACTACACCGATGAACTTGCGCTGCTAGCCTCAAGTTTTGGTGGTCCACAGTCTGTATTGTCGCTGGTAAATGAGATCGATATGTCGGTTGGAATGTCTATAAATTCCGGAAGGACGAAGTTATTCTCGAGCTACATCCCTGACCAGGAGAAGGGACCCCCTGGGGATTCATGGCCATCAACTTGAAGAAATAGACAGCTTTAAATACGTCGGAGCGAGGCTGCAACCGAATGGGCAGAGCAAGGACGACATTGTCTCCTGTATCGATGCCAATCGCTGGATTTTCTCGGTCATTCGAAAGCGCCTATGGATCAAACGCGACATCTCCACCGCCATGAAGATTCATCCATCCGGTCAGTCCTCTTCTATGGATGTGAATGCTCGACTGTGAGCGAAGACTGGAGGTATGTGACCACGATGCCTGAGGACCATCCTGCAAGTTAAGTATAGCGGCTTTATCTCGAATGAGACAGTCTGCACCCTCCGCGATTGTGCCGCGAGGATATTTCAGGCTATTCAAGAAAGGCGACTGAGGTAGTTTGGACACGTCCTCCGTCGTCCGCCCCGCGAGCTTAGCTATGCTGCCCTTGGCCCGGCACCGCAGCCCACCTAGAGACGTCGAAGAGGAGGGCTACTGAAGACTTGGCTCGACATCGTCCGTTAAGGCATGAAAGCAGTTCTTGGACCTTCTATCTTCGGTCTCCGTCGCTGGAGTAGAGACTAGGAAAGCTATCTTGATCCGCTGCCGCCAATCGTCATGCATGGAGAGGTACCGTCCGTGATATCATTGAGGTTGGCTAGATCAGGCATGATCACAGCCGTAACAAGTACAAGTTGGTGCTCCAGGCACTGGTTCACCAGTTCCCGTGCGATGGATTCGCAAGTGACCGATCGGGCCGATGCGTGAGTTGAATGTGCGATTGCAGTGAGGGTAAATTAGTTTAAAGCCCTCATTGCTGGTAGATGGTTTAAATGTGGTGATGAAGGTAGCAAAAGGCGGTGATGCGTGGGTGGGGGTGGGGAGAGTTAGGAATGAGGTCGCAGGCGGAGGATGGAGCATCGGGTAGTTGGGCTTCCCTAGAAAGGGTGGTCGTCGTCGAAGCGTCGGAGGGGTGGTGAACTGCGGCCAAGCCGATAGGTGCACGGTAGGTGCGTTGATAACGTGGGCGGGTTGGAAGGGCTTTTGCATTGGCATCGTGCGTCTGTTGAGTTTGAGATTATCTAGCCGTCCTTTTCGCCTTGGCGGCGACGATCCGACTAGCTTCATAGATAGCCACGCCAGTTTTGACCGTCCTTTGTTAACTAGGTCGGTCCTGCACGAGTACCTCCCAGGTCATCGTAATCCAGCTGCTTGGGGGCTATGTTGTGGAAGGTACTGATTCCGGGAGTTATGTTGCCTGCCGAAGCCTGCGCCTGGCGCAGTAGGTTGTAAATGGCAGGTTTTAGACGTCCCTGGGACGCGTAAAGTATGTACTCATACTACCGACTTGTCCCCACTGAAACCACAAGCCTGGTCGAAAAACTGAGAATCAATGAATGCATGACTATAAAATCAAGGCCATCAGATACAACCAACATCCACGGAGGCCTATCTTGTCTCCCGACATTGTCCCAGTCTGATCCAATGTTGCATTCCACCAAACATTCTCCAAGTCCGCACCCATAGTTCATGTAACGAATATGCAATAAATTCCTACTTTGTCTTTAGTGAAGGGGTGATGGAACGTACGTAGAGAGGCTTGTGTGCGGCGTACTCTGGGCGGAACGATACACCATGTGCGCAACTACGTCCAATCTCATCACCAGCCGACCTCATAGTTCAATCCACCCATGCTGTTACAGGGAACGAAAAAAAGGGAGGGAGCAGAAGGTGAGATCGTTTCATCGTGGCTCCAGCGATTAGTACTCTCATTAAAGCAAGCGCGCTTTTAAATTGTAATCAAACTCTAACAGTCGCCTCTTTGAGGGTCGCTAGCCGACGGATTAAGTTGTGGAAGGCAGGTAGACCTACAATGCCTCCTGTAAAATCTCAGAACCTTCTCTCCGCCAATGAAGATTGATTAGTTTTAGGTTATGGATCAGCTAGTGTGTGGCATTCGGAGACGGGTTGTTTGACTTTTTTGGTTGCTGAACTCCCGCTCATCTCAAATTGAAAGGTACTTTTGGCAAATACAGTAGATATCATATCTGATAAAAGGTCGGGGATTGGGAGATTTGACACACCTTTGAGGTTGTTTATTTAGTTCATTGGGTTGACTTGAGGCGCAAAATGCTTTTTACTAGGATTGAATTCCGTTCAGATCAGTATACTGCGAGAAAATGGAGACGGAAATGGGCGAAATCCAGCGTTTCCGAGGAATTTCCTGCCCTATTATACGCTGCGGAAGAGAACTTATTTGTGCATGTAACACTATCAAAAAACATTCATGAAAAGCAGGAACTTTTTAATTATATTTGTTTACAAAACGGAAAATTTTGTTTTGCGTCCACGAAATTGAGGTTAGCGCATTATTTTTGGGAAATAAGAGCAAAAATTGTTTAGAAAATTATATTTTGTTTGAATCTGCCAAGTTTTGCGCCGTAAAATTGAGTAATACGCTTATAAGGCCGTTATTTGCTAAACCCCATATAAATTTATGGTGTATATTTGAGGTGTTACACGCAAAGGATGCGTTTGAGAACTTTATTAGTATAAAGTAACCAACTTCATTGCACAATCAATATTAAGTTGCAGACAGTTAACATAACACCCATTTGAGTGACTTGTCGTGGGGCATTGCGAAACAGTTTTCTCAAAAATCGTCGTTTATATTATTGGCATTCTGCTCTGCTTTTTTTATTGTAGAACCGAGCCTAGAAGTAACCAAATATACTGAAAACTCTTCCCGTTTAAATAGGAAAGTTAGCTCTTTCATTTAAACAGAAGATGTATCGCAAATGTTTACAAAAACCAATAAACTGGCCAGAATTTCCCTTTGTGATCTTGACTTAATCTTCAAAAAAATAAAGTGCGCAGGCATCCGACGCCAAAATATATAACTTAAGCTCTTTTTCAAGATTTAACTTGTTATAGAAAATGTTTAATCAATCTTAGGCATATTCACTCGCGAATTTTGTTGTGGACGTTCCGTTTTCTCGGCAATGAGTTGACATGTTTGGGTGGTTCGGAAGCCATGACACAAACAGACAGCTGCATAAGAATGTTTAAAAGGTCGTTATTTAGGTAAATGCTCTAAGATATATCTTATTTTGAAGGTTTTGGTAAGCACGTAGAATATAATCATTATTTATGGTCAATCGACTGAAGCCATTCAAAATCGTAAAATCTTAATAAGCTTTTCAAGGAAGATCTGGACCTCTTCGTAATCGAAATCCCAAAATAATTACACAGAACTGTGGCGGAAAGAAATTACTCTTGGTGTAGGAAGAATGGTACGTTTACAATTGCACCTGAAAATTCCATTTAAATTTATTAGTCCCTGACCGGCGTGTCCGCACGTAAGCTTACGAAACATATTGCTCCTGTGATCTTCAAATAGACCAAATCAAGCGAAAATGTGGTTGCTTTAGTCGAACACAGTTCAAGCAATGCATAAATGAAAGAAAAAACCAGAAATTCTCGTGAAAAATGTTGGAATACATACTCAAAATTTGGTCTATTCGGTAACATCCATCCATTACATTCCACGTAATATGGAAGCATATACATCCGAAAATTTTACAAAAGGATTATTTTCCAACGTAATTTTTCTTGTGCTGCTTTATGCACTCGGTGGTTTAGCATGAACAGGCTTCCTCTACATGTAAAACTTAATTTTACCTGGTCCGCCCGATTTCCACTTTTTCGGAATTTTCCATTTTGCTGGTATTTCATTAAAACGTTATATTCCTTCATAAACCACAATATGCCCTTTTATGAAGAACGACTATTACTTTATTGCTGTAAGACTTTGGGCCCTCAGCTTCGGTTTCGTTTGAGTACCAGAGAGTTACTTGTAAAAATCCTTGGATTTCATGTGTTAGGTAACCTACTGTAGCTGTTTTCGATGACTCACCATCAGGGCTTTACATTGACGTGGAAAATAAATGAGTCAGTTATGTACAGTGTTTATGTGGTTGTTGTTGTTGTTGCATGACAACGTCAGCGTAATGAGGTTTGTGGTTCGGTATGCGAGGGTGGGAGAAGTCGTGCTCACAGTCTGCTGTGTTTGAGGTCTGTACGTCAAACACGCGAAGTGTGTGTAATTGTTCTCTGGAACTTGGGGCGGCGTACGATTCCCACATGAGATTGACCACCTGTATCAACGTCTTTTGCTAGCAGAGAGCTGCCTTTTCTAAATGGATCGCCACTACCTTGGCTGTGGATAGCACCCGTGTGCGTAGGCCATTAGAGTAGTCTCTTGCTGTCTGATATATGTCCTGAAAGGCCTCCCTCCAGTCAACTTGGTTGTTCCTATCAACAGTGTGTGGCAATTGAAATTGACACTGCCTAGCCAGGTCGGTATTTATTCGCATATCCTCTCCAGATGTATCTTTATTTGGCTACTATATGCCGCTCTATATGAGCAGTGGGATGAATAAGTACACGTAGGTATGGTGTGTAACAGTAGTTGGTTTTTACCCCCTCCATCGGAAGGAAGAGTCTCTGAGAAGTACGCACATTAATTCGCTTGCTGCGTCTTCCAGAGAAGCCAGTCTTATAAATAGATCTTTCTTTTCTGCAGTTGCACCGGCAGTTTATTTTGCCCTTGGATGAGTTGAGTGGAGTAGATGCACCACACTCCTGCTTCACTTTCAAAAAATTCACGCACAAGTAACTACTGAATCTCCTCCGTGAAGGTGCTGTGGTGACGATCAAACCCCTCTTGTTTATGGCTGTTCCGTAGGCCTGCAGCTACCGCCCGGCCCTACGAGTGCGCACCGTGTGTTGCATTGATCTGAGCTAAATCAACACACTGACCCGTTGACCGATGTGCGTGGTTGCATGCAGCTTCTCTAGGTGTGTGCGTGTGCGTGCACCTACTTAGTGTTAGCACAATAGCTGGCTTAACACCGTTTGCTGCTGTGTGTTCGTGCGTACAGGCACCCTACGCTACGAGCTTCAGTCGGTTGGCCTATTGGGATATGAATTGGCTAGTGAGGACATCTACATGAGAACACTTGCGTTAGTGACACTGTCCATTCTCGGTTGGTGCCGTCTGGACGCCTTGACGACAACTGGAAGAATCAGCTCAGTTTAACACACATTAGCACCTTCAATGGGCCTATATCCCTATATTTTTTGGGGTTGGGTAAATGACTGAAGGGTGGATTTATGTTAGGCGATGCATTAGAACATCAGGCTTGGTTCCCCCACCGCTGTGGTCCTCACTGCGTTCTGCTTCCGCCTAATGCCAGTATTTGGGGTGTCGGCTTCGCAACCGACTGACGTCGTGTTAGCCCACGTGCTCTATTTGCTGACCAGAGGCGAGGGGGGGAGGGTTCACAATCATATTCACCTTCGCTTTTATCCAAACTTTGATCACCGTTCGTGCAATTAAAAAGTCTTCGTTGCTGGTTCTTTTAGAACGCAGGCCGTGCTAAAGTTCTCATAATAACAGTCGACTCAAAAATTTCACGAAAAGACAGCAGCATCAACAGCCGACCAGGCACAGAATTACTCTGGAACTTGTTCCGTTAACCTTTTGTCCCTATTTTCATGCCTTCAGTCATTTGTGCAAATGACTGAAGTGGCTTAGCACTATGTATCCAGGTGCATTCACTCAAGCCGTACATACCATTAGAGGGCGAGAAAAAATGGAAAGGGCACAGGATGATATAATTTCCTCCCAGCTCCAGTGATTACTACTCCCATTAAAAACAAAAACGCTTTTTAACTGTGATAGAAGACTAACAGTGGCCTATTTGAGGGTCACCAGCTGACAGATAAAATTTGGAGGCAGAAGTTTTGATTTCATGACTCGGACTTGCCTATATGGATGGAGGAGTGCCTATTTCCGGGGAACGATCCGATGCACTCTGCATTATTTAAATACGCTAGCAGCTGTGACTCGGAAGGTATCCACTCGTTGTTATAGCTTTGTCCTATAAATCATGAAGTCGGGCAGCAATGACTTCTACTCACGTTAGTTATGGCATCTCACCTCCATGTTGATAGCGATCAGGAACACGTAAACGTCAAACAATAGACAGCCACATTAATATTCATTCGTCTTGATGTTGCATTGGAAGATGGAGAGAGCGTAGGAAGAGTGAGGTTATTGTTGTGAAGGGCTCCTTTATTATTACCACAAAGGCTTGCCGAAATATGATAGGCACATTCTGCTACCAATGCGAAAATTAACTGAGTGCGCTCGGTCCTACGACCAGGCTCGGTAAGCATGATCTGTACGACTGTCTGCACGACCCCGGGAACAGGAACCACCCACAATATATTTGGGGTTGCACTAAATTCCGGAGAATTTGAGTTTAAGATTATGCTGGGGTTATAGCTAAGTTTCGGCCTAGGTTACGGTGGAGGTTAGAGTTGAGGATCAGGGTTTCGGTTTCAGCGCAGGATTCAAGAGTAAGGTTTCAGAAATTTAAAGCATTTTTTCCCAGGTACAAATTTGAAGCAAGCGAAAACGGCAGAATCTATTTATACAAATATATTTCGAAAAAGCTTATCGACCGCTTCCTCTCTTTGCATGAATAACAAAGCAATTGGAGAACACATCATTTTGAATTTTCACAGAATCGATAGTGGCAAGGTCAATAGTAATTTCAACTTTAAACTAGGGAAGAAAAGTAGGGAGGGGAATTAACCAGAATAAAAGTGAGGCATGCATTTACCAGGGCAATTGAAGATTAACCACATGGCCTAATTGCTTACATAGGTCGGGTTTCTCCCGCCGTATGAAGGCTGTTTCCATGAAACGCAAGGTCCGGGTTTTTCGTGCTCGAACAAGAACTTGGACAGATGTATTGATGTCAACGGAGTGATCATTGTCTAGCAAATGTTTTGTAAGGGGAGACCGTGACACTTCGTTTTCTTGTTCTAAAAGCCAAGCAGGCAAATTTTCAGCAGCCCTGGTCGCCAGTTGCCTTTGCGTACCGCTAATGTACCTGTATCCGCAAGTGCAGGTGAATTCATAGACGCAGTTATTAACCCTGCCTAAAATTTATCGCAAGGTCATCTTTTTAAGGGGGTGGGGCGTTCCTATTTCTGTACCCTGTTTAAGCGGCCATACTAGTCATCCTTACTACCAGCCCACTGCGTGGTGTGGGAATCTGTCTGCTCCCATGGTAATTATATAGTATTCGTTGAGCCCCACTCTTACAGAGAACACTGGCCACTTCCGTCGTGACGACCTCGATCGCCTACCACAACCAACATATGCCAGTGATCAAACCAGGCTCAAATGACTGAAAATTGACTCGTGCACAGTAGAGATCCTAGCATAAAACAGAGGACTCGTTGTTCCATAGCGCAACCGGCTCCCTTACAATGACATAACCAGGCTTCTTAGGCAGACCTTTGGGCACGTTTTTACGATGTTTCTCATGACGGTTACGTAACTATGACAGCTCTGTGCTGCGCAACTTACCAATCAAATAGTGTGGCATTCGTAGACAGGGTGTCTGGCTTTGACAGTAACTGAAGGCACGCTTCTCTGCGATTGTCTTGAAGCTGCCTTGTCACTGGCAAATGGCGGATATGAGGAGGGGGAGTGAGGTAAATACACCGCGGTCATGCTTTACCATAAACAAATTCCTGCGCAAGTCACTACCACCGATTCCGACGAGTGTGAAACATCAGTATACTGAAAAAGCAAAAGATATAGTAAGTTATGCTGGCAGCTAATAAGCGGACACTTTGCGGGACTGAATGGGAATCGACAAATTTGGTATACATTGTCGTTTTCTGACTCAGTTATCGTGAACACAGCTAGATGTATCGCCCACAGCTCGGACAGGACACTAGACGCGGAATCAGGATGTGGTCATCTCAAATACGTTTGGGAACACGCTTGCAGGCTATACGGTTTTTCTGGTGAGATAATTTGAAAGTGGGAAGAGGTTCCTTACAACAGCTTTACTTGAATCAGTTTACTGTCATGGAGGAGAAGTTATTTCAGTAATCCAACTCAAATTTGGACAAGATTTTATCACTGCATACTGCCTTCCATCATTGAAGCATTCTTTGCAGGCCTGGGCGCATTTACCATATTGCCGTTAGCCTCAATTTTGCTTTTGTGATGGTGGGATTCATTTAAAAGTACCTAGTTTGAGCAGGGCTTCAAAAGAAATCCCCTGTACGCAATCACCGCAGCGAACTGCCTTGCTGCTATGGAATGATGTTCAGCAGTGCATGCGTAGGACAAACATGCAACGCAAAGGAATAAATAATCAGATCTGAAGGTTCTAAATCGCGAAAAAAGCAATTACCCTGTAGGTTTTCCCAAATTAGGGTGCTGGATACATCAACGCGTTCCTTTAAACGAGGACTACAGAATTGGCTTGATGTTGGTTAACCCCATCTGATTACAGCTGTCACCGTGGTTTATGCCGTCCGTGTGAGTCAATTTTTCGTATGCGTAAAACAGGCCTGTTTTCTCATGACAACCAACTTTGCGCAAGAAACCTCTTCACAACACGGTCAGGTCGGCAGTTTTGCAGCCCAGTGTCATCAATCCCTCTGTCGGACTTACTTCTACAGAGACCAGCATCAACTTGACAGTGCATCGTGGGCGAATAAACAGTGATTGATTAGTCCAGCCTTTCATTCAAACGATCGCCTCTAGATTGGCAGTTTGAGGTAATTCAATAAAAGTCGTCAAAAGCCAACAGATGAATCGTTCGTGTGAATGATTAAAAATACAGGCACTCCTTAGCGTACGAGGGACCCAAATTTTTTCGAATTCGTTATTCAACATCATTTTACGTGAAACTATACTGTTCTCAAAATTAAATACATCAGTGCCTACCCTAGAACTTATTGAAGTCAGGCAAATACCAATTGGACTTCGGTCCTCTTCGCTCGTACGCTTGAGAGTTCGTAAGAAAACGAGTTTCTATAATTTGGCGAGACCATAGGTGGCAGATAGTGGAGTTTAGCCGCCAAACAAGCGCAAATAAGTCTGATGTACAAGCAGGGACGGAATATGCAGCGGTAATGCTAGATTGATGTGCGTTTGGTAAATCGGCTATGTTACACAGTGTCCGATTGCGGGGCTATGATACGGAGAGCGTAAAGTCTTCACTCACTGAAAACTAAGAAAACCAGCTTGCATAAAATCTCTGAACCAAGATCGGACACTGACGATAAGCAGACTTTGTGACGACCATCAGATCGTTACAACGCATGTTCTATGTATGAGCTTGCCACTGCAGGGAACTGGAGTACCGGGATAGGAGAATGGATCACCTAATAGGGGAGTCATGGTAGGTTATACAGTGAAAAAAGCAATGCTGATAAGAACCATCAAATTCGCTGTGCTGAACCGCCTGACTCCTACAAATACCTGCCCCCTAGCATCAGTGGGAGAAATCTAGGCAGCTGTCTATCATCTGGCGATTGCACAAGAAACCAACTCGACAATACAAGTGTCCGAAGACGGTGGAATAGTTCATTCCCAGACGATATGCTCACATCATAAACGAGAATGGCTCTGATTACACTCCGTTGGAGGATCGGCCACGGCTCAAAGTTTCCATCTTAAGGATACGACAGACGAGGATATAATTCATCTACTGCCTTAGGGGATTCTGTAACGGACTAACTGCTAGATACCTCCAACCTCTTCTCGGAAAAACACCGAGGTAACATCAACATAATACAACCGACACGGTAGGGAGCACACCCTATGCGGGACCTCCCAGATTTCGGAGCGCAAAATCCGTTACTTGTGACGAAATTGTTCAATTTGTCAGCATCTGGCGAGGTCCTCACTACAGTAAAAGCAACAATTGCTGTTTAACAGCATTGACTGACCGGTTACACAGGTTTCGGTACAGCGGTATGGCGAGTTGTTATGCAGAAACGCAGCTTGCAGATAAGCGCAGGGGATAACAGCAACGGATTTAAAACCCAATCCTGTCAAAACAAGGGTCGTCGCTTCCCGTTTTGCGATCAGAGATATCTACCCTGTCATGCTCTAGAGTAAAGCGTTTTGTCTAGGTGACAGCTTCTGCTATCTTGCATCGAAATATTTGTCAAACGGGAAAGCTAACCTTCGTCTACCGGAGCGGGTAATCTTTCCTCTAGGATGAAAGGAGATAACTAAGATAAACGGTGTTAACCTATTTCTCTAACTCTTCAAGCTTATCTCTTCCAGCAGATCGTTTGGCCCTAAGAAGGTAAAATACGAAGAGCCCAGAAAGAGAGGCAGCATAGTCATTATTTTGCGATTCTAAATATGATGAAGAATAACCACACACGCGCGCACGCGAGCCCGTACATTTACACATAAGTACGCCAGTGCACACAAAAGTGGTTCATCGTGAAATTAATGTACAAAAGTGATTGTATGTTATGTCTAGATGGAGGGAGGGGGGTATGCTTTGTACACAAAGGGTTGGGTGAGCAAACTTTTCGCCAAGCATTTTCGTGTGTTAACCGCATGTGTGTGTTGCCTATTCATAAAGGCGCTGAGACTATGATAATGGGCATCGGAAAAGAAAATAATCGAAAAAAAAACACAAGTGAAAGGGCAAGGAAGGGGATCAAGAAAACTCCTGGACTGTACATGAGGATGTAGGCCGAAGTACTATTTGAAACGAGCCAAAACAGACAGCATATATATGTATCAGTGAGCGGCTGTAGTTCTGATAGGAGGCTTTGACAACACGTGAAAACGGAAGTGAGAATCTCATGTCAAGTCATTACGAAGGAACGCGAAGAAGGAAATGAAAAGGAGAGGGAGATTGCCGTGCGGTGTGCGATGTGGATGTTACCTTGGACACGTAGGCTGAAAAGAGAGGATTGGGGTCAGCAATCAGTGACTTCTTGTTGTCCTTCGGGGAAAAAATACACAGAAGCGATTGCACTTGTATACACAGCGAGAAACCATTCCCATAAGCACACAAACGCATGCAAATGGGGAAAAAAGGTTAATGGAACATGTTCCAGAGGATCACTGTGCCTGGCAGGTTGTTGATACTGCTGCCTTTTCGTGGAATTTTTGAGTCGACGGCCTGCGTTCTAAAAGAACCAGAAAAGAAGACTTTTAATTGCACGAACGGTGACCAAAGTTTGGATAAAAGCGAAGGTGAATATGATTGTGAACCCTCCCCCCCTCGCCTCTGGTCAGCAAATAGAGCATGTGGGCTAACACGACGTCAGTCGGTTGCGAAGCCGACACCCCAAATACTGGCATTAGGCGGAAGCAGAACGCAGTGAGGACCACAGCGGTGGGGGAACCAAGCCTGATGTTCTAATGCATCGCCTAACATAAATCCACCCTTCAGTCATTTACCCAACCCCAAAAAATATAGGGATATAGGCCCATTGAAGGTGCTAATGTGTGTTAAACTGAGCTGATTCATCCAGGTGTCGTCAAGGCGTCCAGACGGCACCAACCGAGAATGGACAGTGTCACTAACGCAAGTGTTCTCATGTAGATGTCCTCACTAGCCAACTCATGTCCCGATAGGCCTATAGCAAAGGTGTTAAGGCTACGAATGTTTAACCCTAACTACTGCGATCTTCCTTAGAAGAAGATTGAAGTCGTAGAAGCCAAAGTAGAAGGTGATTCTATTCTGTACAGAATAAGAAGGAGAAGAGATAACAGAAGGGTTGACTCGGTCTGGCGTTGAGTCCAACCTTGAGAGTCATGTGGGAGAGCAGCGGCTCGTGTCCGCCGCGCACCTGGGCGAAAGGCCGAGTGAGTCCGCCTTGCTTGTTGTGTGGCTTAGTGTGAAGTTACAGCGACCAGGTGGATAGGCGGTTATCGATTGGCTGGTGCCTGTGCAAGGCTTGCTGCGGCGAGAAGAAGGGAGCGTACTGACAGCGGTTGCCAAGTTCGTGGCGAACAAAGGCAGGCAGCATGAGTCAACAGCGGCAGGCTCCCACAGGCCAACCGACTGAAGCTCGTAGCGTAGGGTGCCTGTACGCACGAACACACAGCAGCAAACGGTGTTAAGCCAGCTATTGTGCTAACACTAAGTAGGTGCACGCACACGCACACACCTAGAGAAGCTGCATGCAACCATGCACATCAGTCAACGGGTCAGTGTGTTGATTTAGCTCAGATCAATGCAACACACGGTGCGCACTCGTAGGGCCGGGCGGTAGCTGCAGGCCTACGGAACAGCCATAAACAAGAGGGGTTTGATCGTCACCACAGCACCTTCACGGAGGAGATTCAGTAGTTACTTGTGCGTGAATTTTTTGAAAGTGAAGCAGGAGTGTGGTGCATCTACTCCACTCAACTCATCCAAAGGCAGTGTCTGGTGCCCTTAAAAAATAAACTGAAATACGAAGGTCCTTATATCCGCCATCTGCCAGTGACAAGGCAGCGTCAAGACAATCGCAGATGAACGTGAGCTCAGTTACTGAAAGGGCAAAATAGCCCTTCTACGAATGCTACACACTAGCTGATTCATAATTTCAAACTAATAAGTCTTCATTGGTGGCGAGAAGAATCTCAGATTTCACATTCTACCCACCTTTCACAAATTAACGCGTCAGCTGGTGACTCTCAAAAGGGCGACTGTTAGCGTCTGGTTTGCTTAAATGAGAATACTAATCGCTAGATCCAAGAAGAAATGATCTCACTCTCAGTCGCCTTCCTGATTTTCTTCCCCTTTCTCGGTGTGGTCGGATTGAACGATGAGGCCGGCTGGTGATGAGAATGGACCCAGTTACGCAGATGGTTACCTTTTTGACCAGAGTGCGCTGCACGCAAGTCTCCCTACCTACGGACCATCCCCCCTCATTAACGCAAGTGCTCTCACTAGCCAACTCGTGTCCTGATAGGCCAACCGACTGAAGCTCATAGCGTAGAAATTCATGTCATGAGCGTTATATTAACTGTGGGTGATGTCATGGGGAATGCGCATAGGACTGGGGTAGACCTCTGCAATGCCGACTCAGACTGACACAGTGTTCATGATCGCTAGAACCCCAGATGGCGTGGGGGCAGAATTTACTTGAGATCGTGCTCTAGCACAACAAGCGCGTGTCTCGCACCTTCAACCTTGACAAAAAGAACTGCGTAGATTAAAACTTATGAAATCTCTGAAAAACTGGAATTTTAACTGTGCTGTGTGCTGCCAGTACTACGTTCAGACATCACGCCACATGTGCATGAAAAGTGAGCGTTCAAGGTCATGGGCGCGTGATCAGAATTCCTAGGTACTAGTTTGCCACACTTCAATCTATGAATTTTCCCCATAACATGCGCTCCGCCGTCTCCCCTAGGGCCTACGGTTTGTGCTCATGTGCTCACTGTACGTCTTACCTACAACCAGTTTTCGATTTTGCACCCAGCAGTTGCGAGGACTCTTTTTCAACATGACTGCATTTCTAGCCCGCATTACAGTCTGAAATTTGCCGGATATATTCTTTTGGATTAGAACTACGACTTACAGTCAGCTGAGTCGGCCCGGACAAACGAGTTGTTCTTCTCCTTGAAGAGTGAAACTCTTCGATCTGTTGACTTTGGTATTTACTGTCTCGAAGGCAGTAGTATTTTGACCAGACAAATGAAGTGTTTCTTTAAAGAATTCGATTCAGAGAATATTTCAACCTGCCAACTTCTGTCGTGGACGGTTCCGAATAGTTCATTGGTGTTGATTTTGAAGTCATTGTCAGTAAGGTTTTCTGCGATTCATGCCAGCCATTCTGACAATTCCGATTCAGGCCGAACAAACTCAAAAATATCGCCCGGTTGGTAGACCTATAGGAGTTAAGGCTACTACGGTTAACCCTAACACCTACAATCTTCCAGGCCCGGTTCCTTAGGAGATGGGAGAAGTCTTGGGAAGGCCAGCGTAGAAGGAAAATTTTATTGTGTACACAAAGGAACGGAGAATAGATGTAGAGAAGTTGGACTTCGAAGCACACATCATTCCGCTGAAGCGCCGTGGTCCTAAGTGACGTCTGGTGGTCGCGAGTGAGGAAAAAGGGACTTGTTCGAGTAGTGCTTGGGCGGCCGTGAGAACCTAGACACACGTGTGTGTCCGAGAGGAAGTAGGTCAAGTCTCTGCAGGTCAGCAGGTGTTACGTACCAAGGTAGAGTTGCAAACAGCGTGGACGACTGTGGTTGGCATAAATGGGCCTTTTTGCAGGAATGGTTGGAATAATCTGGTGGTTCGGTAAAACGTCAACAGCAAATCAATACGCCGTGTTAGTATGATTTGAACCAGCAGAATCGTTGGCAGTAGAAGGAAGGTTGGAGATTGGGAAGGAGATCTGGGTGCTGGCACTCATAAGGGGACATCTCTGTTGGATGGGGAGGTAACCATGGCCTGGGCTGAATGGGCTGTGAGCGGTTGAAGATCCCAACCTGGCTTCACGGCAGGATATCGATGCAGAAAGTCTCCACATCGCGATCACATCAGATGACACAGGAAAAAATCTGTTGAAGGTGAGGGAGGTTTAAAAGTGACTGAGCTCAACACATCATAAAACACAACTGCAGATCACCAAATACGCAGAGACACGTCGGAAAGTCACCAAATACGCACGGAAAATCACCAAATACGCAGGGACACGTCGGAAAGTCAGAAAAATACGCAGGGACAGCAGGCCACATCCGAAGATTAGTTGAGAGTTCATCTCACGATTGGGGTCACCAGTTAGAGGAGTTAAGGCTACGACGGGTAACCCTAACACCTACAATCTTCCAGGCCCGATTCCTTAGGAGATGGGAGAAGTCTTCGGAAGGCCAGCATAGAAGGAATAGTTTATTGTGTACACAAAGGAACGGAGAATAGATGTAGAGAAGTTGGACTTCGAAGCACACATCATTCCGCTGAAGCACCGTG
>JAYGXS010000001.1:57809714-57860813 GCA_036362985.1 Ligula intestinalis
GAACGATTGTAGGTCCTGCTCAGTGACTCGCGATGGACGGAAACGAGCGCTGCAGAACAATCAGAAAAGCAGACCACTGTCGATTGCTGTTAATCCTGGCGTTATGCAAGCATGTGCCTCAATGTGAATGCCCGATCTGTGTATCCATGTAAAGCTTGGAAACTGCCTCGTCTTCTAGGCAAGTAAACTTTAAGATAATATGAGGATGGTCCCAGTCAAGGCATCGACGGCGCCTGTGTTGTGGTAGTTGAAGACAGCGCAAAGATGACTGAGTCTCGGTATTTAGGAGCATGTTCAGCTCCTCACGCTTATTCGATCATTCCATTAAGCCCAGGTGCTTTGTCGTTGCACAGTCTCTGTCTTGTATGGGAAATGCATAACACTGCATAGGCTGGAGCGAGACGAGGCTTTGCTGCAAGAGAATTGGTCAGTTGTTATCAAAACTGCGAATGCATTCGAAGTGCTCACGCCAGCGCTCGACCTTGGCCGAACTGTCATTCTCGTTGCTAACAGAGTCACTAAGTGTTGAGGGAGCTCCACTAACTTTGCGAATAATTTGGCAGTGGTTAAGAATGTCGCCGATATTTGAGGCATGCTTTATGGAAGTAGCTAGTTCAGCCAAACAGTTTTCGCAATCATCTCCAGCCGACTTTGCCATCATTTGCGAATTGTTCTAAAATACTCATCGTTGTGGGACCTAACTCCAAACGTTTAGGCGGATAACTATAGGAGTTAAGGCTAGGACGGTTAACCCTAACACCTAAAATCTTCGAGGCCTGGTTCCTTAGGAGATAGGAGAAGTCTTGGGAAGGCCAAAGTAGAAGGAAGAGTTTATTGTGTACACAAGGGAACGGAGAATAGATGGAGAGAATGTTGACTCGCAGAGTAGTGCGTCCGTTCCCTATTCGGGTCGGCTCCGGTCGCGCTGAGGAGTGTGTGAGCGTCGGTCAAGGACAGTTAGCGCCTAGCCCCAGGAGGCAGTGGGCGCACAGGCAGGCTAAATGAGTCATGCGTCAGCGGCTGGTCTTGGGTTCCAAATGGCTGCAAAAGGGCCACTACATAACTGTGGACTACATCAGTTACTGCGGTACCACTGGGATGAGGAATCCCACTACTCAGTCCAAGGACTGTCTCATCTGAATCTCAGACCAAGAAATTTAACTTGGACTATTTATTAGCGCCTTCCCCTTGAACTGTGATCAACCGTAAATCTGTCACACAAAGGCATCTTGCAGAGTACAATTTAGTCACCAGTGGAAGATGAATATTCGGAACCGTGTTTAGGAGGACACAGTTTTATCCATAAGCTCTGCTCGTTTCGAGATCACGTATCCATCTGCTAGCGTAAACCCAGGCACGTAACCTTGATCTGATTCGAATGTAGCCACAATGATCGGCCGTGCGGCTTTCGTTCGACAACTAGGTCAGCAACAATGTTTGCCGGAAGCACGCGTTGGTGATAACGAGTCGATTCCGCTCAGCAAAGTTCAGAATATTCTGAGCATTGGCTCATCGAAGGTCAAGGTCAAGACAGTCAATAAGATTGTTGTTTGAAGAGTCGCCTCGCCCAGTCCGGCCCTTCACGTCCCCAGCAAAAATCACCAGATCGCGGCGATGGGGCCTTTCTACCGATTCTTGTATCTGCCAGTAGGATACTTTATCTCGCCGGTCGGCAGCGGATATTGGTGCGTATATGGAGATGTTTGTGCAGTGACTATTCAGTCGTACGTAAGCTAACTAGTCATTTTCAGCGATGATACCCATGTAAGCATTGAGGAAGTCAAGTTAAGCGAACGAACTAGTCATTGACTGATTTCCATACGCACTGTGCTGGGGTTGCTTGGTGCGCGGCAGCGACTACCACATTGTGTTTATAAAAATAATCGCCGGTGAGTTTTGGTCAGGATTCACACTCCAGACAAGTAACAGACACCCACGTTCTTCTGATGAGGATTGTGCACCATGCGAGTTTGGGTATCAGGGTCTAGGAACGTGCGTATGTCCCGAAATCGGATACTAAAAGTTCGTCCTCAATTAGGTAGGTAAAATCACAAATTTTTGCTCGCAGCACTGGGCCAGGGTTGTGAAGCATATCAGTTCATTTGGACAATTGGAGCGAAGATTTTACTGAATTATCTTGGGGTTTTTTTAGAAGGGTCGTACTACCAACAGCCACTTAGCTTGTTCTTTTCAGATTGTTGTTGCTACTTCCTTGCCTTTGATTCTACCCGTAAGACAGTGCTGATCAACAAATGTATGTTGCCAATAGGGGAGAATAAGCGAGTTCCAGGAGGCAGTTCAGAAGAAGAAGATGCGATCACTGGAACGCATCTTCATCTTCTAAGCTGTTAACGGTCACTGTATCACCGCATCGTAATCTACTTTTGCGATATTCTAGAATAAAATCACAATTCCAGACCTCGGCTCTCTGTGCCCTAATTGCACTATCATTGATAGTCTGCGACTACTCGTTCGTCAGATGAGGGAGCCTGCCTATATTCTCTGAAGGTCGCTTCATTATCCACCATTTATTAAGGGACTACATGATCAGCAAATAAGTTAAAAGGCAAAACCTTTTCTTTGCTTGTTTACGATAGCCGAAGTTGAACTGTGGACTAAATTTAATTTAGTTCAAGCTATTCAGACCCTGACTGATCCGTTTACAACTGATCTCCTTTCTCGGATTTTTCATATTGCAATTTGACTAACAATTCAGTATCAGTTTATTGAGGGATATGTAGGTAGATTGCCTTTGAGTTCCCTATTTGTACATGTGTGTCATGGAAGCAGAAAAATTTTATCTCAGTTTGTTGGAGAGGACAATTGTCCTGAGCCAAGAGCTGGCATATAGGTGCTGTTTTTAAAACGTTAGGAGCCCGCACCTCGTTTTCGCACCTCATTCTGAAAACACAAAGTTTATGACGGGAGGATAAGACATTATATGAGAAGAAAATATTCGACTGCGTTTTCGCGTCAGTTACGCTTTCCGAAAGCTGTGACTGTCTCCGGAGTAAGCAACAGCTCTATTCGCGCGCGTCCTCCACAGATGTTCTACCCATTATCGATTGGTAGGCGACATCAACACCTATTGTTAGGCTTTCGCACCAGAGGGCTGAACAGCGCGGGTGCAGATCGATTATGCTAGCAGCTGCTTGCATCGTACGTCACGTGGGTGCGATGGCTCGTGCCGTCAACTTTGGTGTTTAAATCATCATCACGTCATGCACTCAATGTGGTCTTAACCATGTTGCTGGAGCACGCCAAATCTTGATCCGTCATACTGTGCGTCTCCGCTGCAACTGCATTGCCAAGTGAAATGGCGACGCTATACTAAAGTTCACACTGAGGTTTGACAACACAGCTAACTGGAGAGCTGTTTCTGGCACGGACTCAGCCAGCTTGAATTGGTAATTCGATGTACGTTTGGGTGTGGATTAGGTATCGATTAATTTGATATCAACGATAAAAGGTGTTTCCTGAACACCGAAGAACTAAAATTGATTTGGCTAACCTGATGTGAAAAAACGTCAGCAAAGTAATACTATCGATGCCAGAAAACGGGAAGCTGTCGTTTTCATTTCGCTCTTTTCTCTCTACCTAAACGCGGCCAACGCAGTTGTCTGACATGCGCTAGACGGGAAGCTTTTTTCGTTTCATCTACTGAGTTCAGTCTGATCACCTGCTGGCTTTAGCCGAGTTTGACGCTCGTACATGCTGAGGAAAGGGGAACGATGAGAAGTGTAGATCATCGTAGGATCATCGCTTCCAACGATGTCTCGTTTTTAAGCAAGCATTATGCACTAAAGTCCGTGGTTCGTAAGAAAAGCAGTCTTCGTAATAACCCGGTCCACTTACAGCAGGATGGGTCCTATTGCGATCTTTATAGCATCGTCCTTTCGGGAATCCTTTAATGTCCGTTTGTTGGAAGTGCGGGATCAACACACGTGACCGTATATTCAGCTTTGCCAGTCACTGTGTCCGCACTCGGGTTCATTGGTCCTAACTTTGTTTTGCTGTTGGAATATGATGAATATTCAAGGGGAGAGACAGACGTTCTGAAATTCCCCGTTATAAACGAATTCCCACGCAGGTGCATACTAATAAAGAGAGACAAATTGCTGGTTGTCTTACTAGAAACAAGCTAGCTCCATTAAAACCCGAGTAAATTGATAGCCAACTCCTAGTGGACTTTTTCAAGAATCTGAAAGATAAAAGTATTTATGCGTACAGTTATGCAGCCCCCTGAAAAAATGAACCGACCAGCTTCCCGTTAATAGGCTTTATTGGAGGTTCGTCGCCGAGATACTTCCCCAGACGCTTAAGTGCGCTGTCTTTGATGAAAAACAAAATGTCCATGCGTATTTGGTGATTTATAGAGAGCTGCTATATTTAATGCCTTGTTTATTAAATCGCTAAAGAATCAAGTGCTGTTTTTTTGGCATCAGAAAGTCAGATTAGTTACGAAGTTACGTAGTGATCGCAGACATCTAGGGGGACGCTTACCGATCGTATTATTTGGCTTACTCTTCCTTTCGTGCTTTGGTGCTCGATTTTGAACCCCGTAGGCAATCACACAGCAAACAGTACTATGTATACAGTGAAATTACCGATGAAGCCACAGGAGAGTACAATTACAGTTTCTAGCTTATTAGGCGTCATCAGTCAGTCTTGTCCAATCCGAGGTTTAGGAGGCACCTGAGGCTCGGACCCACGCTCTTTCCGCCATTATTCAAAAGTTCTTGTCACAAGTAGTTGTGTCGACAAACAGAAGGTTCCCCGAAATCACAAGTCAAGCAAGACAGTGTTGGTGAATAGAAATTTACTGCCGGAAGATAGAAAGTACAAAGGCTGAGTTATGCGCCAGAACCAACTCCGTGAGCACGCCGAGTCAGTATGCGAAATTATGTTGGCTGCTGTCTAGCCTTTCCTGCGGAACGTGCTTAGTTAACCGGGCAGCCAGCCAGGTGGACAGGCCCGCGTCAATTGGTTGGCACTCACGTGCACCTTGAGCTGCGAGCAGACGGGGGAAGCATAGGGCCACTAGGAGATCGCGGCCTCTCGCAGCGGTTGACAGCGGTGGAGTTTGTCACGTGCGAGGAGACAGCCAGCGTGAATCAGCACAGCGGCAAACTCCCACCTTCCAACCATCGAGCCACGGGCGCCTCCTGTCATTTACGATCCGGTATATTTACTAGGCCAGCGTGAAAGCCTAACCACAGTAAGTGAAAAGACCATTTTTTGGTTCCATACTACCCATTTAACGAACTTGGCGGAAGAGAAGCCCGAAACTATTTCCTTTACCCAATGAGCAAGGTAACGTGTAAGTCTTAAGCTTCAGGGTGGTTCGACTAGGAGCAGAGACGCGAATTTGGCCAGTTTTTCAAATGTACAGGGATGATAGATCATAATGTGCTCACAGGAATGTATATGTGTGTCCGCTAGCGTTTCGGACAGCTGGGCCGGCCAAAACAACCGTCAAATTTTTTTTATAAATCTGTAGTAACATAAAAAGTGTTTTGGTTTAGTGAGTTAAAATAATCCCGTTAGTTAACGTGTAACAACACAGAAGAACAGAATCAGTCTTGAGTGGCGTCCTCGTCGGCAATTAATTTCACAACTTTACTGACTTATATAACTTGAGAATGTTAATCACCTCCTCGGATGTTCTCGCATGCGCACTACGGCCTGTCGCAAGTTGCGATGTCGACAAACCGAAGGTTCCCCCAAATCAGAAGTTAAGCAGGACGGTGTAGGACGACAGAAGTTTTCCTACTGGAAAATAGACAGTACACAGGCGGAGTTATGCGCGCCGAGTCAGTACACCAAGTTGGGTGTTCGGTGCTGTGGAGCCGAGACTTCTGGGCCGTGCACTCAGCCAGGTGGACATGCGCGCATCTATTGGCTGGAGCCAACGTGCACACTGAGCCGCGACAAGCGGGGGAGCATGGGACAAGTAGGACATCGCGTGGCCTCTCGTAGCTGTTGGCAGACACAGTGCGTAGGCGTTGAGCTGGCGCGCGTAGACACTGAACCGGCGCGGCTTTTGGCAACAAAGCTAGCGTGAGTCAGCGAGTCAGGCTCCCACAGGCTTACCATCCCTCATCCAACGGTTTAGCTGAGCGTTTCCACCGTCGACTCAAAGCCTCACTCCGGGCCCACCATAACCACTCTTATTGGAGCGGGCATCTGCCTGTGGTGATCCTCGGTATCCGTGCCGCAATCAAATTCGACTTAGTGTTCTGTTGCTGAACTTGTTTACGACACTCTCCTACGAATTCCCGATGATTTTTTCGGGCAGCCTCAAAGGTTAGCCGGCCTGAATCCTACCGATTATATCCAGAGATTGCGCCAAACGATAGTCAATCTCCGAGCCACCCTTTCACGCGCTCCAGTCAGTAGGTCATGCATCGACCCTAAATTTCTACCGTATTCTTTTATATTTGTCCACGTAGATGGTGTTCTTAGACCACAACAACGAACTTTCGACTGACCATTTCGAGTACTATCGCAAACGGACGAGCATTTAAAAATTGCCGGTGGCGATTGCACCGAAGCGGTATCAGTCGACCGTTTGAATGTGAGTTATACCGAGCCTTTTTGAATCACCTAAACAGAACAACCCCCTCTGCCCGGTACCATGCCTCTTGCTATTTCCCAGAATCCGTTTACACCCGATAACTCCGCGCCTCCCTCTATCCTACAAACTCCACCCCTTACGCAGAAAGGCTGTCGTGTCCATTTCCCTGATCGTTACTGTTATGTATTCAAAACATAAGGCAGTTTGTAGGCAGAAGGTTGTATAGACAAATAGAAGGCTGTCCGTAAGCAGGTGTGCTCAGGTTGAAGGAACTGTTTCGTGTGTGAGTCATGTTACCTAATGGGGGTTTACGGGGGGCTTAAATATCATTGGCTGAAAGGTAGCCAGTCAGAATAAAGAAAGGGTAAATGCCTTGCGCGAAAGCCTTGTCCCGACATCACGCGCGGGCATATACAACATGCCTCCCCCCCAAGTGAACGGCATCTAGATGGGGGAGAATACCGTTAACATAAAAATGAAGAGTTAAAAATTGTTATAATGGATTTAGTCCTGAAAATGTTGGACTGGTTTGGAGATTCGTGTCGACCTTCTCAGGGCAGTATTTTCAACTTCTGCACCGTTTTGTAAAGTCAGTGTCTACTCGGTCCGTATGCTAGTGCTGGTGTGGGTCGTAGAATGATGGGCAACATACTCCTCGACTGGTTGCGTTGTGTTCTGAGTAGGCAGTACAACTTTTGAGTTCCGGTCATGGGGATCAACATCAGGAGTTACCGGCAGTTCGAACTTCTCGAATTCTTCACTTTCCGTATCCATGCGGCTGCGAATTTGATCCAGATGTCGGCGCACAATTTTGCCCCTCGTTTCTTCGAACTACTGCCGGACACCAGTTCGGTTCGTATTCCAGTCGTGTGTAAACGCTTTCGTTTGGTACAAGTATTCGCGGTCGAGTGTGTACATCATATCGCTCTTTCATCTTTATCTGTTTTTCGATGACTTTATCTTGCATTGAAGGGTTCAGTAAATCAAGACGTGTCCGCAACTGTCTTTTGAACATCAATTCTGTAGGTAAAGAACCGGTTTAATCGTTTGGTGTTATGCGGTAGCTGAACAAAAAGTGCGCCAGCTTCGTAGATAATTCCGCTTGTGTCTGTTTGGCTCGTCTGTGTTTTAATGTCTGAACTGCATGCTCTGCAAGACCATTTGAAACCGCGTGGTAAGGAACTGTGGTTAAATGCCTGATTCCGTTTCCCTCCATGAATTCTTTAAATTCTGTGCTAGTAAAGGCTGGTCCGTTGTCTGAAAAGACCATTTTGGGTATTCCAAAAGTAGAAAAAATAGATCGTTATTTGTTGGTTGTAGTAATTGAGGAACAGAAACTTCCGGTCGGAATGGCCTCAATCCATTTAGTGTGAGCGTCGACCACCACCAAGGCCATATGCCCTTGGAATAGTCCAAAATAGTCTATGTGTACCCTCTTCTAGGGCGAGTCTGGCCAGGTCCAAGGCTTTAAAGGTACCTTCTGTTATGTATTGAGAACGGAAGGCAGATTGTAGACAGGACGAATGTCATGTATGTAAAACAGAAGGCTGCCTGTAGGCAGAATGCCATGTAAGCAAAACAGAGGACTGTCTGAGGCAGCATGTGTACTGAGGACGGAGGCACAGTTCAAGTGGCGAGTCATGCTGACACCGCCGTGTACATGGTGTGGGGTAAATATAATAGGCCGAGTGTGGCCAATCAGAATAAGGACAGGGGTGAGCCGCTGGCCAGGATCGAAGGCTGGTCAGTCAGAACAAAGAAAGGGGTGACCAAGTGTCCGTGACCTTGAGCAGGGCTTAACGCGCGCCTCACGTCATGACGGTACCGTCCGGATTTAATAACAGGAATTATTGGGGCTGCCCATTCTGAATACTGTATGGGCTCAATAATGTCAGCTTTCTGTAGTCGATCTGACTCTTCTTCGACCTTCGATGCAACTGCATAGGGGACTGAACGGGTTTTAAAGAACCGGGGCTGAAATTCTGCTTAAAAATAGAATTAAACGGGTGGACCGCGGTAGTGCGTAGTCGAATCATCCGCAAATAGTTCTTCATGATTCATTACCAAAGAATCTAGAGCAGCGTAAACCCCAATTTTAAATATATAGGATAGCACCGAAGGCACACATTTATCCAGTTCCGTCCGAGGAGATTTGGTTGTTGGCTTCCTCTGGCAACTTGAACCGGCAGATAATGGAGTTCGCCATCATGCTTAACTTCCGCCGTAAATACCCCTTGAATGGCTACGCCCTATCCCGTGTACCTACGACGAAAAAGAGCGATCCGGAAGGAGATGGGGAATTTTCCGAAGAAAGGCCTCATTGATGACAGGAACAGCTGAACCAGTGTCAATTTCAAACTGCACAGGATGGTGATCAACCGGAAGTGTGATAGTGTAGGGTGATTGGAGCGGTTTGCCGCCGACGACTCTTGAAGTATCACCTCGTCATCTTCAGTTGGATTAGGGTACGTGGCATGCATTTTCGTGTTCGTCCGTTTTTTGGAAAAACAAACTTGTTCTGTACGGTCCATTTTCTTACAAAATCGACAAACAGTCTTTTGATGCTTACAGTCTGACCAACGGATATGGTGCTGACCACAGCGGTAGCAGGATGGTAATGGTTTTGAAGACACTCGTAGTTCCAGTTTAGATGAAAACCCGGCCGTGTTGACTAGGGAGAACGCTGGATCAGGTTTCAAGGGGGATATAACTCCAGTATTTGATAGATGCAGCTGCTGGAGGTTTTGCTGTACGTCCTCTTGATGCCGAACGCTATCACAGGCTTTCTCCCATGATAAATCTTCCGTCACGGATCAAACCTTTTCCCGGGCCTTTTCATCCCGCAAGCCCACAAGCAACTGCTGCACCAGCATCGTCTTCTCGAATTTGGTTGCTGCGATTTCTGTATATCGGCAGTCCTGAACAGCAAGTGCAAGCTTGGGAATAAAATCACTAATGTGTTGTTTGGATTCCTGACGCATCTGGCAAAACTGATAGGGGTTCAGGAAGATGCTGTCTTTTCCACCTCACATTGTTTCGAGTTTTGTGAATGCTATCGGGATATCAGCAGACTCTTGTAACTTAATGGCATCGAAGAACGTTGTCCCAGCTCACCGAGATGAGTCCGGAGGAGTTTCAACTTCGACGTAATGTCTAGTGTAACTGTAGGCGACAACATCGGAATAATTTGAATATAATCCTTAAACGTCCGTTTCCATTGTAACCACGAATCATTTAAGGGTTTCCGAGCGCCTTTCGGCCAGAAAGGGGACGGTGTAGATAGTAATGTAGCAATGTTCGTTAAGCTGCGTTGCCAATGTTATGTATTCAAAACAGAATTCAGTTTGTAGGCAGCATGTTGTATAGACAAAACAGAAGGCTGGCCGTAAGCAGTTGTGTTCAGGTTGAAGGAACTGTTTCGTGTGTGAGTCATGTTACCTAAGGGGGCTTTATGGGGGGCTTAAACGTCATTGGCTGAAAGGTAGCCAGTCACGCGCGGGCATATACAACAGTTACCAACCTGTACCTTATGCCAAATACTTTTATTTTCCTCCAATTAGCGTTTTGAACTCAGTTTTTCTAGCAGGATGAGGAGGAGCATTGCAGTAACAGAAAATGCGTTTTCATTAGTGAGTTAAAGTAATCCCGTCCGTTAAGGTGTAACTGTCGCAAGTTTTTTTGTCGTCAGCAGAAGGATCCCCCAAATCACAACTCTGGGAAGATGGAATGAATTCGAACAACTTTGCTGAGCACACGTAGCTTTACAGTGGCCGCTGCACGCGCCGCGCACAATAACCAGCCACTTAGGAGCAAAAGTGAGGATGTGTCAAGTTTAGGCTGTGTAATGGGTAATCATTCGGCTGCCGCCAATCAAATGAGGCAGAAGTATCGATTACCTTTGAGCGTACGCGCGTATGAAGCGGCTTGTGGGCAGATAACGTAGGAAAGCCCGATAACGCGCGGAGTAGATGACTAAGCAAGGGTGTGAGCCCTGACAGGGCGAAAGCAGGGTCAGCGCGGCAGGCTCCCACATAACAAATCTGAAGAACAAAAGCAGCTTTAAGTTGCGTCTTCGTGCCTAATTACTTTCTCCTCACTTTTACTGGCTTATTTAACTTGGGAAAGTTTGTGTCCTGCGTACAAGGACTGATGAATTAGTCTTCTACAAGCTGACTTGCGGATTTATGCGAAGAGCATAAGCTCGTAGAATCCATTTAATTCCAGTGGAAAATGGCCCGCAGTTTGGTCTTCAGAAAAGTCCAAAGATGGTTTCCGAACGGAGAAGTCACAAGGTATTAAAAATATACATGACTTGTGGGAACACTGTAGCGACCCCCTGCCTTAGTCATGCTTTCCTCGGACGCCGCGCGGACTAGGTCATGTCTGGCGTGACCACCACGCGTCCGCAAGACACCATAGTCAAGGCCTCCGTTCAAGGTCACTCCTTTCTGGCTTTCTTAAGGCGGTCTAACCTCACTAGCCAATCAATTCTCAAGGCGAGACCAGTGCTCGAGATGCGGATGCGATGTTTACGCTCAGTCACTTCCAGAGCCGACGAGTCACTGTTCGGTTGCAGACTTTCTGGACTCCGGCTCATTCATGGCTGCATGCACTCGTCTAGAAATCACTTTCCTATTGCTTACATACTACGCTTGTTCCTACCTTAGTAAACCCTCCCTGACACTATGGCCTTCCACGCCTTATTCTATTCAACTAGCTTATACATGTTGGGATAAGTTCTATCGCCTATTATCTGGCTGGACCACATCGTATCCCACATTGTTGACCCTGATGCTTCTATATTCAACACTCGACTCCGACGTTCAGTTCACTCCACTTAACTCTGCACTTTCAATTCCGACGTTCTCAACACTCTATCTCAATGGTGACCCGATTATCTTCATCTCGCCTTCAAATCCGTTTACCTGCTAACAATTCCAACACTCACTCACTCCCACCAACGTTTCGACTTACTGGAATACGTTGACAGGATGTCCTTCCCTCATACCTACGTGCCGACTTACTGGTAATGGTGACGGGATTATTCAAGGACATTATTTTCTCCCAACAAAGCACCGACTAACTGGCTTTCGTTGACGAGCTATACTCTCCTCCTATCAACCTGCTGATTCAGTAGCATGTATTGTCGACATTTCACGGTCGATGAACATCCTTTCATCATGTGAAAAACCCTTCTTATTCACTTATATCTCCACAACTTACCTATGTTACTATTTATACTCCATTATTTACACTGATCCTATTTGGTGCGAATTTTTGAGACCGTTACCAATTTGTACCCTACCCTTAACATACCCACATTTTCCTCCCATTAACATTTTTTGAACTCCGTACCCCTGAGAGGGGGAGTATTGTAGCGACCCCCTTTCTCAGTCATGCTTTTCTCGGACGCCGCGCGGACTAGGTCCTGTCTGGCGTAACCACCACGCGTCCGCAAGACACCATAGTCAAGGCTTCCGTTCAAGGTCACTCCTTTCTGGCTTTCTTAAGGCGGTCTAGCCTCACTAGCCAATCAATTCTCGAGACGAGACCAGTGCTCGAGATGCGGATGCGATGTTTACGCTCAGTCACTTCCACAGCCGACGAGTCACTGTTCGGTTGCAGACTTTCTGGACTCCGGCTCATTCATCGCTGGCCTGCACTCGTCTGAAAATCACTTTCCTATTGCTTACATACTACGCTTGTTCCTACCTTAGTAAACCCTCCCTGACACTATGGCCTTCCACGCCTTATTCTATTCAACTAGCTTATACATGTTGGGATACGTTCTATCACCTATTATCTGGCTGGACCACATCGTATCCCACAACACTAACCTAATTATCGTTAGTGCACACAGATTCGCTATAACAAATTAAGTCTACTAGAGGGCCTTCTCGGGTTAAAGGTCAATTATTTGCTCGCTTCAGCGCAGAACTATTCTCCAAACTTATCGTATTATCTCGTAAAAGAAGAACATGGGGCTGATGATCTGGACGTGTGGAACAGGTAATCAAGGGCACAGGATAGTCGATTATTTGAGCGAGCACAGAAAAACTGTTGCATGATTTCTGGAACGAGGCGATGCAACGGGCTACTACCACTCCGTGTCGGATAGAGGGACCCAGCGGTAACAACGGTACGAGGTCACGAATCTTATTTAAATGTCTGTGTTGTAGGTGATACTCATTGTTCAGCGAAAATTCCCATTTTTACGATTGAAAAGTCGTGTTGGCAAACGATCGTTTTCGGTCATCCATCGTCAGGCTAGTACATGACATGGGGAATAAAATTGGTCATTTAATTACAGCGATTATATAATAGTCCAATTTAGGGAGGGGAGAGGGGGAGGAAAAGGGTGAGGGTAATTAAGCAGCTGAGTTTTCTCTCGTCTCCTGAACGCGGGCGCCTGCGCGGGTAGGACGCTGGTTGCCATGCCCAGATGAGACAGGGGGGATGTTCTTGCGGTCCGCGGATTGAGTTCTGTATGTCAGCCGCACAGCTTGCGCTTGACTATTCTCCGTAGCTTCGTCTTCTTTGGCTTCAGGTGTTGGAGTTCCGCGTGCAGACGGCCAAGGGAGGCCGATGGTTTGAACCAGCGCCTTTTGACAGCATAGAATGGGTTTTGCTAGCCGGATTGCCACTGCTTCTGCTGCGGCTAAAACCCGTTTGCGCAGGCTTTTGGAGAAGTGCGTTGGCGTGCGGTATATGACCTAAAAGGCTTCACTCGCGTCCACTTGGTGGTTTGTATCAATTAGGTGGGCGAGGATTGAGCTTGAGGTCGGTCTATTCTCCCCTCTGCTGAGCCAAGCTGGTATGTGCTCGCGCATTCTCCTCTCCAGACGTCGCGTTGTTCGGCCAATATAGCCCGCTCCATAGGAAAAGGTGAACGAATAGATGCACATAGATGTGGCCTGAAACGGTAGTCTGTCCTTACCTCCCCCTGTCTCATCTGGGCATGGCAACCAGCGTCTTACCCGCGCAGGCGCCCGCGTTCAGGAGACGAGGGAAAACTCAACTGCTTAATTACCCTCACCCTTTTCTTCCCCCTCCTCCCTCCCTAAATTTGACTATTATATAATCGCTGTTATTAAATGACCAATTTTATTACCCATGTCATGTACTGGCCTGACGATGAATGACCGAAAACGATCGTTTGCCTACACGACTTTTCGATAATCATTGTGTTTCTTTTTGCAAAGTGAACGTGAATTTCAAATGCCTGTTCGTATCATGAGAATGATTTTAATATAAGCGGTCTAAAATACTGTGTTTGAGTGGAAACCATAGACTAACCTACTCATATTCAACTAACTTGAGGTGTAGATGTCATTTATTTAAATTATCAAAATAAACTGAACTAACGGATCACACTTTTGACTGAGAATGATTAACAAACGAACTCAGATTTGGAGGCTAAAGGGCGAAGGAGTCTGTGGCGGAGTAACTATCTCGACTGTAGAGATTGATGAAGGTTTCATACTTATTTGACAGCTGTCTGGATCTCAAATAAGAACCATCTACTTTTCCTGGACGTGAATGTTAATTGTTTGCAGCCGCATCTATTCAAAACATCGTCGGGCATACTAGGATCCATGAAATGTAAACAATGTACTGCCTAATCTATATCGTGTTGTATAAGACTTCGAAATATATCATAACACTCAGGTTGCGAAGGTGAAAGGGCTGAAAATCTGAGAAACTGGAGTTTCTCACCGGGACAGATTTGTACCGTTATTGATCCTTCGAAGAACTCGGTCGGCTCTTCATTCTCAAAGCGTTGTATCCTGAAGGTCGATCAGCATTTGTAATGACTTGCCAAACTAGTCGGCTTTAGACTGATCTTTTTTTATTATTTTGCTATCTCGGCCATTTGATAGATGTATCTCCCGACTTCAGTCCAATAGACCTTGTATAGAGCCATCGTCAGCGAATAATTCCCAGGTGCATATGCTTCCTGAACTCGGGTTCGACCTTTTGAACGCAGTGTACATGACATAAAACTTTTACACGACTCAGACCTCATTAGCAGTAAGCAGAGATCAGACGGGGCTTTAATTCTGCCTGAAGTTCGGTCTACCTGACAGTAATAAATGACTTAACATATTTTTGGTGTTTGCATTGGACCGAGTTTAAGGTGGGTATGTCAAAAGTAAATTGTATTGAAAAAATACGGTGTCCACTTGACTGTTTTTGCCGAAAGTACGCATATTTAAAGAGATCGAGTCTTTTAGGATGGCCGATAGAAACCATCAAATTACCTTTGACAGAAAATATACTTGTTATGAAGACATTCAACAGATTTATCGGATAGTTAATTTAAGGTTCGAGGCTGAACTCAACTACAGAGGCACTCTCCCAAGTGTTGCCTCTCACTTGTTATGAAGCTACCTACCACCTACGCATTGCTAAGATAATACTGTTTTTAAAATGTGTAGGATGTGCAAACAGAGAAGAAGAATACAAGGCCGCGAGACAGCAAGAGGATTAGGCTGCCGCCCCAGATTACTGACGCTAGAACTAACTTGGCATTCTGCTCCCGCGCGGGGCGGACGCACCGCCGGTGCTCTCTCACATGACTCTCACGGTCGAAGGCACGCCAGACCGAGTCAACCTTCTTAAGAACTATTCTCCAACTCATTCTGTAAACAATATATTGATCCTGCTATTCTGGCTTTCCAAAACTTCTCTCATCTCCTAAGGAACTGAGTCTAGAAAATCGCACCTGTTAGGGGGAAACCTTAGTAGCCTTAACCCTTGCGATATTGTAGCGGGTCGTGCCTGCCTGACTAGCTCACGTCGAAGTGCACTTTCCCAAACGCTCACCGATGTGCTTTCTCGATGTCTCGATCAGCCAATCATAGTTCTCGCATCTATGAGGCGACGAATGAGGAGCTTGCACGCGTGCCCGACGCAAGTTGCCTCTCTGCCCAAAATCTCCAGGCCGACCTACCTAATGAAAGATCTCCCTCTATCTGTCCTCTGGCCCGACTACTCTAAGACCTCACTTGGGCCCGGTCAACCTACTGATCGGACGTATCTCTACCAAGCCAATCTCTTCTCCTCTTCCGTTGTGTACACAATAAACTCTTCCATCTACTCTGGCCTTTAAAGACTTCTCTCTTCTGCACAAAGTAACCATGGTCTGAAGATTGCAGTTGCACGGTTAGACCAACTTAACTCCCTGCGATAATATCACCACTACCATTAATGCTACCAACATCACTAATATTACCCTATTCCTGTTGCATTGACTTAGACTCTCCTACTTTACCTTCCTGATTATGTATTGTCGTACTACTACAGATAGATAATGTAGTAGGCCTAAATGTAGTCTATAGATGGCATTGTGTGACTTTCGCATTGCTTTACAAACGCTCTATTATTATCCAAATGTTAATTAACATTACCTCACACAGATTGGGAATGCATATTGGGTGTGACTTCTCAAAAAGTAGACAAGCGGTATTTACAGTATACTATCTACTGACCTTAGTAAGCCTGATTACTACAAATTAGTACTTTTAGCACAGGCACGTACCTATAGCAGCCGTATCTTAGTCCGTACCTAGAATAAACGTACACAGCTCAATGGATAGAGTTAAGAGTGCGGAAACCAAGGGAAGCGCTGCTGTGCTCAGGGCCCCAAGCACGTCTTTACTCGAAATATTTTAAACCTAGATTCACACCCTTTGATGAGACCAAGGGGTTATGAGCCCTAGCGTTGGCTTAATCAGCGTCACCCCTGATAAATGGCGGCGTCAGTGCTAGCATAAGCCCTTCTATACTTCTTGTTGAGATTAAGGGGATATGAGCCTAGTGCTGATTTTACTCAGCGTCACTTCTGACTTACAATGCAGTCAGTAATATTACGAGCAAATACTATCACTCAGCTATGCCCCTAGATATTAGTATTAGAAATAGCGGTAGTGGTAATAGCAGTACCAACCCTGGCTTCCTAGAGTCTGGCTAGACATTTACTATAGGTAAGTGAGGTTAGACAGTGCAGTAGTGCCCACGCAAAGTTTACTGTCACTGAAGACTAAGTTAGGCGGTGTTTCTAGCCGCATCTGGAGAAAGCGGCTTACGCCTGATTCCTGCTCGATCATCTCAACTTTGACTTGTCACGGCTAAAGCGGGAAGAGGGTTAAGAGTGGGGTAAATGGCGGCGCATCTACTGTCACTATACCTGAACACAGTCACCGACCCTGCTTTCGAACATATGGTGGACAGCATCGCTTGCGATGGTCCAACTAACACATAGTAGATACTATTTATAAATCAGGGCTGTCTAATGAATGCAGTTTCTTTTGCCTTCAAGAATACATTTGATAGCCTGCCTCATCAGCGATCTGCAAAGTATTCGGCAATATGGAGTTCAGGACAGCATTTTAAGTTGGATTAAAAGTCTTTCCTCACTGGGATAACAGTGTAATTGGCAACAGTAGTGTAAGTAGTGCACCTTATATACCCCTAGTCCCTGAATTTTTTCCTATGGAAATGGTGATTATAGGGGTTTTATGGGTGGGGAATCAGGAAAGGCAGGAGAATATACTATATTAACTGATAAATGCATTTTCATTTTATTGCATTTAGAAATGTTGTTGATTTCTATCTATAGATGTTCCTAATTCGTATTATCGTTTAACGTATTGTGAAAAAACCAGATTATCAAAATGCAGGTTTCTTGAAACTCCTAAAAAATAGAAATGGTGGTCAGGAATTCGCATGCTTCAATTTACTTGAGTACCAACTTACACTTCTGGAGTTAGATTATTATAGTCCGCGGCGCGATACGCTGCGCACACCTTCAATTAACATGCGGAAAAAAATTAATCCCAGCGGCCGCAGGACACAAATCAAACTACATTTTTTCCATTTTACGCTTACTTCTACAATTTTCCTTCACTGCCTTTCTTATTTTCTATCCCCAAAACCCCTATAACCACCGGGTCCGTAGGAAAAAATGCTGGGCCTAGGGTATATGAGGTGCATCATTTAAACAAACTCTGCCGAGTTCTTTAGTAACCTCGGCTCATAGTTCCTTTGAAGTCTACTATCCTCGCACTTACATATATCCTGTTATGGTTCGCAATCCGACAAACGTTCGATACTTCTCGTTACTCGAAAGCGCTTCCATAGCCCATTCCTTCTTTGAATGACGATGAAGAGCCTATCGGCAGGTGTTAAGGCTAAGAAGGTTAACTCTAACAGCTACTATCTTCCAGGTCCATGGTCCCTTTAGGTTAGGAGAGACGACGGTGGGAAAGCAAGATTGTTAGGGCTAGTGTATTCTGCAGAAGGAGAGGAGAATATCAGGGGATCAGATTCTCGTCCTAATTGGGGACCAGAGAAATAAGGGTGTGGGTAGGAGGGGAAGGGGTAGGAGTCCGTCAATTAGTTCATGTTGTCCCGTGGTCCTCGTCTCGAGTTTTGTTGGGAGGTGTGAGGACGCAAGGTGTCGACGCCTTGTGACGGCGGCAGTGGCCTGTGGATGCTTGATGCCGCGGTCTCATTACTGTTTCGCGGCGCGGTAAGAGGCGTGAGGGCGGATGTTGAAATGGCTTTCCGCCACGGGAACCTTAAGGCCGCTACAAATGCTTTCTACGCACATAAAATCGGGTTTGTGAGGCGTATGGCGACTGCTTCTGCCGTCGCAAGTATCCGCTGACGCAGGAACTTAGCATGTTTAGTCGGCACTTTATAGACGACTCTAAACGCTTGGTTGACGTCTACCCGATGACCGCCGTCTACCAAGTGAGCCAGAATTGCGCTTGATATCGACCTTATTTCGCCTCTGTTTAGTCACGCGAGGTGGTGCTCTCGCATGCACTTGGATAGGCACCTAATCATTTGACCAATGTAACCTACCCCACAGGAGCATGTAAAGTTGTAAATACACATTGAAGTGTTGGATAAATGAAGTAAGTTGCATTCCGAGATGAAATGATGAAAAGAAGGAAGATCTTCGGAAAATCGAGTTGTACTCGTGAATTTTCGAACACAGTGAAGTGGTCTGAAATGGCAGTCTATCCTTGCCTTCAAGGCGAAGAAGTGGAGTGCTTGACAATAATAATCTTAACTTAGCTGCTGGATACGTACGCGCGATTGCAGCGTTCAGACGAAGCTGTAGAAGTTCGCTTGCTGGATCCTCTTGGAAAAGTAATGCAAGAAATAAGGTTTTCTTCTCAGCCGTCGGCATTTCCGATTTGGTGGACGTTCTTCCAGAAACTTATTGATTAACGTATCGGGGAAGCTTTTTTCTTGTAGAATGTTTTTAATCAGTGCGAGTTCGTCCTCCAGTGTCTCTGGAGAACATATACTCCTAGCTCGGTTCGTTAGGTACTGTACTGGGCCTCGTTTCTGACTTAGTGGCACAAAACTGTAGAAATTAGTGTATTGCCTTGATCAGGTTTTCTTACGAAATACACTTCTACTTATTGATCCATCAGACTAGGTGGAAAGAGTTTTGACTCTCGAATGACCGCAGTCCAGATGCCAGGGCATAAATTCCGGAGTGACGAGGGCATCAGGAATCGCCACAGTGTCGGTGCATGCTGTGTTACGGCGGCCAATCACGCAACTAATGTCTAGACTAGCGTAGGCGCGCGACATTGAGATGGGCTCACGCGGCTTTGCAGGCTAAAGGCGTCAGGCGCCAGCGGCTGATCTTGGGTTCCAAGTGGCTGCAAGAGGCCACTAAAAGCCCCCCCGCTTGTCAACTTCAGACAGTTACATGTTTTCTTTCGTCTGAGTGGACAACGTAGAAAAGCAATTCTTTTCAAAAACGAATTAAGTGTACTCCGGTCTTCCTTCAGTGTTTTCTGGCATGTAATTGACCTCGATATCGCAGAGGCTTTTCGTTGCATGTTAAGAAAGTTTCGTGTCTGGATGTTTGTGGGCCACCGTTCAGGCGATTCAAGCTGTGAGGCCGGCGACTATTTCAAGACGATTGCTGCAACCCATTTGTGGGAGACCTAGCTTCAGTTCCCTCTCTTACTTTTCTCCGTATTGGGTGAACAAAGGGTCTAGAGAGTTTGCATTTTTCATTCCTTAGCATGGCCTCGAGAGTTAAGTTTTGATCGAATTCCTTTTCAATTGCCCTTTGTACCAGGTCATGACACAGTATGACCGAGCAAACCAACATAATCGAAGCCTGTAGCTACTAATCGGAGCATTTAAGTCTCCAATGCCCTGTGTTTGCTTGTTTTTGTTAGAAGAAGGACATCGTATTTGATATTCTGGTTGAGGTGACGGCAAACGACCGCAAATGTCAGTGCCCCGGTGTAATTAAGAGAAATATCGAAAAATACAAAATTCCTCCCTTGAGGTCTAAGGTGCAGCTCGGTAACTGAGGTTAACTTGCGCACTTCTTCGGCCTCTGTGGCCACTTCTAAAGTATTGGTAAAAACTGATTGACTCATTTTGTCTTTCAGCAGCTTCAGCAAACCAAATTTTCGTTAAAATGATGACATCTGTCGAGTGCTCCTCGATTAAAGTTCTCCGTTTTATTCCATTCTGTTGAGGGAGAGGTGTGAAGTTGAATCCATGCCCCATCTGTTCAGTGGGGACCTGCTTTGATAATGAAAGACATCTCCAACAAGAACGATTGCCGAATCAAACTTATATTCCCTTGCCCTATTTTCGATCCTCTGCATCAGTTCTGTCCTGAGCTACCTCATTGTGAGTCCACCGGTTCGTAATGCGGTAGAACCATGCTTCCGAGTGTGAATTACGGAGAGTCATTCTTCTGCCTAGGAGGGCTTCTTTTTCAAGGATAACTTTCCTAGACAGAAAGCTCTGTACACGGCATCATATATAAAACCCTCAAGGAGAGCATTTGGAATGTGTTTCTGGTTAGCAGACGTCGTGCTCAACGCTTTCCTTTGATCTCGATGAAGTAGACTACGGAACCGTTCTTATAACAAGATTGCATTTTCGATCCAGAAATGTGTGTGTATATGGTAGTTTGGCCGTCTGGTTTATTGATGACGCTTTGACGTTAAAAATACGTAGGCTCTGGTTGAATTTGTTATTTTTTTGGAATAATTAGGTCACTGTGTATATTTACTGGCCGACCCTTTCCGTGAACTTCTGACAATAGCCCTCGTATTGCCCATGCCTGAGTTATTCTGAAAGTATAGTGACGACCAAGACCTCGCCTGTCTTTTGGGGATTAGCATAGCCATCGTTGACTTCTTCTTTCCCAGCTGCTAAAATTCTTTATCATTCTTTATACCGACATTCGATGAAGCACCCAGCAAGGATCTAGTAGTTAGTTGTGTTCCCAAATCTTTGCTGATATTGCTTCACCTGAATAGCATCAACAAAACACATAAATTGTTTTTATCTTCCTTTCGGACGCGAGAAAGCTTGCCAGCTACATTGAGCTCTGTAGAGACGATATTTTTTAGCTCAAACTTAGCTGCACTTGAGGAATCCATGTACGCATACGCTATTTCTTTTCTTGGAATATCGGGCAAGGCTGATGTCATCTGACCGATGTCTCTTATAGTTGTTTTTTGAACACTTAGTAGGTGAACTAGTAGTGGAATATCAATATTTGCCATCATTTTGGCAACTTCTGCTGTTTAATTTATTGTATTTTAAAGCCCTACCCCCGCTTAACTGTCTTGTAGGGATAGCTGCTAACGCCCTGACTACCTCAACACGAAGTGCATTTTGGGGAACGCTCGCTGCTTCCAGCTTCTTGAACAGGCAATTACAGGCCGACTCACACAGGACCTCGAGTGACGAACGTCGAGCAGACTTCACTTCAGACGCCATCCGGTGGCTTGCGGTTGTGTGGTCGTCTGGTAGTCAATTTTCTACTGCCTATCCTCCCATTTATTCTGTACAAAATATTCTCTTCCTAATACTGTGGCCTTCCCAAGACTACCCTCTCATCTCCTAAGGAACCGAGGCTGGAAGATCGCAGCTGTTAGGGTTAAACTCTATTAGCCTTAATGACCCCCCGATAGATGCGTGGGTTCGAGCCCAGCTAGGCACAAAGATTTTATATTGCTTTCAAAGATGGAGAAGTTGCCTGCGTATTAATGGAAGAATTAAGGTTAATCGAATAAACCCTCGTCACCACGATCTTCGGGCCCGGTTCCTCAGGAGAGGAAAAGACTTGGGGGCTATAAATGGTTCGAATAGTTTATTCTGTACAGAAGGAATGGAAGAATATGTAGGAAGAATTTGATACTCGCACAAGTGCAGTCCGGCTGCCAGGGCGCCGGCATCCGGATTGTTAGAGCGAAGGTAGTCAACGCTGTAAGTCCCTGTCTGAGTCGGCCTTGAGAGCCAATGACCAGACGGATTGAGACCAGTCCACTAATGCGGGCATGTCATGACGGATTGAGGTTAGCCTACTAATGCGGCGTTGCACGCGGACGTGGGCCACTGCGCGGGATTCAGCGTTGATACAGGTTTTAGTCACCGGAGCCGGGTGATAAAAATTGCCATCACGTGAACTCGTATGTTACGTCACGCTTTAGGAGGAAGTAGAGTTCCAGAGCCACTACATATTTACTATTCTTTCTGACAGCCGGCTGTGAGGTCGTGGCCGAGTAGTTAAAGAGTGCTGGTTGTTGGCGCAGAGACCCTTGGTTCGAATCTCACTAATGCTAGCGAACTTTTTTTCTCCCTACACTTAAGCATTCCAAAAGGCTGCTGTTAATTTATAAATCTGCGGCTTACATTTGTAGGTGGATAGATGACTGTGCGCAAAGCTTATTTCGATGTTAAGGGTAATTTTACAGAAAATCGCAATTAGTTTCAGTTTATTTGGTGAGGATAATAGGCAATGCCTTTGGGCAATGGCCAAAGGGGCAACGCTGAAATTGGTTTTGGTGGGGATTCAAAGTTCACTAAATCTGCTACTCTGTTAAACTTCCAGAAGTGATTTTCTCTGAGCCACATTTTCGAACAAAAATATTGCTTGCATAGTGATCGACGAAACTAGCTTATATTGGCACTTTTTACTTGATTCTTTAGTAACGCGCATGCTATGTAATGTACTCTCAGGTGGGGAATGGTTACGCACTGACCCGTGTCCCAATTAAAAGTCTGGAGACAGACCACACAGATAGTCACGGGGATAACAATATCATCGTACAGAGCGGTACTAAGATGGGCTGAGAGCAGACTGAGTACTAGACCCCTTAGAGCAGCTTTTCGTCTATGCAGTGACATAATAACAATGTGTAGGACTTGATCCAATTTTCAACCCTAGAGGAGCAGAGGCTGTGTGGCCAAGAGCAATGTGTGGTCCAAGAGCTTAACTAAATAAAATGGCTTTTCCGGCGATCGGTTTCCAATTATTTGAAATAAAATCGGGATGCATGAATTCCTTTCTCTCTTAAGATTTCCTTTACGTCTGCCTATTTTAATAAATGACCTGTCTGGAGGCTATAGGATCAAGGGACACTGTTGGAACTTTTTGTTCGATCCACAATCGATTAGTGGTCGTCTCGGCAGTTCTAGGATCTTACCGCAAAACTTGGTCCTCATTGTAGACGCAGCGAAATATGGCTTAACATGCCGAGTCAAAACCTTTATTTATGTGTACTCCAGCTGTAACAGAGCCAAGTTTGGGCATCGGACCGTCAACAATAGTCGAAAGCACTTTAAAAAGCTCATCGAACAGCGAAGTAAAACTGACATTAGAACATTCGTCACCTCAGTTTATGGTGGATCTTGCAGTTGATGCAGACAGTTCGAACGATAATAATAATAATAATAATAATAATAATAATAACAGTAATAATAATAATAACAGTAATAATAATAATAACGGCCGGCGCGTGGGCTCAGAGTGAAAAAAAACCGCACAGTTCGTACCAGGAACTAAAAAGGTAGAAATATAAACATAAAAAGATGCAAAGGTAAGCTCGTCCTGTTGTGCCTTGGGGACCAAACTAAAGTCCTTATAGTCAGTCACCTCAAAAACGCCATCCAACCCTGGAAACGCTCAGTATATTTTGAATGTTCCGTCACTGAATTTCGGTTTGACCCAGACGACCTCCCGCGTTCGATATAGTTGCGAGAATAGCTGTCGGTCGTGAAGAAGACGCGGGTGGTAGCGTAGTTTCCACCTTCTGTTGTTATTTTTAGTAGTCGGTTGAGTTTTCGATGGTATGGCATGGATGGTATGGTATGGATGGTATGGTATGGATGGTATGACATCCTAGTTCTGTTTGCTAAATAAGTCGAACTATTGTTTCTAGTATATTTCCTATCCCCAATTATGTGCACTAAACCTTAGTGGAATAGGTTTGATTTTTTACAGGAGCAAGTTCGCTCTAGGCAGGCCGATAATGCGAATACAATAGCATTGATTGTGTGTGCCTAACTTCTGTTAATTAAGGTTGGGAACATTTTTATAGACAGATAGTGGAAGTATATATCTCTAACAGGATGATCCCACTAGAAAATTGGCAAAATACAAGATATCAAAGATTGCTCACTGATGAAAGGCAGGCATTCCAAGAAATGTTATTTCAAGGAAAGGTGTCCTTTGGGAAAATGAGGAAATTTATTCAGTCAATTTTCGACACTGGATCCCCAGGTCGCCGTCACAAATGTTCCGCTGTGACCGATAGTATCATTAATCGATGCACCGAACTACAAAATCTCTAAGTGACTATTCCGACAACTTCACCCATTTACGAAAGAGTGTGAACCTTCCATTCAGAACTCTATGGAGTTTCTACAGTAACTAAGGGGTATAACGGTCTCCGATGATGAGATAATAGTCTGCTTCGAAGTCGTTTGCCTGTTCACCTCCATACTACTCGATGTAGCAAGGCAATGCACAGAAGAAACCCTGAAGGCTACGAAACTAATGTTCCTGCAGCCGCCTTTCTTGGCCTTGAGGACCTTTGCCGAGAAAATTTTTTTTCATTTGATCATCAGTACTATCAACAATTAAAAGGAGCTCAAATGGGATCACCCATATCTGGATTCCCTGCCGAAATAACCGTGCAGAATCTAGAATCAACGGCCCTTCCATCGCTTAAACCTAAGTTATAGGTACGATATGTAGACGGTACATTTGCTGTCGTTAAAAAGGACCATCTCGAAGTGCTCCACAACACCATCAACTCAACCACTGCGGGCATTCAATTCACGCTCGAGAAGGAGGTTAACAACAAATTCCCGATTCTGGATGTTGTCGTGCAGCGAAATACTGACGGAACATTATGAGCGTCCGTTTACCGCAAAGACACATATGCGGAAGTTATTTTTAACTACGAGAGCACAAATGGAGTGTCGTCAATAGTCTGCTACGCCGAGCGAAGACACACTGCTCTGACGAGGAAACCTACCGAAGCGAGCTTAATTATCTGTTTGACTGGTTTTCCCGCAATGGTTATCCCAGAAACTTCGCACGCCGATGCATGAGACAGCAACAATCCAACAACAAGGAACCATATAGTTCCACTCAGGCGCCTAAAACAAACACATGGCGAATCCTTCCTTATATAAAGAACGTGTCTGAACTCGTTAAAATACCCCTGCGGAAACACCAAATAAAGGTGGCGCACAAACCGATGGCTACTTTACGCACCCAGCTAGTACAACCTAAGGATAGGGTTGGCTACCTCGATACGAAAGAAGTCATCTACAGAATCACGTGCGAACCTTGTGACACGGCAAACAGGAAGATCCGTCTCCACACGCATTCACGAGCACCAATTGGCCGTGAAGAGACGTGACGATTTGTCCGAAGTGGCTATGCATTGCCTTGACACAGGACACCTTTGAATGGGACAAAGCACACATCGTCGGAGCTTGCCCTTCCAAGAAAGGCCGATAAATTCTTGGGTCACGCACTCCGATAATTCATGCATCAACCGGCGTATCGAGTTGGCTGGAGCGTACAAACACTTCAAAGAAAGGTGGAAGAGACTACAGCCAACAACTATGGACCAATGTGAACCGCAATTAGCGCCTACACCGGATGACCTGAACTGACCCCGGACCGACTCAAATTGCAGTTGCCAATTAGCAATTACGTCATTGCGACTGCTACTTATGTCCACAACGATGTGACGCAAATTGCAACTACCAATTAGCGCCCACACCAGACGACTATAATTGCATCAGCACTTTGAAATGTGAATTGTTCTTTGTACATTTTTTTTCTTAAGTCTGACGGCGTTCTGGGGATTCAGTGTCGAAAATTTACTGAATACATTTTCTCATTTTCTCAAAAGACACCTTTCCTTGAAACTGCTCACTACTATTCACCAAAAGGACCATCGTGGATCTTCGATTGTGTAATCGACTGCACAATATATCACCTGGGAGCTGCTATGGGAGGTAAGGCTAAGACGGTTAAACTTAACAGCTACAACCTTCCAGGCCCGGCTCTTTTGGAGATGGGAAAAGTCTTGAGAAGGCAGAGTAGACGGAACAGTGTATTGTCTACAGAAGAGTCAGGGGGAAATTTGCATGGCATCTTGCAGGGTGTCCGACCGTGAGGCCAGTGGGAGAGGGTGGTGTCGCTGACTGCGCCACGCGGAGGCGGAATCCCAACTCCCTGTCGGTGCATGAATTGATTAGAGGGCTGGAGAGTGCTTGGCCAGAGCTGATTGGCCACGAGCCGATAGCTCGACCAGTTTGGGGCGGGTCTATGCGCCCGGTCGTGCGAGGGCAAAGGTCACGCGTCGATGTGGACATGGGCCATAGAGCTGGGAAAGGCGCGACTGGGTGACTAAGGTTTACCCTGGGAGAACACGTCAGTGGCGTCTTGAGTTTGAAGGAAGTGAGCTGTAGAACCGCTACACTGCCGTAGTAGAAGAGACCACGAGACCTGTTTCACTATGTTCGTCATCAGTCAAACAGAAACTCTTGGCGGTCTACTTAACCATTACTGATAGAAATCACCAGACTAGCCTATCTCCAATGCCTCTTATTGTGGAAACGCTAGCCTTCTGCCTTCTTACCCGGCCTCACCTTGTTGTGTGTATGAATTTGTTGAAAACGACTGAAAACACGCAAATCGGCATTGACCTCCACTTGCATGACTTCAGGCTAGAATTTGCAAAAAGCGCCTCAGCCTATTAATGACCCGAAATTAAGTCCCTTGTCATTTGGATCGCCAGATCGACAATTACGCCAGGACATAAAGGGAAGGCGGAACGGTGGGGAGAGGATTGAGACTTCAACGGACGGTTCCCTGAAGCATGACGTTTTTTCACGCCCATTTATATGAGCGAGGACTACGCCTGGTGGCCAAAGCAGGTGCGCGTGCGAGTAATCCCCTTCTGCGCAGTTGTTTAGGGGAGTGGCAAGTGCCTGAATAAACGCTGCTTTTGCTTAATTCAGTGCCTAGGTTTATGGCAGATAACTTGATTACGGACTTCGTCTTTCCACGTTGCCAACTATCGAGGGGGAGGATTTGTTATTCGTCTTACAACTCGGCTTGACGCTAAGGCCAATAAGAAGGCTAAGCACCTGGTGGCATAGGAAAGGGGCTAAGAAACATAAAAAAGTATAAAAATGTTTTACTGACGAGTTGCTCAGTTAGAATGCAAGTATTACCAATCTCGGTACTGAAACACTTTAAGAGCCAGAGAATCTTAAAACATATTTGAACACAGTAGTTTAAAGTTCAGAAGAATACTCTAAGTGGGCCTGACCGGGACTCCGCTTAACTTCGAAGTTTACCTTTAAATCAAATGTGTGAAGAATTGCAGATAATAAGCGATAATAACTGATAGCAAAGGCACAATATAATGGAATCGGGTTGGGGTCGTTGATTCAAAAGTAGTCAAACCTAGAAAGGTAGTGTAGCGGTCTCTGCCGTCCGATGCCCTCTATTGCTTTGTCCGCCGTCATTGTTCAAGGCCAGCTGCCTCAAGGTCATCCAATACCTCAGTCGCGCTGACCTGCAGAGACTTGACCTAATTCCACTTGGACACACACACGTGCGTCTAGATTCTCGCGGCCGCCACAGCACCACTCGAACAAGTCCCTTTTTCCCTGCCCTCGGCCGCTAGACGTCACTTAGGACCATGGCGCTCCAGCGGAATGACGTGTGCTCCGAAGTCCAACTTCCCTCCACCTATTTTTCGTTCCTTTGTGTACACAATAAACTATTCCTACTATTCTGACCGCCACAAACTTCTTCTCTACTAAGTAATCATGGTCTGAAGATTGCACTTGCCTGGGTTGAACTTACTTCACCCCCTGCGATAAAGGATCGAATACAGGTTCCACAGCACGAAGCCTCATTCAACACGGCTGATGCTAAACCTGCCAACATGATTGCAGCCGTGGAATCAGTCATCAATCAGACAGAAGCAACGGAGGAGACAAAGAACTTAATCCGACACCAGGTATTGTCCCTCCTGATGGCCCATCAACCGCGGGAAGTGCTCCCCAAGTCAAACGCGTTGCATTAAAAGTACTCAAGGCCGATCGGGACATCGTCATTGTGCCAGCCGACAAGGGACTTTCTACGGTCACATCTGGAGTCGTCTACAGGATCTGATGCAGTTGCGGGCAAAGCAACTATGTCAGAGATACTGGCAGACTTCTCAAGATGCGAGTTTCCAAACACTCTGCAGCAGTGCTGCGAAATGATACCAACTCTCAAGTTGCGGCTCATTCGACGAGACCCGACCACACATTCAAATTTGATGAGGCCGAAATTCTCGCAAGAGGTGACAATCGAGTGAGCTAAGAGTTACTTGAGTCATGGTTCACGGGCACCCAATCCATAAACAAGTGCAACGATTTGCCCAATCCTTATTCGGTGCTGAGACTCAATTTTGCCAAAGCAAGTCAACTTGTGGTACGGACAGGCCCACGCAAAAACCACAAGGCCAGATGGCCTAGCAATCAGCACGCTCCAGTCCACCACGCGTGATAAAAATTCAACAGGTCAGAGCCCGCATGCCCTCCAACAAACTATCTACGCACAAGAAGGCCATCAACGTTAATTGTCTCGGTATATTTGCAGCAATGACTGTGTCCTATAAATACTGCAAACCTGTAGCGGCTCGTGCCTGGCTGACTAACTCGCATCGAAGTGAACTTTCCCAACGGCTCGCCGACGCGGTTTTTGACGCCTCAATCAGCCAATCACGGTCCCCGCATCTACGCTCAAAAACCAGGCGACGAATGGGGAGCTTGCACGCGTGCCCGACGCAAGTTGCCTCTCTGCCCGAAATCTCCAGGCCGACCTAGCCAATGAAAGCTATCTCTCTCTCTCTCTCTCTCTCTGTCTTCTGGCCCGACTACTCAAAGACCTGACTTGGAAATCGGCTCTGAGCGAGACGGGTTGGAGGCTGCGCGCTCATGCGCCCTCCGGCCGTACAGCCATGCCGGATGGACTGGCAACTTTCCCATAACTTTTCTGTAAACAATACACTGTTCCGTCTACTCTCGCCTTTCCACCGTCTTCTCTCCAATCTCCTAAGGAATCAGGGTCTGGAAGATTGTAGGTGTTAAGGCCATAACCGTCGTAGCCTTAGCTCTTATAAACCCATTGCTGCAGGCCCCAAGCTTAGCATGGCCAACGGCCACCTAGCTACCGGCATTTTCCCAAGCCTCCTGTCTAGCTTCCGCCCCTCTCCCTAATTGCCGCTTTATTAGCCGCTTGTTACTGCCCCAACCCCGCTCTTCAGATTTCTGTGATGGGAATTTTTGCGACCTTGTGAATTTATTACCTGTTTCTGCTACCGCTATCTGACTATGTCTCTGGTGAAAAATCCGCGATGGATCTCGAAACGTCAGGCGAATGAAAGTATTGTCCCTGCGATCGAGTGGTCTTCTTCTCAATTACTTCCTGGCACTCGCATGTTCGCTTTGCATTGTTGAACTTGTGTTGTTCCCTTGTATAGAGTCAGGCGAGTTGGCCGACTCCCTTCGCTCTTGACTTGGTGTATCCATTGTTGAGGTTTGTACTTTGATTGTTCTTTACCATTTGTTCAATACAGTAGTCGCCGGCTATTAAGCCCACCTCGGGCTCAGACCAAATTGGGCTTAATAAGCGGCGGGCGCATTAACCGGAGAGTCCTAGTTATTGATTAGCAAACGCAGGATAGGCACTATACATTACATCCGTACTGTATTATGTGTAGAGCTTGGTTATGTACAAGAAAAGAGTGGTGTTTGTCTGTGTTTTCGAGACCTAGGGAGGCTAGCCAGACGACCTTGGTATGCTTTGGGGTCACGCCTGTTGGCATCGTCTAGCGTGAGCCTAAATGCGTTGTTCCCTTTTTGTGTGCGTATCCTCAGCGCTGCGGTTCGGGTGCGTTAACCTTTTGCGCCTGCGGCTTTCTCGTGTTGGGATTTGTCCTTCTCACCCCTCATGCCTGCTGCTGTCCAAAAAGGGTGTCGCCAAATTTAACTTGAAAAATGAAAACAAATCACATCCGGCAAATTGGGCTTTGCAGCCGGCGACTGGGCTTATTAGCCAGCGATTGGGCTTATTAGCCGGCGGATTTTGCTATGCAAAATTCCGTCCCAAGCTGAGGTGGGCTTAATACGCGGCTGGGCTTATTAGCCGTGGGCTTAATAGCCGGCGACTACTGCAGTACCGTACTGCCTTGATAGGTTTTGAAGTACGCGTGGCTGCTGGATACAGAGGTAGAGAAGTCAGGACGGAACAGGCGTCATCAATCCAAAAAATCCTCTCTGCATGGGATCGCGTCGCAGGCATCATCTTATTGTCAACTTCAGTTTTGCTTTTCCGAGAGGTTTCCTTTAGATATGGAACGAGAATAAAAAGTTTGGTTGGTACTGATCATCCATCATTACTTACCTGTTGAGGGCAGAATTGGGCTGTTCTGCCATTCCTCCCACTGGAAAGGGACTCTCATATGCATATCTGGTAAATCAGCGGCGATAAAAGCTCAGGCTTGGCCCACAACCTATCATCCAAACCCTTCATCACCACACAACTTGCAGTCCTGGGACGTGAAGCAACTTTCAACACAGCAGACGCTTCACCCGCCGAGTTTATCGCCGTCCTTGAGCCAGCTTGTCAATCAACAAAGGCCTCGGATGATATAAAAGAGTTAATCCACCACAAAACATCATCGCTGCTTATGCAACACAAAAGGTGCGACACTCTTGGCCCAGAGGAGCAGAGGCATTAAAAAGGTTAAAAGCCGATGAAGATATTATCATTCTGCCGGCTGAAAATGTCGGTCCACACTGATGCTCAAAAAATCTGATTACCAAACGAAAACCCAGAGCCTGCTTGCCGACCAAAACTCATACAAGATATGTCCAGCCAGTGAAATGAAACATTTGCTCACCCAAATGAACAAAAGCCTGGCAAAACTCAAAGCAAACGGTGCCATCAAGCCCAGCGATTGGTTTCCCGTGAAACCAACCGGCAGAGCCCCAGCACGATTTTACGGCCTTCCGAAAGTGGACAAAGGAAACATACCGCTTAGGCCCATCGTCTCCCTTCGCGGTACCCCTACGTACGATTTGGCAAAATGGATGTTCAATCATCTCCAGTTCCTCGCAGAAGGCTCGACAACAACCGTAGCTTCTTTCAAACAGTTCCTTGAACGAATAAGACATCTGAAGTTAGAGCCAGATGAATCTATGGTATCCTGCGGTGTTGTTTCACTTTTCACCTCCATCCCGCAGCAGCTAGCGATTGGTGTTGTGAGACAACTTTTAACCGAACGCTACACTGAGAGCGACAAACCCCTGAAGTCTGAACATTTGCTCGAGCTTCTATGACGTCGTCTCAAAACGTATTTCACATTTCGTGGACAAATGTATGAACAAATTAAAGGCACTCCCATGAGCTCCCACCTATCAGGCCTGATTGCTGAAGTGGTACTCAAACGGATAGAATATTTGGTCTTCACGAAGTATCAACGAAAGTTTTGGGCTCGTTATGTCGATGACACTGTCGTCATTGTCAAAAAATCTGAAATCGAGCACCTCAAAGAGTTACTGAACTCGGTTAATCAAAATATCCAATTCACGATGAAGGCTGAAAGGAATAACCAACTACCCTTCCTCAATGTCCTTGTGCGCCGGTATTCAAATGAACTACTGCAAAATACAGTATTTAGAAAAGTCACCAGCACGAATCAGTTGCTACATTTCAACAGCAATTTCCTGATTTCCAACAAACGTAGTTGTGTTCGTATTCTTTTCCAAAGAGTTGAAACACATTGCAGCGAACTAGCTGACAGAAGAACTAATCAGCAATACTTTCAGGAACTCTTCCGAGCTAATGGATACCCGAGCTCATTTATCAAATGAAGTAAGCGCCGAGTGAACAGACAACGGCCAGTGCAGCAGCAACCCGAAATCTGGAGGGCCATTGTCTACATAAAAGGAGTCTCCGAAGCAGTTCCACGACTATTACAGTCTGCTGGAGTAGGCATAGCCCATCGACCTCAGGCGACAATACGCCGCCATGTCATGCAACCTAAAGACAGACTGCATCCTACTGAAACCTCTGCAGCGGTCTACGAGATACGTTGCAACAACGGAGACTGTAATTACGTTAGAAAACATGTCGAAGATTGCAGACCTGCCTACACGAACACAAAGTAGCAGCTTGGAGACTAGGCCCAAACTCGCAACTTGCAGCACATATCGCAGAGACTGGCCACAACTTCGATCTTCAGGGAGCGACCATCGCAGGCCGAGGAACCTTAAAAGCCGAAAGGCTGACGCTTGAGGCATGGTACTCCGATGCCAACTCTGTCAACAGCCATCTGGACCTGCTCGCTGTCTACAAAGTCTAACGCCATTATGTGGGCAAGAGACAGAACAAGATCAAACTGAAGGTAAGAATTGTAAGGGAAGGGGAATCTACGAGGAACCGGCCGGAAGAGGAGGCAGGACTACCAGGACCCTCTACTGCGGGGACAAGGCGCCACACTAATTGCTGCTAATGACTTCGAGCGACCCCGACTTCACTGACAGCTAATTAGCGTACATCACTATAATGGCCCTTCACCATCCTTCTTAATGGCTGTTTCTAACCCCTTGACAATCTGATTGCTTCTGACAGTTGATTGATTTATGGCCGCTGCTGTGTATGCCCGCCCGTAGTGTCGTGTCATGAGACCTCATGACACGATGCGCGTCGAGCGTCGGTTAAGGTCACAGACACGTGTCCACGCTTTTCATTGTTACGATTAGCCCACATTCACCGCTGGCCAGTGGGTTCACCCCTCTCTTTGCTCTGACTGGTTACCTTTCAGCCTCTGATGTTTAAGCCCCGCAATAAATCCCTCTTTGTTAATATGACTCGTCCCTTGAACTGTGCCCTCGTCCTCAGTACACGTCGTGCCTACAGACAGCCTTCTGTTTTACCTACATTACATTCGTCCTGCCTACAAACTGCCTTCCGTTTTCAATATATAACAGTCACTATAATTGCCCTACTTTTGATTGCTACTTATCATCTGTGAAGATGGATTCCTGTAAGAGTTCGTAAGCTCAGGACAATAAACCAATTGATCGGGTGCTCGATACGTCTTCTTCCTTGTCCATGCAAATACCTGGAACGCGAACGTTTTCATTCATTCCGGTAAATGAGAATAAGGTACTGTTTCAGTTAATTTGCAAGTTAAAGGAGGATGTTTAGTTAGTTAGGTTTAGTTAATTTTCATTGTCTGAATTGTGTTAAAAACAGTCGAACGGATTAATGGAATAAAATTAATGGAACATTGGAGATAAAGAAGGCCTTTATACGTCCTAGAAATGATTGGTCGTCCATCCATGATATTCTTCTGGAGCCTGGCAAACGCTCCAAGATCTACTGATTTTTTTTGGCTGCAAGTCAGTGAACCATAACTACGCGAGTAGATGACAAATACAGCTTGGGACATTGTTGGCTTTACCCAGTCTTTCTTGAGTAAGCATGCAGTGTCCTGTTGCTTGAACGAGTTATATTGAGGGGATTCAGGCAGCTTGCGAAATACTATTCGCCATACCAACTACTGTCTATTTTAATACTGTGGTTAGGGACTTGAGGAGGCCTAATATTAAGGTCTGACAAATGAATAGGTACCAGACGCTGCGTGACAGGTGGAGGTGGGCCAAATTCTAGGTTGGTACCCATTCTCATGCCTTGATCTTAAAACTAATCCCAATAATAACCAGGAAATAGAGCCTAACCTTAGTCTGTTAAGACACGGAAATAAAAACACCGAAGAAAAGGGATGGTCTTGCGCTAAACTCCCATGTTCAAGCACTATCCGTTACCAAAACCTTAACCCCAAATGCGTATCTAAACCCAACCTTAACTTCACCCTTTACCCTATTCCGCGTTAGGATTTAACACAAGGCTACTTCAGAAGAAGAAGATGCGATCCCTGGAACAAGAGTTTTATTATATGGGAAGTACCTACGCCTTTGTCCTAAAAGATTTGTAGCCATTTCCGCCAACTACACTCTTCGGGTACCCCTATCGCGGGGGTTAAGCGAGTTAAACCCTGACAACTGCGATCTTCAAGCCCGGTTCCTTAAGAGATGGGAGAAATCATGGGTAGGTCAGAGTGATAGGATGAGTGTATTCTGTACAGACGGAAAGGACAACGACTTGACTACCGGAGCGCATGTCTAACCGCGAGTCGGGCTGGGTACGAAGTGATTTTTAGCGGCAGCCACGGCCTTGAGATCTGTCCAGACGGATTGGGGTCACACCATTGTGCGTTGAGGCCAGAAAGGGGGAGACATGGTGCGTGCGTTCGCTAGCAGCAAAGGTCGCGCGTCTGTTTGCGCATGGCCCGAGGCACGCGGGAAAACTGCCTTCACGCGAGGTCCTATACTCTGGCAGCAGCGACCACTACCCCCTATCCAGTCTAGTTGTTTCTTATGCACGATTATAATCTTAAATACGTTAAAGTGACGGGTGATGAGCTGAAGAACTGCCGATTTTCCGCAACAGTACTTTTATGAATTGTGTTTAGCTTGTTCATGTGGGAGTATTCTTGTACATGCTAACGTAAAGAGGTTTTATTGTAAGGGATGTGACCGATTCAATAATAAGATCGACCCAATTGTGAGAAACTCGCGGCCTCAGTGGGAGTCGAACCCACACAGCAACGTTCTACCATTGAGCTACGTGGGTCACCATGTGCTGTGCATTTAATGTGATTTGGGTCGATTTGCGTGCCCAGCTTTACTGCACGCATGGAGCCCACCAATACGGACACAGTAAGCTGACTGCCAGGCAGGATTTCCTCCTTCTCTCTAACGCAGACCAGGTAATAACTGTGTAGTTTTCAATTTTTCGCTCCCAATTTTTACTTCCATCGAAGTGAACGTGAATGGAAATGACATTCATTGCTAAAGATAAAAAGCCATTCATTGGAGCCACTACATCCTTCGAGAGCGGAAGAGCCACTTTGGGTTTATCAGCTCGCATTAGCCAGCGTGGTCTCAACCACAGGTGCTGGCGGTCTCGAGGTCTCTAACCAGAGTAAGACTCTCAGTTCTGCAGTACAGACTCATACTCTGTTGACGGAGACGAACAATACTCAGCCACGTGGGATTGGCTAGAGGAGGTACCCCAAAAATCAGAAAAATGTAGAAATTGTTTTAGATTTAAGATAACATCTCAATAAACATCAATCTACATCAAAACACTGCCCAGTAAATGATATGCATGTATTCGAACGGATTGTCCAATGTTCAAAACATTTTTTGTATTCGTCTAAATTAATGCGATTTTTAAACTTCCTCTACGTTCGCAGAATGCATTCCTTTGGGTTTCTCTTTAGCCCTCGCGATAAGAATCCACAGGGGGCTGGATCGGGTGAATATGGGGGGGGGAAGGAGGTGAAGGAAACGTCGTTAAACCTTTTTTGCCAAAAAACTGGTTAATTTTTAACGCTGTGTGGACAGGTGCGTTGTCAAGATGAAGAAGCCAGTTCTCAGATCGACAAAATGCAGATATGCTTCACTGCCTTGCGCAATTAAGTCAACATATGTAGATAGTAACGCTATTTCATTGTGGCGCCATTAGGAACAAATTCGATGTGAACGAAGTCCTTGCTTCCGAAAAAACCATCATGAAACATTGTTTCTTAAAGATTATCATTGCAAAACCGCCGAGAACGTTGAAAGAGGGATTAATAAAACCACCCCTCTGTCCACTGCTTGACTTAATAGCAGGAAGAATGTCTATCGAAAGTACCTAACAGGAGAGAGCAGCACTGCTAATCCACTTGCCGACAGGAAGTGGCTGCCGTTTTCTGGGTAGCCCTGCGTATGCATCGCTGCCTCTTGATTTCAAGAAAGACTACGGGCAATCCCGTTTGGCCCACAGTTCATGGGCTCTTGATAATCTTGAGATGTTGCTAACAGAAACAACGTACATCAGAACCACCAGCAAGGGCTTATTTGGCAACATCAAACCCGGAATCTGCGGCACCCCTTATATTATCTTCCATTATGCAGGGCTGGAAAACCCCTGATCACAGAGGCAGCTTGAAGGTCCATGCATCTCGTTTCACACGTTGATAGATAATCCGCTTTAAACCGCCCACCAAAAGCTGCGTCCTTTCCAGTTTCAAGTAAGGCTTGTTTCTCTGCATACGACAGTTCTGTAGCGGGTCGTGCCTGGCCGACTAGCTCGCGTCGAAGTGCACTTTCCCAAACGCTCACCGATGTGCTTTCTCGACGTCTCGATCAGCCAATCATAGTTCTCGCATTACGAGGCGACGAATGAGGAGCTCGCACGTGTGCCCGACGCATATTGCCTCTCTGCCCAAAATCTCCAGGCCAACCTAGCTATCTCTCTCTCTCGGTCTTCTGGCCCGACTACTCAAAGACCTGACTTGGAAATCGGCTGGGAGCGAGATGGGTTGGAGGCCGCGCGCTCATGTGCCCTTCGGCCGTACAGCCATGCCGGATGGACTGGCAACTTTCCCATAACTTTTCTGTAAACAATACACTGTTCCGTCTACTCTCGCCTTTCCACCGTCTTCTCTCCAATCTCCTAAGGAACCAGGGTCTGGAAGATTTTAGGTGTTCAGGCCATAACCGTCGTAGCCTTAGCTCCTATAGTTCCCCCGTCGATTTCGACGATGGGCACCACGCGCTCCAACAAGCCGCAGCAAACGCTGAAGCAAGCCAAAACATACACAGAGGCAAGCTGGGCAAGCAACACGAAAGCGACAACAAGCGGGAGCAACGCAGAGAACTGACACGAGAGAACACAGGAGTTTAGGCAGACTCGTGCAGAATCTACTCACTCACTCGCTCGTCACTCCCACCTCCGTTTCCGATGTAAAGACAAAGTCAATAAGACCGGGGATGAGGGAGGGTGTAGATGGCTGGCGCGATAAACACTCAACACGCGCACACTTGACACAGCCATCTCGCTAGGTATGCTCCCGACTGCGCGGGAGCGCCATAAAGGCCACATTAAGAGGGAGCCATTGCAGCCTGACTCTCAGTCCTCCCGCTCCTCCCATACGCACACACAAACACTCGCTTACAGGAGGAGCAGCAAGGTAGGGGGCCCGAGTTTTCCTGTCATTTGGTAGACCCTCCAAGCCACGGCTTTTAGAGCACTGTGATAGATTCAGGCGCATTCAGATTTATTATAGTGAGGGAAGAAACGCGCCGAGGTCGACCTCACTCTCTCCCCCACCGCATAGTGACCGCCTAGCTATCCGGAAACTTGAGGTGGGGTCTGAAAACCAGTGGGAGTGCGAACGCAATCACCAACAGGGAATCAGAAGTGGGAGAAAGTGCCAGCGCCTTCCAGGCCGCAGGAACCGTGGTTGGCTGAGGACTGGCGTTCCATGTGGTTACAAAACATTGGATCTCAAAAGGGTGAGAGCAGCCCTGCATGAAGCCTTGGCCAACACCCTCCTGAGAGAGGTAACCAGTCAGTCAACGACTGAAAGGCACTACCCGTGCTCCGTTGTCGGTTGGCATCCGTGGGCGGGGCTGAAAAGAGAGAGAGAGACAGCTGGTGAACTTTGCAATGTGGATGGGCAGAAGAAGAAAGGAGAGAAAAGGAAAAGGGAGGTGGGAGAGAGAGAGAAATCCAAGAAGCGAGAGGAAATTGAGGGAGATAACAAAAATAAGCAGGGAAGGGGTAAGAAGGCAGGAGAGGGAAGTGTGAAGAAAAGTGAGAAGTGAGAGCAGAGCCAAACGAACAAGTGAGAAGAGAGAGAGTACAGAAACAGGCAGAACAGGAACAAGAACGCAGCTTACCTTTCATCGGGTTGTCGGGGACAGCCTGGCGCGACTGCAGTGACTGTGGTGCTGGCCAATAGTGTTTGTTTTGCTATTAACAGAAGGACTAGCAGTGCTGCATAGGAAAGGTGATCACATTTCGCAGGACTAAGGTTGCTTGAGAGCTGGTGCAGGTTATGTTTGGTAGGGAGTATCAGTGAGGATAAGGCTATACCCCATACTTGTTATTGGTAGTTCACGATGCAGCACGACAAGGCAGCTTAGTCAGTTGAAACCCCTGCGTTGATTAGCCAGTTGCTGCCAGCTGGCTCTACCGGTCTTCGGATTACTGTGGGCTGAAGGCCGTGCACAGCCAACACGTACTCACCCCCCTGACCCAGGCAGCAAAAGTTGCACCTTCGAGTTAAGTTGGCGTGAGAATAGCGATTGGCATGAAATACTACCCGGACGGTCTTACGACGAGCGCAGCACGGAAATCGATCAGTTCTCCCCCTAAGAATTGCGTTAGTAGAGTAAGCCTGACTGGCGAGAGCGACGATCAATCCCCCCTCTGCCCTCCGCGCACCCAGCCATGCCGGCATTTTAGGCGTAAATTGTCAAGGTAACAACGTTAGAGGCGCGAGTTGGGGGGGGGGGGGGGGGGGGTGACTGACAAATTAATCTACCACAGTGGTGACTGAGATAGGCGTGGTGCGAATGCACTGGTATGAATGACGCTTAAGATCAAACCCTAAATTGCCTCTGAGAACAGGAATGTTTGGACAGGGCTGAAGGTGCAAATGAATGCACTGCAGGTCCTAGATAAGACTGCGAGCAAGAACGAATAAACCTGAGAAGAGCTGGTACTAAGCTGCTAGTGACGTTAAAGGATTCCAGTGCTGATGAGGCTAGTAGAAGAACCATGCTTAATGAAACTAGCAGCAGTAATAATAGTAGTGGTGCAAGAGACACCTTACATAAGGCAGTAAGGCAAAAATAAGAGGAAGGTTCGGCATACCTGAGGGGCACTTACCTGGGGTTCCCGACAAACTTAACGACAAAATCGTGTGGTGAGGCGGTTAGTGAGTAGGGTTATGGCTGGTGGTGGAGGTGTGTGAGGTGCCGGATGTGTCGACATCACGGTCAATGCCGCTGTCGTGAATGCGCATGTGACCTAGTAGGCCCATGCGATGAGCGAATGATCGGGGGGAGTGTGGGCAGTGAAGGCGGCGGTCTCGTCTGTGTTGGTGCTCCAAGCACTAGTTCACCAGCCTCTGTGCGCCGGATTCGCAAGTGAACAACTAGGCCGTTGCGTGAGGTGAATGTGCGATTGCAGTGAGGGCCTATCAGGCCCTCAGAACTGGTGGAGGGATCAGGTGTGGGGATGCGAGTTGTGGCGGGCGGTGATGTGTCAGAAGGGGTGGAGGAAGTTGCGGGTGGGTTGGATTCGGTGGATGAGGGCAACGAGGCATCTCTTGCTTCGATTATTGCCATCGAGGTGGAGAGTATAGTAGGGTCTGGTGGAATGGTTGTTGCAGTAGACGTGGATGCTGTCGGAGGAGGGTTGCATGGCTTCCGGAGGTGACCGATCAAGCCAATGCGTGCACGGAAGGTGCGTTGACAACGCGGACACGTTTGAAGGGCTTGGGTGGTGGCAGCATGCGTCCGTGGATTGTGAGACTTGCGTGCCGTCCATTTTGCCTTGGCGGCGGCGCTCCGACTGGCTTCGTTGACTGCGGCGCCCGTTTTTACCGCTCTTCGCCACACAGATCGGTCCTGTGCTAGCTCCTCCCAGTTCGTAGTGTTGATTTGGAGACGCTATAGGGAGTTCTTCAGGGTATCATTTTAACGTCTCTTCTGTCCTCATTTGCAACGAGTGCCAACGGCGACATCGCCATAGAACAGTCGCTTGGGTAGCCACTCATCGTTCATACGAATCACGTGACCGCTCCAGCATAGTTGTATCTGCATATCTGCATAATGAGTGCTATCACTCGCGTGCACTGTCATATCGACTGAAAGCTCGCACTTTTGTGTGTGCAAGTCCCGACGCAGACTACAGAATCACACAGCACGTCATTCTGCAGCACAACCGATACCAAAACGAGACCAGATTGTTATTTACATTGCGTGGGTCTTAGAGTCTGTGTAACTGGCGTCAATTAGTGGCAAGATTGCAAATACCACGTGGTGCTATAAACCATCAAGTGTGTTTATATTCCGGAAAGTATTCTTACCGTAACAGGCTACCAAAATGCATTGGAAGACGTTTGCTGCAAGTAAACTCAGCTCCATAAAGCGCGTAGGGTATCACATGTCTTCTTACTGCCCAGCACCATATGAAAGCGTTTTCATTAACCCAGAGAAAAATTACTTGCATGAACCCTGTCTTCGGGTAGAGCTGTTGATGCCAATATTTCGAGGTTGGTTTTTTTTTAAATAGCAAGACCCACAAAGAGCTCTGCACGAGAGTCGCATAAACTTTTTAAGCGCCTGATCTCAAAGCAGGGAGAAATTGACTACTCTAGTAATGAGATCTATGCAAAACTCCAAAGTTTCACTTAAGTATGAATAGTGTCAAAATGCGTCCAAAGGGGTTTTACTGAGGTTTTATGGTAACATGTGACTGTTCTATCTGAATCACTACGACTATATTAAGATTGAGACTAAAGTTTGACTGGTTCGATGATAAAATCACGTTTCAAGTTAGTTTCCATACTGTGTCCTACGGAATTCGTCTAATTCTTTAGTACTTAAGTAATAAGTTAATAACGGTTGGACATGGATACTACAGATGGCTTTGCGCTAAATTCTAGGTAGTTGGGGGTACGCATTTCCATATCCTTGCCCGAACCAAACACAAATCCTCCCAATCTTATTCCAATAACAGTCTAGTATAGAACTATCTACAGAATTCTGTAATACGGGACATGTGGCAATAGGTGTTACATGGTTGGGGCATTACGGGTGCAAGGGTACCTTAGGCGTTTTTCCCCATTTTTGCTGTCCACAGTGTTTTTACTTGCTTACGTTATTGACTTACCTCCTTGGCCATTTTCTATGACCTTGCTGTTCGCATCGATTTTTCTGTATGAATTCAATGTTGTATTTTCTCTTACGTTATTCATATTATACGAGGAGATGAAGCAGCTGATGAGCACTCTCGAAATTGATGGATCCAGTACATTCTGCTGTTTACGCAATCTTCAAAATTGCACCAGGGAAAAGATTCTTTAAACGCTTTATTGAACCCATAAGCTAATCACTTTACTGCTTCCTGCCTTTGTCTCTGATGATGATACCCCGACGGATCTCAAAAATTCAGGCGAATAAAAGTATTGTCCCAGCGATCAAGTCATCTTCTTCTTAATCACTTTATCTCATACAGATTGTGAGTGCGTACTGGGTGCCGAATTCTTATGAAGCACTCACAGGCCGTATTATAGTATACTATTTACTGGCCTTAGTAAGCACGATTACCAGAATTAGCGGCAAATGTAGCTTATGTAGCCCCACTCATATAACCCCAGTCCCAGCATTTTTTCCTGCAAAAACGGTGGTTATAGAGTTTTGTGGGGTTGGGAAATAGGATAAGCATAGCAAGAAATTTTTAGAATTAGGTGTAAAATGAAAAAAATGTAGTCGAAGTTGCTTCCCGCGGCCGCTGGGAGCAGGTTGTTCCGCATGTAAATTGAAGGTGTGCGCGGTGCTTCGCGCCGCGGACTATACTAATCTAACTCCAGATAGGCAAGTACTTCTACCAGCAGTATCGTAGTCCGGAGCAACGGACACAGCCTGTTATATAGAATTAAGAGGGTGGCAACCAAAGCGGGCTCTGCTGTGCTCAGGGCCCCAAAATATATGCTTACTCGGAATAGTTTGAACCAAGATTCACACTCCTTGTTGTGATCAAGGGAATGTGAACTGCAGCGTTGGCTTAATCAGCGTCACCTCTGGCAACTGGTAGCGTCAGTGTTTGTACCAGTACTACTACACTTTTTGTTGAGATTGAGGGGATATGAGCCCCATGCTGACTTTAATCAATGTCACTTCTGAATAATAATTCAGCCAGAAATAGTACCAGCAATACCCCTAGTTAGTAGTATTAGAAATAGCCGTAGCAGTGCTAACCTTGGTTTCCTTGAGTCTGGCGTGACACCTACTGAAGGTGAGTGAGGGTAAATAATGCGTTTGTACCAGCGCAGAAGACTACTGCCACTTAGGATTAAGAAGGTGGTGTTCTGGCCTGCATTGGTGAAAGCGGACTACGCCCGATTCCTGTTCGGTCATCTTGACTTTTGTCTTGTCACCGGTTCAAGCGGGGAGAGGGTTTAGAGTGAGGTAGACAGCTGCGCGTCTCATTCACTTAAATCTCGTCGCTGTTTCCAGTCCCCGCCCTTGATTCTGAGTACATGGTGAACTTAATCGAAATCTATGGTCGAAGTAGGACAGCACCCTATCTAAGTCAGATTTATTAAGCTCCGCTGGCACCCTTCCAATTTCCAGTGAATTTTGCTTGTAATCCATCACACGTCAACTGCTTCTCCGTCAAAAAGACAAACCTCAAAACTGTATAATGTTTATAACGTATCGCATAACAACAATCTGAAAGATCTACAGAAAGGGATGATCCCACCGCCTTAAAATTTTACAAATTTGTGACCTTGATTTCGAAATGGGACAAGCATACAACTTCAAGAAGTAACAGCAGATCACACCCTGGTATCAGAATAGTGCGCACAAAAGAACTTCCTGCAAGCTCTGCGTTAAGCATGGCCAATTATCGCATGACTGTAGTGACTGCTCTCTCTTCTCCCCCGCCCCTCTCTAACGGCTCTGCCTAAGCCTCACTGCCGCCTAATCAACCACCTCTTATTACCTCCCTCCCTATTCACAAACTTCACTTCTATGAAAGGAACATTATTGCTGAAGGGTCTTAACCCCTACCCCGTCTTCGTATCAGTGTGCTGGCCCGAAAATAAATTATCGAATGATATGTATGCCCGCCAACTCGTCTTCTGAATCCTTCTATGGGAATTTTCACAGCTGTAAAATGGAGTAACGATCACGTGGTGTTTAGGACATTCAATGGGTCCTCGCGTTTAAACACCACAATTATGGCGGCGAACATACTGGTAAATTTTATGGGTGACTGTATTGAAAGGAACGGGGACTCAGAGCCCTATTGGAGAGCGCTGCGCTATAGTCGTATAAATATTACTGTCAAAACCCAGAGGAGATACGTCGAGAACAAACAAGGAAGAAGTCGTGTAAAGAGGGAAACTCTAGAACGCCAAGTATGTTAATGCGCTACCATTTTGGACAAGCTGACAGAGGACGAAAGACAAGAATTTTGCACGAAATGAAACCAGAATCAAGACTTCCAAAAGATCCAGATCGTTACGTACACAGCCATGCTTCTATGAAACTCAATAAAACATCACTGAAGCATTATCCTTGATCCTAAATTCTACGTGCTTCGTCGAAAAGTTAATCAGTTAGAGTTAGAGACCCAGTTCAAGATCGGCCACAGCCAAACCTATGATCTAAAACCCGTCTCCGTGAATGGTGTCCAGCACTTTAAATTAACTCTGGTGAATTGCAGTTATCACCACCCGAATAAGCGATCAAAAAGTCAGGGACTGCTGACAAAGACATATACAGAGAAGTGAAAACAGTTTCGAGAGAGTACAGCTATCTTGGTTACTAGAATAGCATTCATAACAAGTTTTTGAAAAGGCCCAAAAGCTAAGACGGCTAGGAGCAGAAGCCACAAGCCTACGTCATCGAGCACAACCTGGTTGTCTAAGGATATGTGTCACTGATTTATGTTGATTTTATCGACAAAAAAGCATTAGTTACCTCAAAAATAAACTCTCACAAGTAGGGTTCCTCCCATGCAACTATGTGTTCTGTGTCCAGTGTGTGCATGGCTACCTGGAATAAATGGTTTCGTCTCCTCAAAACTAGTTGCTTTTCTTTGTTTGGTTACAATAGACGACACTACAACTGGTAAACGGTATTTTGTAGACGAGTTATTTGCTATTAAACTAGCCAATACTGTCCTTGGGGTGTAGAAACTACATGCGCGCTATCTGCGTCCGTTGATTTTTTCAATTTCTTTCGACGCCCTTCTGGAAGAGCGCGCGCCCTGTGGCCTTATTGTGCTGAGGAAAGCAACGTGGCAACGCCCTCTACGTCAGCGTTTCGTCAAGACCGCCGCCCAACTGTCGCCCACACCACCGGTCCCCACGGGTATGCCTAACACACTTCTACGCCAGCATGCACTTACTGGGCGTGTCCGAATGGCTACATTACCCCGGGCGTAGGCCGTTTGGATGATTCATTATATGACCTGATGCGCCCATTTGGCACGTCTACGCCAGGCTGAGGAATGCAGAGCCTCACGCAAGGGTTGCGTACAGAATTTAGAATAAACCAATTTGCCTCTCAGCAGGCTGCCTTTAATGTTTGTTCGAACTGTCCATGGTAAACAAAGTCTTCTCTGGTGCCTCGTTCGCCCACGCTAGTCCTACTTCGAGAAACCGATTGTATCCGAAAAGTGGTAAAATACTGCGAAAGGTGGACAGTTAGTACAGGATGCATGCCTGCATACAGTTGAGTAGCGAAGTAAAAGGATCCGGTAGATGCCATGCCTTCCAAATAAAGTAAACTTGAAATTCTAAAACATGGCTTTGAAAAGCCTTCAACAATTTCAAGGAAACGATCCAAGTTTTGGTGTGTATTTTCCTATATAAAAATTTCATTTAGAAATTAAACATGTGCCCGAGTACGGGTCTTTTCTTCATCAGCTACAAAAAAAACATAAGAACACTTTGTTAATATTTGATTTTAGCTTTAATGAATTGGCGTGGACCGCAGCCTCGCGAAAATTTATGGTGCAAAGAATTCTCCTAATTAATCGGATTCCGGAGGCGGTAGAAACTAGTAAACACGACATCACTGACCTACCTTTATGCAGTTGTAACATTAAGAAAGGTCATACAAAATTCAGAAAACACTTAAACCGCAAAATCCCAGACGCGCGGACGGAACCCTTCGGGAAAAGCGGGACAACGATCGGAAATGCCGTCGTTGTGGGTAAACCCAAACCGGGATTCGTGTAATAAGACAGCCGTGGAAATAAAGGCTTCTATCGGCGATGGGAATGGAAACTAGTAGGAAAATGTAACGATAAAAATATGCGAATTCGTAAAAATTAAGCAAGATTTTCATTTTACGAAGCAACGCGCAATTTTATGAACGGCGTGTCGTAACAGTTGTGTGACCACTAAGCGACCAAGTTCCCGAAACTGTAACCAATCCACAGTGATTATGGTATTTATTGTTTATTAGGCAGCGATTACACAGATAAAAACTAATTTAATGACAATTTAATAATGATATATGATCTAATCAAATAATCATTTAATTATTTAAATATTTGCATCACATAATTATTGAATACCAAACCAATTTTTATCGAATTGTTAGCTCCAATCCTTAACCTTATCGTAACATTAACCCTAATATTAACATTACCCCAACCATAACCTAAACTCTAACTTTAACCCTAACATGAACCCTAACGCTAATTCTCCAACGGATATTGAAACCGAATAATCCACTATAGCTGACAATCTTAAGCAATACTCATGAATACTGGGCATAATAAGTCGGTCAATAGCGTGTAGTCCATAAATACGGAAATCCCTCCTGAACAAAAATAATGAGTAATCGCCCGCCTCCCGTAGTCAAAACGTACTGCTGAGAGATAACGACGCCAATCCTGTTACACCGCAAACCGAAAATGGCCCCAAACACTCGTCGCGGAGGGTTGCGGCTAATGAGAGTTAACCCTAACGGCTGCCAGCTTCCTTAGGAGTGGAGAGAGAAGTCTTGGGAAAGCCAGATTGTTATGAGTAGTTTATTCTGCAGAAGGATAGAAGAATAGGCTGTGAAAGGTTTGACTGCCGGACCGCACGTCTAGTCGCGAGGGGAGCTAGGTCCGGAGTGGTGTCTGGGAACAGAAATTCGAGCGGCCACTGTTGGCTGCAGCCTTGAAGATCATTGATTGGACCACGCGTGAGCGAACCGGCGTGGGCGCATGAGTAGGCCGCACGTCAGTGTGTCTGGCGGTAGCCACGGTCGTAAGGTTTGTCCAGACGGATTTAGGTCACGCCACTTTGGGTTGAGGCCATAATTGGGGAGACACGATGCGTGCGCTCGCTAGCTCGCTCGCTCGCGCATCAGTTTGCGTCTGGCGGCAGTGACCACTACATACTAGCACCCCTAACGAATATGATTTCCTTAGTACTGCAATAAATTAACGACAAAACAGAGCAGCGTTTCTGATCTCTAAACAAAAACAGTTCTCTTGTAGAGAGGAAGAGACATTCCTTGTTGAAAGGCGGAGTCCAGTTCAGCCACTTTTTCTCTAATATTATAGGCTTAAAGAAACGTTTAAATGCCCCAAATTATGCTGATGTAGTATTGCAGGGTCAACGCGGAATACTTCCACTGTCGCAAGCGACGACGTCCAGCTCTGTCCCACTAGTGGGTGCAGTGACTGACAAAGCTAACTAGCCTTTATACGCGTGCTGCATACGACCTGGACCCATAACCTTGCGCAAATGAGGCTTTCTTTCAGGAGATCTTGAAGTTCACACTAGTAAGGCTGCCGTACAGGCCACATTAGTGAGGAGCTACCAAAGCTCGACTCTCAGTCCTGACTAGAAGCCCAGACACGGGTTTGGCCGGTATTCTGTCGCTACTTGACTCAGCTGTGAGGGGTCCAGCTCACCATTTCCTGCGTGCTTTCTGATAACTACTCCAATTTTGAAATTTTTGCGTTTTAATTTCCTCAGAAACTCACCGTTTTGCAGTTAGATTAGTATAGTCCGCGGCGCGAAGCGCCTCGCACACCTGCAATTTAAATGCGGAGCAACTTACTTCCAGCGGCCGCGGGAAACAAATTTAACTACACTTTTCCACTTTCCACTTACTTCTACAAATTTCCTTCACTACCTATCTTGTTTCCCTACCCCAAAACCTTATAACCACCGTTTGCGTAGGACAACATGCTGGGACTAGAGGCATATGAGATGCACTACTTAAACTACCTTTGCCGCTATTTTTGTGGAGAAGAGGGTAAAAAACTATATTCACGGCACTAACTTTCTTAATTACACCAGTAAGACGTAAAGCGCGAGCACACAATTTGAAATACTGGATATGAGAAGTTATAAGTCGGCGGAAATAAACGAAAACCGACGACGTGGGCTAGATATTTCATGCACAATAATTGCAGTCTGTAGCTGTCTAGGCAGTGGTTGTACTCGGATCACTACAAGCATCAGGTCGAAGCCCAGGTGGAAGGTAAAAGGCAGAAGTCACCAAAATGAGAGCTTTATTCTGTAAAGAACCCTGCATCGCTGTCTCAGACAGCAGTGGCCACTGCTGAAGCCATGGCTGGTGTTGACAGCGTACAGTCATGCCCGAGGGTGTGCGAGTGTGTGTTGTGATGTTGGCAGCTGCTTTTGCATGACTGTGAAGTAAGTTCAAGTGGTTTGTTATTGGTATGTTGCAACGGAGTTCATCGAGGTTCCTGATAGGGCATCAGCAACCACATTTTCCCTACCATGGAAATGTTGGATGTCACAGGAAAACTGAGAGATGAGGTCTAGATGATGAATCTCGTGAGGTGAGTAACGATCGGGGGTAGCTCTTAAAGCGAAAACAAGGAGTTTCTGATCCGTGAGTACGAAAAATTCACGACCCTCAAGAAAGTGTTTGAAATCTTGGATAAATAGGTAAATGGCGAGAAATTCGCAGTTGAAGACATTGTACCAAGTCTCTGTTGGGCTAAGCTTTTTTGAAAGGAAAGCCAGAGGCTGAAGAACATCGCCAACATTTTGCTGGAGGGATGCACCAACGGCAGTGCTAAATTCATCTGTCGTTAGAGTTAAGTGAGCATCTGAGTGGGGATGGGCAAGGAGAGTCGCCTTCGCAAGAGCGGCCTTGACGTCCCTGAAGGACTTGACAGCCTCGCTGCTAATCGTCAGCATCTTCTTTGAACAAGCCAAAAGACTGTTGAGTGGCTGCAGGACATTGGCACCGTGGGATAGAAATGGTAGTAATTAACCATATCCAGGAAGCGACATAATTGGTAGAGTGTCGTAGGAACTGGAAATTTTGCAATTGCCGAAACCTTTTCTGAGACGAGTTGTATCCTAGCTGCGTCCACTACGTGGCCCAAGAAAACTAGGCCGGGGACTCCAAACTCACACTTTGAAACATTAACGATAACGCCGTAGGAGTCCAGTCGTTCGAAAAGGGTGTAGCGACCCCCTTTCTTAGTCATGCTTTCCTCGGACGCCGCGCGGACTAGGTCATGTCTGGCGTGACCACCACGCGTCCGCAAGACACCATAGTCAAGGCCTCCGTTCAAGGTCACTCCTGTCTGGCTTTCTTAAGGCGGTCTAGCCTCACTAGCCAATCAATTCTCAAGGCGAGACCAGTGCTCGAGATGCGGGTGCGATGTTTACGCTCAGTCACTTCCAGAGCCGACGAATCACTGTTCGGTTGCAGACTCTCTGGACTCCGGCTCATTCATGGCTGGCCTGCACTCGTCTGGAAGTCACTTTCCTATTGCTTATATACTACGCTTGTTCCTACCTTAGTAAACTCTTCCTGACACTATGGCCTTCCACGCCTTATTCTATTCAACCAGCTTATACATGTTGGGATACGTTCTACCGCCTATTATCTGGCTGGACCACATCGTATCCCACAAGGTGTTTGATATGGGCCTCACGTTCAGAAGTGTCAGAACTGACCACTTGTACATCATCGATGTAAGTATAGACGAAGTTGAGACCTCGCAGTATCTGATCGATGAACCGCTTGAAGGTTTGAGTAGCATTCCTCAGACCAAAGGGCATTCGCGTGAATGCCCAAAGAGAGTGGTAACAATGGTTTTGGAAACATCGCTGGCCACGATTAGAATGTTACGGTAAGCACGAAGAAGATCAATCTTAGAGAAAAAACCGTTTACCACGAAGCAAAATAGTAAAATCTTGGATGTATGGAACAGGATATTGATCAGGAATGGTCACTGAGTGCAAAGCCCTGTAATCGCCAAATAGTCGCCAATCGACAGCCGTCTTCCTGAGAACAAGATGCTGGGGTGATGCCGAGCAGCTCTCGGATGATGCCGAGTTCAAGCATGTGTTCGAACTCTGACTTGGAAATCTTCAAACGGTTCGGGACAAGACTGCGTGGTTGGCGTGATTTGGGAGGTCCAGTGGTGGAAATGTGGTGAGTGACAGTGTGCTTTATGCTTAACTCCCGAAAAGGGGGGTTCTTCAGGCCGGGGAACTGCCTGAGAAGCGAATTGTATGGACAGAGAAATGGACATGATAGTAAGAGAGCTGAGGCATTGTGTCGCGTCGGACTGGCAGCGGGCACGAAGGTTCATGCGGCTGCCAATGAGTCGGCGACTTTTAAGATCGACTAGCAGGTCAAAGTGAGATAGGCGACGATGAAAACCCATCGAATAGTCCATTGAAGGCCCAAATCAAGTGTGATGGAGCGATGACCAAAGGTGGGAGTTATGGAACTATTGGTAGCAGTGAGACACAAAGTGCTGCGTTGTTTGCGGTCGGCTGGCGTTGGTTGGATGACGCTAACCTAGGCACCAGATTCCATTAGAAATTTGGCGCCAGCGATACGATCCTAGAGGAACAAGTAGCGAATGTGAATATTGGTAGCGTTCCCAGCAGTATTCACCTATTTTGCCAGGAAGGGTCGTTTCTTGAGGCCGTAGGTGATTATATGTACGAGCACTGCTACATGTATCATAGCGCTCTGCTTCCGAACCGTTGGTGTTACCCACAAAGGATAATTGGGGCGGCTGACGGCGGATGCGGGAACGAGAGGAAGATCGTCAACTGCCTCGTTCTGGACATAGGTTTCGTGATTGCTGGTGGCCAGTGGGAACTGCACTGACGTTAGATGTCAGTTGCATAATCAGTTGCTCCGGTCTGTTGATAGGATGGTCAGAAGTAGGAATAGACATCGTGCTCGACATGAAATAAAGGCTGACGGAAGTGACGCTGTAACATACCATAATAACAGCCTAGGTACCCGTTAAAAGGCCCAGACACGTGTTTCGCCGGTATTCTGCCACTGTTTGACACAGCTGCGAGGGATCCGGCTCATCAGTGGAACACCACAGCTTTCCCTATCTGCTTTCTGGTTGATAAACCGGTTTTGAAAGTACAGATTTTTAATCTCCGGAGAAATAAATTACTGATCGCAATGTATCAGTATATTGGTCTGTAGGCGAAGACCGAAATTGTAAGTGTATATTTGTGTTGAAACCCGCAATAGCTTGTGAAATATACGCATGCTGCCTTCAGAAAGGCCTCAGTAGCATAAATTGGCGTTGTAACTTACCATACTAACAGCCTAGGTACTTGCTAAAAGGCCAAGACACGTGTTTCGCCGGCATTCAGCTGAAATTTCAAATCCTGTATATCAGCCAGGAAGCCGATAGGGAAAGCTGGGGTGACCCACTGATGAGCCGGACGCCTCGCAGCTGCGTCAAGCAGCGGCAGAATACCAGCGAATCACGTGTCTGGGCCTTTTAGCGGGTACATATGCTGTCAGTATGGAATGCTACAACGTCATTTTATACTAGTGAGGACTGTCTGAAGGCAGCATGTGTATATTTCACAGGGGTTGACGGGGTTCAACACAAATATACACTTACAATTTTGGTCTACGCCTAAAGATCTTCAATATACTGACATATACCGCGATCAGAAATTAATTTCTCCGGAGATTAAAAGCTGAACTTTCAAAATCGGTATATCAACCAGAAAGCAGAGAGGGAAAGCTGGGTTAACCCACTGATGAGCCGGACCCCTCGCAGCTGTGTCATGCAGCGGCAGAATACCGAGGAATCACGTGTCTGGGTCTTTGAGAAAGAACCTAGGCTGCCAGTATGGTATGCTACAACGTCAATTTATTGAGGACTGTCTGAAGGCAGCATGTGTATATTTCACTGGGGTTAACGGGTTTCAACACAAATATACACTTACAATTTTGTTCTACGCCTAAAGATCTTCAATATACTGACAAATACCGCGATCAGAAATTAATTTCTCCGGAGATTTAAAAGCTGAACTTTAAAAACCGGTAGATCAACCAGAAAGCAGATAAGGAAAGCTGGGATGACCCACTGATGAGCAGCACCTCCCGCAACTGTGTCAAGCAGCGGCAGAATACCGGCGAAACACCGTGCAACTGCGATCTTCAGACCATAGCTACTTTGTGCAGAAGAGAAGTCGGTGAAGGCCAGAGTAGTAGGAAGA
>JAYGXS010000001.1:57868967-57887967 GCA_036362985.1 Ligula intestinalis
AACACGTGTCTGGGCCTTTTAGCAAGTACCTAGGCTGTTAGTATGGTAACTGACAACGTCAATTAATGCTACTGAGGACTGTGTGAAGGCAGCATGTGTATCTATCGCATGGGATGACGGGTTTCAACACAAATATACACTAACAATTTCGGTGTACGGCTATAGACCTTAAATATCCTGATAGATACCACCTTCAGAAATTAATTTCTCCGGAGATTAATAAGCTGAACTTTCAAAACCGGTATTTCAACCAGAAAGCAGATAGAGATAGCTGGGGTGACCCACTGATTAGCTGGACCCCTCGCAGTTTGTGTCAAGCAGCAGATGAATACCGGCGAAACACGTGTCTGGGCCTTTTAGCAAGTACCTGGGCTGTTAGTATGGAAAGCTTCAACGTCAGTTTGTACTACTGAGGACAGTCTGAAGGCAGCATGTGTAAATTTAGCTGGGGATGATGGGTTTCAATACAAATGTACACTAACAATTTCGGTGTACGGCTATAGACGTTCAATATACTGATATGTACTGCGATCAGAAATTAATTTCTCCGGAGATTAAAAAGCTGAACTTTCAAAACCGGTATATCAACCAGAAAGCAGATATGGAAAGCTGGGGTGACTCACTGATCAGCCGGACCCCCCCCCCCAGAAGCTGTGTCAAGCAGCGGCATAAAACTGGCGAAAAACGTGTCTGGGCCTTTTAGCAAGTACCTAGGCTATAAGTATGGCAAGCTACAACGTCAATTTATACTACTGAGGACTGTCTGAACGCAGCATGTGCATATTTCACAGGGCTTAACGGGTTTCAACACAAATATACACTTACAATTTCGGTCTACGGCTACAGACCTTCAATATACTGATATGTACCGCGATCAGAAATTAATTTCTCCGGAGATTAAAAAGCTGAACTTTCAAAACCGGTATATCAACCAGAAAGCAGATATGGAAAGCTGGGGTGACTCACTGATCAGCCGGACCCCCCCCCAGAAGCTGTGTCAAGCAGCGGCAGAAAACGGGCGAAACACGTGTCTGGGCCTTTCAGCAAGTACCTAGACTGTTAGTATGGTAAGTGTTAACCTCAATTAATACTACTGAGGACTGTCTGAAGGCAGCATGTGTATAACTCACAGCGCTTTACGGGTTTCAAACCAAATATATACAAACAATTGCGGCCTACGCCTATAGACATTCAATGTACTGATATATACCGTGATCAGAAATTAATTTCTCCGGAGATTAAAAAGCTGAACTTTCAAAACCGGTATATCAACCAGAAAGCAGATAGGGAAAGCTGGGGTGACACACTGATGAGCCGGACCCCTCGAAGCTGTGTCAAGCGGCGGCAGAATACCGGCGAAACACGTGTCTGGGCCTTTTAGCAAATACCTAGGCTGTTAGTATGGTAAGTGACAACGTCAATTAATACTACTGAGGATTGTCTGAAGGCAGTTCGTGTATATTTCGCAGGGGTTGACGGGTTTGAACACAAATATACACTTATAATATAAATGCAGATTGCAGTGGATAGGCACTTTACCGTTGTGTGCACAATATGACCGTAGGGCAGCGTGTGAGCAGTAAACAATTGTGTACTTCTCTTGCCAACGGTATCCCTTCCTTCTCTCAGCGAACACGTACACGGCATACTGATTTGCCGTCGAAGTTCAACGCAGCCAATTAGGCTCCCTCCTGCGTAGTAGAGACGACCAACCTCCTACAACATGCCGATGCACGTGTAGTCGAGAACTTCCCCCCTACCAGAACGTAACCCCAGTTGCCCACGCGGATTCGAGTTGAACTTTCCTTCTCTCAAGTTGCACTGGCGGCACTAACCCGTTTCTCGCATGCCAGCCACAGAAATTCATGCAGGCGACAACCATCCCTTCAACCTGGCTCCCGCAAGTCAGCCACATGAACACCAGCTGTTCGAACCCTACCTTTAGTATATACCTCCTTCCGTATATCTTACTTACCTTCCTACGTTCGATCTCTTTCATCGACAATATTCGGTCTAGGAGGGGAGCACTTGTAGCGGACCTAGAAGCCTTTTGCAACCCAAGATCTGACGCATGGCGCCTTTGGCCTACGCGCCTAATGCTGCCTGCGGTCAGACGCTAATTGCCGGCACCCTGTCCGTTCTCGCTCAATGGTCTGAACCACTTACGAACACGCCCAGTCTCGCCTGTGCCCACCTTGCGCTGTGCAAACAATCACCACCCGTCTACCGAGACAAAGCGAGAATTCGGCGGCCACCCGGGATGACTGCCGTCACAGGACACTTGGATTTCCGCCTAGGCGCGTCGCGGTCGGCATCATGGCATCATGGTCGGGAGCCCTGCGAGATCTTTTGGTAATTTTCCTCTAACTCTTATGCAAACAATACACTGTTCCGTCTACTCTGCATTCCCAAGACTTCTCCCATCTCCTAAGGAACCAGGCCTGGAATATTATAGCTGTTAGGGTTAACTGTCTTAACCTTTACTCCTATAAGTCTACGGATTTGTCAGGAAAAGAAAACTAGCGTTTGCTTTTGCGTAAAAGGTTAGTTAGTGGTTACATTAATTGAGCACAATGAGGAAGAAAACGTCAATTAAATCGACAAGGGCTATAAAACGGCGAATTTGTTGAAAAGAAGTGGGTATAGGAACTCGCGAATAGCTGAAACGATGGCGTCTATACGGTGACGGTCTCAGGGGTTAGCTTCAAAGTGATAGAGGACGTAGTTTGCGGCTCCGCACTTTCCATTTTCTCCCGGAGTCTTGAAGATTAAACGGGGCCCGGCGTAGGCTACTTGATCAAATGCAAGCCGAAACACCGCCTAACTTATTCTTTAGTGACAGTAGACTTTGCGCGGGTGTTACTGCACTGTCTACCCTCACTCACCTAGAGTAGGTGTCTAGCAAGACTAGAAAGCCAGAGCTGGTACTGTTGTGGTCTCTGCAGTCCGACGCCCTCCATAGCTTTGTCCAGCGTCGTTGTTCAAGGCCAGCTGCCTCAAGGTCATCCAATACCTTAGTCAGCGCTTACAGACGCGCTGACCTGCAGAGACTTTACCTACTTCCACTCGGACGCACAAACGTGCGTCTAGGTTCTCGTGGCTGTCCAAGCACCACTCAAACAGGTCCCTTTTTCCCTACCCTCGACCGCCAGGCATCACTTAGGACCACGGCGCTCCAGCGGAATGGCGTGTGCTCCGAAGTCCAACTTCTTTCCATCTATTCTTCGTTCCTTTTTTTACACAGTAAACTATTCCTTCTAATCTGGCCTCCAATGGCTTCTCCTCTTCTAAGTAACCATGGTCTGAAGATCTCAGTTGCTAGGGTTTAACTTGCTTAACCCCTGCGATAGTACTATTACTGACTGTATTGTAAGTCAGAAGTGACGCTGATTATAGTCAGCACTGAGCTCATATCCCCTCAATCTCAACAGGAAGTGGTGCTAGCACTGGTGCTACCATTGTCGGAGGTGATGCTGATTCAGACACGCTCGGGCTGTGGATCTTCGTTTCAACTATTCTGAAGAAGTACATGTTTGAGGCCCTGAGCACAACAGAGCTTGCCTTGTATCCACCCTCTCAACTCTATCCATCAGGCTGTAATCGTTTCTACTCGGTTCGGACTACGATACTGCTGCTTGAAGTACGTGCCTATGCTAAAGTGATAAATCTAGTAATCATGCTTACTAAGGCCTGTGTGTACTTTTCTAGGAAGTCGCACCCAGTAGGCACTAAAAGTCGGTGTGAGGTTAAGTGGTTAGCATTTGGATAGTGATAAAGCGTTTGTAAATAATGCACCAGTCATATCATACTTGCGATAGCCAGGCTAGCATCTCAATTATCAGCCTTTAGCTGCGTCTTGTTGGAACACATGCGGACGCGAAATCGGGATCGTAGTTTGTCAAGCCGTGTCTTTATTATCTACAGTATCTAGCTTTGCTCAGAATTTACAGAGTATCATCTATCTATTAGGGAGCAAACTTATACACAATAAACTAGTCATGAAAGCTTATTTATTCATATAACAGTATTAGAGGTTCAGTAATAAGACATGCATCCTACATGCCCTTCAAGGCGTCACAATAGCTCCCGACGAGATAATGGTGTCCTTTGACGTTGTCTCACTATTCACATCCATCCCTAAAGAACTGGCGATGAGAGTAATCAGCGAGCTACTGGATAGAAGGTACGACGAAGAGGAAACGCCCTTCAAAAAGAAACACGTCATGGAACTACTGGAGTAATGCCTAAGCACATACTTCACTTTCAACGACTGTGTTCATGAGCAAATCCAGGGAGCACCGATGGGATCACCCATCTCCGGCCACCTAGCGGAGGTGGTCTTGCAAGAACTGGAAACTCGGGTATTTCAGTCCTACAAGCCGAAATCCTGGGTGCACTACGTAGACGACACCTTTGTCATCCTACACTGAGACGCTAAAGATAACTTTCAAAGAGAAATGAACTCGATCTTTCCACAGATTCAGTTCACGATGGAAGAAGAAGAAGAGGACGCAAAGCTCCCATTTCTTGATGTCCAGATATCAAGACAGGCAGACGGACCGCTCCAGACTGGTGTCTTTCGTAAAGCGACAAACACGGAAAAGATTCTGCACTACAACAGCTATCATCCCAGCTCGCATAAACGCAGTTGCGTCCGGACGCTCTTTCGCCGAATCCAAACTCACTGCAGCACGGAGAGCAAGAAGCTAGAAGAGCGGAAAACCCTTTTGGTACCTGTTTCGCACTAACGGATACCCGCGTAGCTTCGTAAACAAATGCCTGTACCGAAGATACACGAAGAACGAGGAGAAGCAAAAGCAAAGGCCGGCAACCCAATTTAGCCTACCCTACGTGAAAAACGTCTTCGAGGCCATTGAGCACGTGCTCAGACCGCTTAACGTGGGCGTGGGACACCGGCCAGAAGCTACTATCCGTCGCTTAGTAATGCAACCCAAAGGCCGATTAGCACCGGCAGATACGTCGGGTATTGTTTACCGCGTCAACTGTCTAGACTGTCGGGCCAACTTCTGCGGCAGGACGGACAAACGACTGAGAACCAGCATGCACGAGCATTCTTTAGCCGTAGACAGAACGGAGGGACGCTCGCACATCGCCATGCACTGTCTAGAAAACGAGCATCGGTTCGACTTTGATGGTGCCCAGGTCATAGACCAAGCCGACAGCAAACTGGCGAGGGAAGTTATTGAGGCCTGGAAAACGGACAGCAACTCAATCAACAGAAGTATAGACCTCTCCAAGCCATATGAAGCCCTACGGTTGCACATGCGCACGAGAAGAGGTCCAATAAGACGAGGGGACGGTGGAACAACCAGCAGCTAGCAGTAAGCCCCTATTTTAACTCATGTTCTTGACCCAAATGTCTATCTCCGATGATGTGCTCGAGCATGAGTGCGAAAGCTCAGACGAATAAACATTCTCCCGCAGAGATCGCCTTACCTTATCCTTCCATTCCAATACCTGGGATCAGCATCTTCGCTTATATCCATACATAGATATATATAAGGTGATATGCTGAAAAAGTGGATCCGACAAAGCAAAGGGAGACCGGGATGGCCATTTCTGGCAAAGCAGGGCACCCGTGGACTAGAGGCAGCGTCTCTAACGCAATTACTGAAGGTCCCGGATTCAAATCCCGGGGGTGCCAACCCTCGAGATTAGGCATGACTGGCTGATGACTGCTATTAGGCCCTACGGCAACAGGTAACAATTTTGTGGATGGCGCACAAACCACGCGCAATCATTACTATAGCAGAGGAGAGTGCACTCAAAACACTGAGGGCTGACACCAGTATCGTGATTCTTCCAGCAGACAAAGGACGTTCCACTGTGGTGTTGGATAAGAGCGACTTTATTCAGAAGGCCAACGCTCTGCTGGAGGACCGGAAAGCGTACCTTCCATGTGACGATGCACCGATTAAGAAGCTGATGGCGCAACTGGACAAATTGCTCACGGAAATGCAAAGTAGCAACGTGATCAGCAGGTGGGTACGACTGGCCATCAAGCCAACAGATGCACCCGTAGTGAGGTTATGGTCTACCAAATGTTAACAAAGCTGGGATTCCCGGTCTGCTCAGCCACTCAATTCCTGGAGCGCCTTAAGGGAGTGCAACCTACCGAAGACGAGGACATGGTGTCATTCGAAGTCACCTCTCTCTTTACCTCCATCCCAGAAGACCTGCCCGTCGACACGGTAAGCGAGCTACTGGAGAGCCAGTATGATGAGACGGGCGAGACGGTGAAACGGAGACATCTTGGCCAACTCTAAAATTTCTGCTTGAAGACGTACTTCACATTCGAGGGGACAATGTACGAACAGATCAAGGGGACGCCGATGGGGTCGCCACTGTCGGGTTTCATCGCAGAAGCAGTTCTCTAAAAACTAGAGGCGATCGTGTTCGCAAACTATCAGCCCAAGTTTTGGAGTCGATATGTTGACGACACCTTTGTCATCATTGAGCGAGAAAAGGTCCAGGAATTTCACGATCATCTGAATTCTGTCTTCCTGATATCCATTTTACGATGGAGGCTGAAAATAACAACCAACTGCCGTTCCTAGACGTGCTCATCCATAGAAAACCAAATGGGAGCCTCAGAACGATGGTGTACAGGAAGGCCACCAATACGCGCCAAATCCTAAGCTACCATAGCAAACACCCGGCATGCCACAAACGCAGTTGTGTTCGAACACTATACAAACGGGCAGAAACACACTGCAGCGAGCCGCAGGACCGGAAGTGTGAATTACGATACCTCCAGCGTCTCTTCTTGGCCAACGGATATCCTCGAAATTTCATCGAACGCAGCAGACAGGTCCGATCGAATGGAGAGCCGGCAGCCGAACAACCGAAATTACGGCGCGCGCTACCATACATTGACGGCGTTTCGGAGGCAGTCTCCCGTCTATTAAAACCCCTGGGGATCGGCATCGCCCACCGACCAGAGGCAACAATACGACATCTCGTCATGCGGCCGAAGGAGCCCCCTGCCCCGAGGTGAAAACACAAACGTCGTTTACCGGGTCAAATGTGATTCCTGCGCGGTCGACTATGTCGGAGAGACTGGGAAGCGGCTGCAGACCCAGATGGCAGAACACAGCAGGGCTGTAGATACGATGCAGCGACTTTCGTTGGTGGCGGAACACTGCGCAAATTCCGGACACAAATTCGCTTTTCAGAATGCCGAAATTCTGGGTCGAGGAAATGACCGCGTGGTGAGGGGACCATCGAGGCCTGGCACATGGGTATAACCTCCATTAACCGCTGTGTGTCGCTTCCCACAGCCTACCAAGCCCTCCAAAAGAAACTCAATGAAGGGAAAAGTGAACGCCAAATTAGACGGAAGGTGAATCCGGGCCCTCACGAGCCCATGGTGGACACACAAGTAACCGCACCACTTAACCGCTTCATCCGCTCATTCTGTAGGTGCGAAACCAGATGGGCATGTGAAGACAAACAGGGTCATCGGAATAGGACGACAACTTGGATCAATGACAGCGGTGCAGGCGCAAACAGCAGAACCCGACACTTATCTGGGCCCCTGCGAGCCCATGGTGGACACACAAGTCGCCGCACCACAATGGGACAGAGCAATTATCAGCCTAACCGCTTCATCCGCTCATCCTGTAGGTGCGAAACCAGCTGGAAGTGTGAACACAAACAGAATCACCGGCCCAGGACGGCTACTTAAATCAATGACAGCAGCACAGGCGCGAACAGCAGAATCCGATGAGAGACCCCTTGACTGAGACTAATCCGCTTCAAGACGTCAATGATTGAGCATCCCTGAGATGTCCCGCCCCCTTCCTTTGCATTGGCTTAAACCCTTTTGACCATGACTGTCACCTACTTTAAATACTGTGAGGCGCGGTACAACCCTCACCTCTGATGACGGAAGCCTGTACGCTTTTGAAACGTCAGGAAAGTAAAACTATGGTTCTCGTGCTATATATGAGAAGAAGAGGCGATCACGGGAACCATAGTTTTACTATCCTGACGTTTCAAAAACGAACAAGCGTCCTTCATTAGAGGTGGGGCCTCTACCAGGCCTCACATTGGTTATAGCAAGTAACAGTCATAGTCAATAGGATTATAGCCAATGCAAAGGAAGGGGGTAGGGTCATGGGAGGGATGCTCAATCATCAACGCCTTGAGGTGGATAAACTCGGTCAAGGGGTATCCCATCGGATTCTGCTGTTCGCGCCTGTGCCGCTTTCCTTGATCTCAGTTGCCGTCCTAGGCCAGTGATCCTGTTCGTGTTCGCACTTCCATCTGGTTCCCCACCTGCAGAATGAGCAAACGCAGCGGCTAAGCTGCTGAGTGCTCTTACCGTTTGTGGTGCGTCTGCGTGTGTGTCCAGCATGGACTCGAAATGGCCCGGATTACCGTCGGGTTCTGTTGATCGCGCCTACCAAGCCCTCCGAACGAAGCTCAATGTAGGAAAAAGTGAGCAGGTAATTAGACGACACGTGAATCTGGGCCCTCGCGAGCCCTCGGTGGACACAGCCGAAGCCACGCCACAATAGAAAGGCGCAATCAGCAGCTTAGCCGCTTCATCCGCTCATTCTGCAGGTGTGAAACCGGATGGACGGTTAACATAAACAGGATCACCGGCGTAGGACGGCAGCTTAGATCAATGACAGCGGCACAGGCGCGATCAGCAGAATCCGATGGGAGACCCCTTGACTGAGGTTAATCCGCCTCAAGACGTTCATGATTGAGCATCCCTCCCTTGCCCACCCCCTTTCTTTGCATTGGCTATAACCTTATTGACTATGACTGTCACTTACTAAAACACTGTGAGGCGCGGCAGAGCCCCCACCTCTGATGACGGAAGCTTGTTCGCTTTTGAAACGTCAGGAAAGTACAACTATGGCTCCCGTGCTCGCCTCTTCTTCTTATTTATGCCCGGGGATTCAGATTTTCGCTTCTATTAGCAATATATATATAGATGGTGACTAGCAGCTTCTTTCACCAGACCGAGCTGATGACTCACTCCTTGGTCTGGTAAAAGAAGCTGCTAGCCACCAGGAGGTTCTCATTGTTGGTGACTTCAACGCCCCTGCAATTGAATGGAACAACCTGATAGTGGAGGCGGCGTCAACTTCCTTTAGTTCCAAATAAATGGATCTCACGCTCGACCTATCTTTAGTTCAGAACGTTAAGGGCATAACCAGATTTCGAGAAAACCAGCGGGCTACTTGTTTGGATCTCATTTTCACGAAGGATTCATCCTACATAGATGAAGTGCATTCAAGTGCTCCGCTCGGTAAGAGTGACCATACGACGCTTATCTGGGATTAATCACTCCATACTCAACGGCTGAGGAAAACTGAGGACCAGCCAAACATATGAAAGGCAGATCTCAATTCAATGAAGAATGCACTACCGTCTGTGAATCGGGACTGTCTGCTCAAGGGGGATCCGGAGGAGGATTCGAGATCACTCAAGAGGGTTGCATTAGATCTGATTAAGCGCTATTTTCCGGTGAAGTTACACAAGATGACAGGCAACTGAAGAAGAAGAATAGGAAATGGAAGTTATTCAGGAAAACTGGGTCGCCACTAAACCTCGAGGAATTCCGACGCCAAAGAAATGCAGTAAAAACTCAATTCGCCAGGCCAGGAAAAACTATGAATTAAGAATCCTCCAACAGGCCAAAGAAAAGCCCAAAATTCTATTCCGCTATGTTAACAGTAGATTAAAAAATAAGGATCTTGTCGCAGTACTTAAGAATGATGATGGCGGAGAAGTCGTTGAGAATGATGAGAAAGCCGAGTACTGTAGCCGGTTCTTTGCCTCGGTATTCACTAGGGAAACAGAGCTTCATTTTGATTATGCCAACAGTGCTGTTGTAAACGCAGGTCCGGCACTTCATTGTCTACTATTTCCAACATCTGTAGTTGAGAGGGAGCTGCAGAGCCTCAAAGAAGCAAAGTCATCCGGTCCAGACAATATACCAGCCAAGTTCTTGAAAGAATTGGCAAGCGAACTCTCAGAGCCCCTAGCACATATCTTTCGTTCTTCATTTGAACTAGGAAAACTGCCATCCGAATGGAAAATGGCAAACGTTTACCCGATATACAAGGGCGGAACCCGCATGAAGGTCAACAATTACTGGCCCGTCAGCCTAACTTGCATTTGCTGTAAAGTGACGGAAACGATAATTAAGAAGACGACAATGAAGTTCTTGCAGGAGAAAAACCTACTGTCAGGGCTCCAACACGGCTTCAGAAAGAACCATTATTGCCTTTCCAGCCTTCTACTCTCCACTGAGCAGTGGACTCGCGCACTGGATGAAGATGGTAAGGTTGACGTCATCTATACGGACTTCAAGAAGGCATTCGACAGCGTCCCACATAAGTGCCTAATGAATAAATTGTCAGAAATTGGCATAATAGGAAGCCCGCTGGCATGGATCACAGATTTTCTCACAGGGCGATCGCAAACTGTGTGCATCAGTGACTCGAAGTCAAACCCTACATCTTTGCTGAGTGGCGTCCCCCAAGGCTCTGTCTTAGGGCCACTGCTCTTCCTTATCTATATCAACGACTGTGCCAACGACCTGGGTTGCAGCGTTATCATGTTTGCCGACGACGTCAAACTCTGGAGAGCCATCAGGTCTGACGCCGATAGGAAAGCGCTTCAAGAGAGTCTCAATCGACTTAGCTACTGGTCTGCTCGTTGGCTCTTAAACTTTAACATTAGTAAGTGTGTGGTCTTAAGACTCCGTACTAGAAAGACTGATGAGGAGAACGATTCCTTCCAATACCTCCTCGATGGGCACCCGCTTTCAAAGGTGAACGAACACAAGGACCTCGGTGTTCTAATAAATTCCTCACTTAAAACATCTACTCAGTGTGTAAAGGCAGCTAAACGCGCGACAGAGGTGCTGTTTGCGATTAGGCGGGGATATAGCAACGTTGACAAGGAGCTCTTCAGGAAAATCTACGGAGCGTTTGTTCGGTCCCACTTGGAGTATGCTGTCCAGGCCTGGCGTCCGTGGTTCAAGAAGGATTACCTGCACCTGGAACGAGTGCAGGCGAGGGCTACGAAGATGGTCAAGAATCTTGATCATCTGCCTTATGAAGACAGACGGACCGAACTTGATCTTTTCCCTCTCAATTATAGGCAACTCCGCGGGGACCTCACACAAACCTACCGTATTGTTAGAGGCTGAGAGTGCGCCCTAGAATTTGATGATTTCTTCGAATTGGCTCGGACTGACCATCTGCGAGGTCATCCCTTTAAACTACAGAGGAAACCGACCCGTATCGACGTTCGACGAAACGCCTTCTCTCAGAGGGTCATTGGAGCGTGGAACGGACTCCCGGAAGATCTGGGCCTCTCAGATATTGTAGACATTTTCAAACACAAGCTTGATTCTCATTTGCTGAGAAACTGTGGCAGATATAATGAACAAAGTGTCAGTAGCAGCACCTTGCAACTGGCTCACCCTTATCGCTGATTTTAAGCCTACATTTGTATTATGTACTATTGTTACGGTGGACCTATAATGCGATTTCGGGAGCTCAAGGGAAAAAGCCTTCTTCCCTTAATAAAATGATTTATATATTGCTGATAGAAGCAAAAATTCGTGTTCCTGGGCATAATTGAGAAGACAAGGTGACCACGGGAACCAAGGATTTATTGTCCTGACGTTTCGGAATCAAACAAGCTTCCATTGTCAAAGGTGGTAAATGCACGACTGTTTGCAGTATTTATAGGCTTGTCTGATTCTCAAACGTCAGGACAATAAATCCTTGGTTCCCGTGGTTGTCTTGTATTCTCATATATATATTCACTCAGAAATGTGCGAACACCGATTGAAAAGGCTTCCGAACTAAACAAAGATCATGGGGTGGTCAGAGGTCCCGAACAGGTGACCACCTGCCATGCCGATTCCGGCCAAGTCATAATAGCAGTAAAGGGGGTATGACAGCGTCTGGGGGTGACTTGATACAGAACTGTTTCGGGCTTATTAGCCTTCATCAGCCAAGTATAACCCTTAACACCAGCTGGTCGGACAACACAAAAAAAACGCACTCTCAGACGGCGCAGCTTGTCCACCACTGGGGTCTACCAGATGGGTCATAAGCACTTTATCGAACCGCTATTCATCAGCGCCTCGCCCGCGCTCATTTGCTGTCACTGCAGACCGGATATATATTCACTCAGGAATTTCCGAACACCAATCCAAAAGGCTTTCTAATTAAACAAATAAATATATGAGAAGAAAAGGCGATCAAGGGAATCATAGTTCTACCTTTCTGACGTTCAAAAAGGATGCAGGCTTCCGTAATCAGAGGTGAGAGTTGTGCCGCGCTTCACGGAATTTACAGTAAGTGACAGCCATAGACAATAAGATTTAAATCAATGCAGGGGAAGGGGAGCCGAGGCAGGGAGGGCTGTTTTATCATAGACGCCTTTATGTGGATTAACCTCAGTCAAGTGGTTCCCCGACGGGTTCTGTTGCAAAGGTTGCAATAGACCCCAATAAACTCCGATACGGGACGTTTATGATCTCCCTCTCTCGCTCGCTCGCTCTCTGCATAGGCGCTTATGACTAAATTACTAATAAACTGACAAGACTAGGATTCAAACCGTACCTAGCAACTTAATTTGTTCTAAAATAAGGGGAAGTGGACTTGTAGCCATTTTAAATCGCTTCTTTGTGCAGACGTGCTTTGCTGAAAGATGCCTCTCGCATTATCGTATGTGATTTGTGGTTTAATAACCCTAGTTAGTAATTTACTTTAACTGTTCACCTCCTTCTTATCGATCATGATCACACTTTCTTAAAAATCTTTGCCGAAAAAAAGTACGCACGTGTTTACACACATCTTTTGTGACTTGTCGAAAAAACCAGCTCACCCGTATGCTGGCAACGATTTAAGTTTTAAGACAGGGGGTGGATGGTTATACTTTAGGCATCTAAGCAGTGGGTGCGCACAGAGTACTACACTTAACACGCCCAGTTCCATATAGGAAGAGAAGGGGTAAAACTACAACGAGTTGTTTATTTTAAACAGAAACTAAGTGGTGGTCCGAAGTTCCGACGCGCGGCAGGCCCAGCCCCTGCGCACGTGTCTTTTTGCTACCGTAATGTGGGCGTGAATGGCTAAACGTCATCCTAAAGTGAATCAATGGTCGCTGTGTCAACTGATTGGCAGCCTATGACACCTGTGATTGGCTACCCCAGAGGCAGACAGAGGAGTGCAATCACGGGACGGCTTCTATTGAAAAACTAATTTTTTCCAACGGAGATTAGGACGTAAGAATTGCATATGCATAACTTTTAAACGCCTTTATTGTCGCGGCGCAGTCAAATGCCTATCTCGCAAGAAACCTCTGGATTCTAATAGCTCAATTCTACCAGCTGAAGCCAGTTTACCTTAGTATGGAAACTAAACCAATCAAGCCGAAAGGGTCTGGTTTTATTTTGATCTAAAAGCCTAGCAGAGTAACAAACTCATCTGTAGATGGAAATGAAGAGGTAACAATCATAGTTTGGGTATGACTGACTGAGGACCGCTAGTAAGCCAGAAATGCCATTCCAATCTCCCTTGTCTCTGCCGGCAATACTATCTGCCTATAATACCCACTGCTACGGCTTTCAAGGCCTAGGTAGAGTTAGACAGTCGGATGAAGTTCATCAATGAGTGACATAGGCTAATTGTCTATTTATGTCTAACTGCCTAAACGTCATTTTCGAGGCCAGGGGACTGGGGATTTTGACCTCTTGACATGGTGATATAAGCGAGAGACAGATTTTGGCATCGAGTAACTGCGCTGACCGTCCTGTTTTGTCCTTACATTAAAACTCATACATTTACGCGAAGTTAGAAAAACCTACCGAAATGAGGATGTTCAGTCAATCATGGAGTGCAAACAAAAAGGCCGAAGATATTGTTCTAGCTCTTTGGGACAGACAACGGACTAAATTGCGTTTCTGTTGAAGGAGTATGAAACTGCCAAAGTTTGTACCATTTCCAGACCAGGTTGTCTTTCGATAAACACCCCCTTCGGACGTTACCGTCGGGTCTTCGGCTTTGGAGACAGTTCGACCGTCGATTCTGACGAGCTCCGCCATGTGCTCTACAGCCGGGTTGTGTATGAAGGGTGACTTCCGCTTGATTATATTGAGAAGAGACGTGCACTGCACTTCATTACTCTCTCCCCACTCCCCCACCAGAGCCCAGTGTCAAGACAAAGTCAAGAAGACAGGGGATGGAATAAGGTGCAGGTCCACGCACTGTGGGTCAACACAACCAGAAAACCATAGTGCCATAAAGGCCTTTGCAACCTGACTTTCAGTCCGCCGGCCAGCCATACACGGGTTCACCGCGCGGTGCGAGTTATCCTGTCAGTTGGAAAGTCAAAGGCAACCCACATGAAACCGTCCAAGCAACGGCTTCTAGTGCAGCCTGATGCCTCCAAGTGCATCTGATTGTTTATAGTGAGGGAAAAGTGCTGAACCTTTGACCTCAATCCCTCCCAGCTCCAGCATCAGGCCACCGTCTGAACTGGTCAGTTGACTGATGTGAGGTGTTTACAGCAGACAGGACAGCTGGAGATAGTCGGGGGTTAGGTTGGACGTCAAAGGTATGCTGTGCCAGTATCGATTGGGTTTAATGAGGAGAGATATATTTTGCAGTAAAAGTAAGATCGGATATTGAGAAAGAGGTCTGGTTTCTGGCATTAATCTACCGCAAGTGAAAGGTCGCCCGGGTATCCTGCATGTCAGCCCGGATGAGGCCTAGGACGTGCGTAAGATTTTTATTCCTAATTTTTTTATTGTAGCCTAGTTCTCCTAACCGCATCCGTAAATTTGCTTTATTAACTACACATAATTCTTATCTAGCTTACCTTAAAATCTAGCTGGCTGTAACTTCACGAATCAATTTAGACACAAATGTATCTGTTAGTTTACGCAGCTTAGTCTCTGTTTTGGATTTGCTTAACAAATGCCACTTTTTTATAACCCAAATGAATCGTAGATCTTCAGCTATTATCAAATACACGCTACTTTAAACCTTCAGCTTACTAAAATTCCCATCTAGGCTATGACTGCTAACTAGGCTTAACATTTCAGTATGCACGTACAGGCCGCGCTGCAGCTTGCCACTTACTGACTGTAGCAAGTATGATTACTATAATTAGTGCTTTTAGCATAGGCATAGCACTTCTAATAGAAGTATCCTGAAAAATGGCACATTTCACTTTGTTCGGTCCTAAATGCATGAAAGATCTTCAGCTCTTATTACATATACCAAATTTTAAGCTTGATATTATTAATATCTCTTTATAGGTTAAGACTGCACACTAAAATCACTCAGATACACCGCTAGAAGCAGCAGTAGTTGCAGTAGTAGAAATACGAGACTCGGGCGCCTCGAATATTTCTGGGCACCTACTGTGTGTGAGTAAGGATAAATAGTGAGGTAGTACCAGCGCAAAAGGCTACTGCAGCACCATGTGACATAACAGAACCTGCGATCTTAATTAATAACGCCTCGTTAACAATTAGATGACACGGCCCGATGGATGGAGTTGAGAAGGCGGAAACCAAGGAAAGCCCTGATGTTCTAGTATCACCACTATCGCTAATACTACCAGCACCATTGATATTGCCCTATTCTTGTTGCACTGACTTGGACTGTCCTTTTGTACCTACCTGATACTGCATTGTCGTACTGATATCGTTAAAGGTAGTATTTTTAGAGTGCTCCCACCTTACTGTATTCATCAGTTCTACTTTTAATGCTACTTGCACTCTCCTACTATCAGTTGAATCAAAAATAACGATGCCGTTACCAGTACTATCAGTAAAAAGTCCTAGCAGCAGAAGCACGAGTCGAGGCAAAATCAATGTGAAGCTAGTTACAAATCTAACCTCATGGATGAGACCAGATGCCTACAGAATAACCTCGGGCGGTAAGCCCATACCTCCACCTGTTATATTAAATTGATAAAATGGGACGCATGTCTTACTACTGAACTTTGAATACTGTTATATGGATTACCACTATCACTATTACTACCTGTTAGGATGGCCGAGTACGTCATCCAGACAGACAGACATCCCGAGGTCACGCCGGACAAAGGCATGCGAACAGGCCAGTCCAGCGGATATAGAAAGGGCCAAGTCACGCGACCTTCAACGGCAGAAACCACGCAAGACTGCTGTCATGCTGAGGTCGCGCTTGGCCAAAGCGTGCGCACGGCCACTCATGGAGAGCCAATGGGTAGCAATGACCACTGTCCCTTAAATAGCGAAGCTGCGAGCAGAATGGGACTCTGTTGCCCTAGACGAGAGACTGCTGCCGAGATGAGACCGACCACAGAACACAAGCTGCTGGACACGCAGGAACAGAGCTGATTTACTAGTACAACTGACAGCAAAGTACTAGCTGTTATCCTGTTCTGCCTTCTCGTCCTAACACGTAACTGGGGAAACATAACCAGTGTTGACACATGAACACACTAGGTTACAACACTACCAACGTCACTAATATTGCTCTATTCCTGCTGCACTGACATAGACTGTCATGTCAGCTATTGACATAATTTTAGGTATACATTGCTAGAATATACTATCAACTGGGCTTAGCAAGTATGATTACTAGAATAAGCACTCTTAGCAATGGCATATTACCTCTAGCAGCAGTATCCTGGACCAGACTTCGTAAAATGTGACAGCAGCAGTTAAATTGTCTTATTAGTTACATCAAATTCAAATCTAACTTTCCTTAAAGTCTAGCTGGCTATAACTTCAGTGCTCAGTTTAGACACAATTGTACCTCTTAATTTACGCAGTTAGGTCTCTTAGTTTAGGTTTGCTTTGCTGTGGTAGTGTAGTCTAGTCCTAGATGTGCGAAAGCTCTTTATTTTTAATTCTTTTTTATAGCATATTCCACATAGCCGCAGCAGTAAATTTGCTTTATTAGCTGCACATAATTCTAATCTGGCTTACACTAGAATCTAGCTGGCTGCAATTTCATTACTCACTTTAGCTCACAAATGTAACTCTTAGTTTACGCAGTCCAGTCTCTTAGTTAGATTAGCTTAGCTTTTATAGTGCAGCAGGCCTAGTCTAAGCTCTTAGCCTACTGCAGTGTCAGCAACACTGTTGTTCCCTATTACCGTAATTGTAGGGCATGTAGGATGCATGTCTTATTACTGAACCTCTAATACTGTTATATGAATAAATAAGCTTTCATGACTAGTTTATTGTGGATAAGTTTGCTCCCTAATAGATAGATGATACTCTGTAAATTCTGAGCAAAGCTAGATACTGTAGATAATAAAGACACGGCTTGACAAACTACGATCCCGATTTCGCGTCCGCATGTGTTCTAACAAGACGCAGTTAAAGGCTGATAGTTGATATGCTAGCCTGGCTATCGCAAGTATGATATGACTGGTGCATTATTTACAAACGCTTTATCAATATCCAAATGCTAACCACTTTACCTCACACCGACTTTTAGTGCCTACTGGGTGCGACTTCCTAGAAAAGTACACACAGGCCTTAGTAAGCATGATTACTAGATTTATCACTTTAGCATAGGCAAGTACTTCAAGCAGCAGTATCGTAGTCCGAACCGAGTAGAAACGATTACAGCCTGATGGATAGAGTTGAGAGGGTGGATACAAAGCAAGCTCTGTTGTGCTCAGGGCCTCAAACATGTACTTCCTCAGAATAGTTGAAACGAAGATCCACAGCCCGAGCGTGTCTGAATCAGCATCACCTCCGACAATGGTAGCACCACTTCCTGTTGAGATTGAGGGGATATGAGCTCAGTGCTGACTATAATCAGCGTCACTTCTGACTTACAATACAGTCAGTAATAGTACTATCGCAGGGGTTAAGCAAGTTAAACCCTAGCAACTGAGATCTTCAGACCATGGTTACTTAGAAGAGGAGAAGCCATTGGAGGCCAGATTAGAAGGAATAGTTTACTGTGTAAAAAAGGAACGAAGAATAGATGGAAAGAAGTTGGACTTCGGAGCACACGCCATTCCGCTGGAGCGCCGTGGTCCTAAGTGATGCCTGGCGGTCGAGGGTAGGGAAAAAGGGACCTGTTTGAGTGGTGCTTGGACAGCCACGAGAACCTAGACGCACGTTTGTGCGTCCGAGTGGAAGTAGGTAAAGTCTCTGCAGGTCAGCGCGTCTGTAAGCGCTGACTAAGGTATTGGATGACCTTGAGGCAGCTGGCCTTGAACAACGACGCTGGACAAAGCTATGGAGGGCGTCGGACTGCAGAGACCACAACAGTACCAGCTCTGGCTTTCTAGTCTGGCTAGACACCTACTCTAGGTGAGTGAGGGTAGACAGTGCAGTAACACCCGCGCAAAGTCTACTGTCACTAAAGAATAAGTTAGGCGGTGTTTCGGCTTGCATTTGATCAAGTAGCCTACGCCGGGCCCCGTTTAATCTTCAAGACTCCGGGAGAAAATGGAAAGTGCGGAGTCGCAAACTACGTCCTCTATCACTTTGAAGCTAACCTCTGTGACCGTCACCTTCTGTACCAACCTGTTAGTGCACTTGGTGAACTTCATCAAAATTGATGGTCGAACACACAGTAGAGAGGACAGCTGGAGAAATTCGGGGGTTATGTTGCACGTCAGCGGTACGCTGTACCAGTATCGATTGGGTTGAATGAGGAGAGATATCTTTTGCAGTTAACGTAAGATTGGATATTGCGAAAGAGGTATGGTTGCTGGCACTAATGGAAGAACTGCTTTGCTGGATTGCGAAGTAATCATGACCTGGACTCGATAAGGTGATAGTGGTTGATGAACTTGCTTCCTGACAGGATGTCGGTCACTAAATTTTGCATATTGTGGTCATATAAAATGACACAGAAAAATTCAGTTGAAGTCGAATGAGGTTTTGTGAGGATAGAACTCAGCAACATATAGCAGCAGAGAGTGTGGTAAGAGTACTTGTCTGACTCTGCAGAATACAGTCTAACAC
>JAYGXS010000001.1:57887977-58008405 GCA_036362985.1 Ligula intestinalis
AAGGAGACGAGAATGTTTAAGGTCACAAATAGTCGAGGACCACCACAAGAGTTCAAATCACGTCAGTGTCACGAGTTTCGCAGTGGATAAAGTTAATAGGGCAGGCCCTAGCTGCTGTTATCTTCAGACCTGGTTCCGTATGGGAAGAGAAGAAGTGGGACACCAGGTGGGATGAATAATGTATTCTGTATAGAACTAGTAGAGAATAGGTTGGAATAAGTTAGCAGCCGGAAGAGCGCGTGTCCACACTCGCGAGTGTATTGCGTAGTGTTAAGGCTAATAATGTTAATCCTAACGACTGCGATCTTCCAGGCCTGGTTTCAAAGGGGAGGAGAGAAGTCATGGGAAGGCCAGAGGGTAAAGAATAATAAATTGTCTACAGAGAAGTTAGGAAGAATTTGCCACTCGTTCTGGCATGGCGTTCAGTCGTGAGGGCCGTGTGAGAGCGTGGGGTCCTCACAGCGGCCAACGACGCTGCCGGCGTCCCTCCCGCTCGAGATGGAATCCGGAGTGTGGTCTTGCGGCAGTTATCCCGGGCGGCCGCCGAAAGCTCTCTTTGTCTCGGCAGCCTTGATGGTGATGTGTTGCACCGCGTGAGGTTAGGAACCGGCATGGGGGGGTCCGTGTCTCGCGCGCCTGTTTGCGTTCGACCAGAGGCATACCGAAAGCTGCCCTCACGCAAGGTCCTATGCTCTGTGTGACCTTGTCTGTGGCGTCAAGAGTTAGTAGGGCGTCGGGCAGCAGCGACTGCTAGAAGGTTGGCGTGCGAAGTGTGATAGCCCGGGGGCCATCTCAACGCCTCCAGGGAGGTATTTGTAAATCAGCCTCATTTATATGATTAGCCGGAGCGGATTTTTGTCGGCAGACACCGGTGCACACGTGGAAGCAGTTTCGAGAGGCTAGAGGCCGAGCGTTGCACTCAGACTTGGACCATTATAGGTCAGCTTTTATTTCCTGTCGCTTTTGTTAGACTCCAGTCTGCGGGGGCGTGAACTGCAAATGACGGTGTGTAGGCATAGCCCATTTGTTACAGACAATAACTAGACTTCCTGCGACAAAGCACAAGACCACACAAGCAGTTACCGGAATGCTGAGAAGTACAGAGTTTACTGCAATAAGAGTAACTGCAAGGACATCGAGGAAGCATATCGAAGACAGTTAACTAGCCCGAAAGAACACGAATTTGTTAAACAGAGGCTAGACCAAAAATCTCAAACCACAAAAACAATTTTGTTGCACTACCGGCTCTCCTCGGTAGGGGCACTTTGAAAACAGAACAAGGCTCTCTCATCATCAGACGACAGTGAGTCAAGTCTGCACAGCAGCCTCCCCAAGTCTAGCAATTTTTGAAACATTACCCCTGCCAGAATGAAAATAAGAAGGCTGGGAAGGATGTGACGAGACTTAAATGAGTTCGGGGAGAGGGAGGTTCTGCTAACTTCAATTGAAGCGATGGATGAACGAAAAGACAAGTCAGGACTACCGTTAGAGCAGTATTTACACATTAATGAGTCTATCGCAGAGAGTTAAGTAAGTAAGACCCAAGCAGCTGCGACTATGGTTACTTAGTAGAGATAAAGTCGGTGGAGGCCACAATAGAACGAACAGTATATTGTGTACACAGAGGAACGAAGAATAGAAGGAAAGAGATTGAAAACGGAGAGCACTACCCTCCGCTAGAGCGGCGTGATCCGAAGTGATGTCTGGAGGCAGAGGATGGGGAAAAGAGACAAGTTCGAGTGGTGTCTGGACAGCCGCGAGAACCTAGACGCACGTGTGTGTCGGAGTGGAAGTAGGTCAAGTTTCTGCAGGTCAGCGCATCTGTAAGCGCTGCTTGAGGCATTGGATGACCTTCAGCCAGCTGGCCTTGAACAGGGATGCCGGACAAAGGAATTGAGGGCGTCGGCTGACAGCGACCACCACAAGTCCATAAGACAGCAAAATAAAAGTAAGCTGATTAGTAACAAAACAAGTTAGCTCGGAAAACCACCATAATCTTGACTAGTAATTTTTTTGACATTTGTGCCTTTTAAACTACGGAACAATTCATGTTATTGCCAATATAATAGAACCTGCGGGTCTCAGGAAGTAACTGAGAAGAAGATGTGATCGTTGGGACAAGACTTTTCTTCACCTGACGTTTCGAAATCCATTGTGGATCGTTCATCAGAGACATTAACAGAAGCAGTAGCGGGCCTTAAGTGACATTAGTCTTTTGCACTGATACTACTGCACTATCTACCTTCACACACCTTCAGCAGGTGTTCAGAAAGACTCAAAGAGACCGAGTATAATATTGCTACTAACGCTACTACTATTGATACAAATGCTTACTAGCAGTGTAGATGAGTGATAGTAGTACTGGTACTATTACTGACGCTAATGATTGGTCAGGAAGGACATTTATTAAAGTCATCAGTGGACTACTGTTACCTCAATCTTAAAAAAGAGTGTAAATCTGGGTTTATACTATTCCAAGTAAATGCATGGTTGAGACTTGGATCATATCAGTGCTTGCCTTGGTTTCCGCACTTTTTCCTCAATTCGCCAAAAAACAATGCCAGTTCCTCCTAAGTTGAAACTGCGATGACTAGGATGCCACTGCTAGAAGTAAGATGCCAAGGATGCTAAGAGTGCTTATTCTGGCAAGCATACCTACTTAGACCGGTAACTAGTATACTATAATACGGCGTTTTCGTGCATGTTGGAAATCGGCTAGTATGCAGCCGCAACCTATATCGGGCAAATAGTAATCTGAAGGGATAAATAAGCGTTTATTTGATAACTAGCGCAAAACCCTGGCTTCACCTTAAGGCTTCCTTGCCCATTATTGTCCCTTATGTGGGCAAACTGTATGTGTGCTATATATGAGAATATCTTAAAATTATGAAGTACAGTAGTCGCCGGTTATTAAGCCCACGGTTAATAAGCCCAGCCGCTTATTAAGCCCAATTTGGTCTGGGCCAAAAATTGGCTTAATAACCGGTGACTACTGTACTAAGCCCACGGTTAATACGCCCAGCCGCCTAGTAAGCCTACTTTGGTCTGGGCCCGAGGTGGGCTTCATAGCTGGCGGCTACTGTATAAGGTGAATAGCTCGACATTTCTGAGATCGTGTTGACTTGATGTACATTATATGTATGGTCAGAAGCAGTTATTGTGGAGAAAAGAGCGATGAAAATTCTCAAACAACTAAAAACATTTTTTAAATGTGTAAGTCCGAAGGCTGTGCAATCAACTAAGAGTAAATATTGGTTATTCATGAAAATTATGATATTTACAATGACTAAGTCATGCTTGATGAAGTAGTGATGATCCATAGAACGCACCTTGAGTTTCCTCATGTATATAGCGAGGTGACCCAATATGGCTTCACGGTTGCGTGAAAACTTGACCGCGACCATCATTACCACCATCATTAAGTACATTGTCTCTTAGGTGGATGTAGTTATCCACGCGAAGTTCTTTCTGGTGTTTGCCAAAATAACAAAGTCGCTCTTTTTCCACTTTGGCAAACATATCAACAGCAAATTGAAGAAACAACGTTTTGAGTCGACTGAGTAGGTAAGTTCGTTCTCAAATTTTAAATGATATGAGTAGAAAGCTTTACAACTGAGTGTTTTATGGGTGCCAATTTGAGGTATACCAAAGTGGTAGCCACCTTCACCATTAACATGCAAGATAGGGTATTGTAAGGTGTCCTATGAACGGTGTGTCTCATATATCCTTTGCAGTCTATTGTCTTTCCTTCTCAAGACAATATCCCTGTTGCCCTGCTGTGTTTCTGACATGATGATGGCCACCTCGTTGCATGTGGGAGCATTAAATCTTCGTTGATGTTCTCCACGAGTGCATTTAACCGCACCTATGACAATGGTGAAATCAATGGAAGCATGCGTCTCCAAGGCGGACTTGAAACTATTCAAGCAGCTGATGCGTTGGTGAAGCATAGCTTGAAGAGACAGTATTATATGATGCGTCAAGCCTGCATACACTAGGGATCGGCTTTGAGCTTGTAGGTTGATGTCCTCTTCAAAGTATATTTGAAGAAATTTCGGCTCGCCATCATGAGGAGGTTGCAATGATCCAAACTTGACCTTCCACCTTAAAAGGTGGCATAAATCCAACCTCATTAACAATGTTGGCACCAAAAGATGTCATTTGGAACGCCCCGTTGTAGTTTCTAGGGTTTGAAAGAAAATGTTTGGAGTCGTTGGTATCAGCAGTAAGCAATTTTTGTAGAAGTTCTGGTGGTTGAGGGAAGTTATTTAGTAAAACGTTGCCGTCGGAACAGCACATGCCGTTTGTTTCACCAGTCCATTTTTTGCCTGACAATGTGCACAAACTTCCACCATCTTCCCAATGGATACCTTTGAAGTGAGGCTTTGTCCCATATTGAAGCATTTGCAGAAGCAACCAACAGGTTAGAGCCGCCATACCTTATTTGAATTGGTTTGCTGTCTTCTTTGTAGCATTTGATCTCCGGTTTCTTGGGAGCGTAGAAGTAAGTGACGCATTGCGTTAGTCTCCAGTCGTAGCCTTCTTTCTTCTTGTGTTTCTTGTGAACGTCTAATAGCATTGGCGATTTCCTTCTGTTCTTTTGCCTATACTTGACTTCTTGCGGCTGTTCTAATTCCTTTCCTTCCTAATAAGGTAGAACCTATCTATCCATTATTATTTTGAACAAAATAACATTTGGTAGCAGAATAATAAATTTGCAACGTTACCTTCAGTCATAGGCCCATAATTTGTCGCGTTGTTTGTGTTTATAACATTTCTATCAATATCACTGTTGCTCATAATGATAGTTTGTAAGGGTTAGATCTTAAATGGAGCTAAGATCTAAGAGTTAGCCGAAGGTCAGTTTGATTGGGCCAGCCGGATTATGCACTCACTGTGTGAAGGTGTGGCAGACAGCCGCATTACTGTGGGCTGGCTGGCTAGTAGCCCTTGTTGGATCAGGAGCCCCGCCGGGTGGACCTCAATCCCGGCGGCGTGGAAGAGGCGAAGTTGGGGCAGAGTGGTCGAGAGGGGCTGCTCCGTCGTCAAAAACAGAGATACAGAGGAGGGGAGATCGATCAACCGTAGGCAGGTTTGGTGTAACAGACCCTGGCCGCCGTGAGGGCGGGTGGGAACGCGGTTGAAGACGTGTCTGCAGTGGTTCCACATTACTGGGGGAGGGTTGGTGCTTCAAGTGGCCGCGACTACCTGGGCGCAAGTATGGTGGTCCAAGTGGAAGTGGGTCAAGTGATTTACGGTCAGTGAGTCTGAAACAGCTGCCTGCCACCAATAATAACGGGGACAAGCACAGACACATTGACATCGACATTGTCCCTGTGTGATCGACGTACAGACAGGCGCGCGGCGCGTCCCGTTTGATTGACAAACGGACAGGCGCACATGCCTGCGTGTGCGCGTGTGTGCCCACGCCTCGTGATCGACATTCAAACAGCTGCCTGTCACCAATGCTAACGGGGACACACACAGACAGACAAACAGATAGAGACCTCACTTTTATTAAGTATACAGATACGGATAGCTAATGTTCAACAATACCTTCAAGTCGCAGCGTAGAGCCATTTGCCGTTTTCGGGCTAAATTTAAATGCCTACGGTACCTAGCTCTAGCTAAGTGTTATAACCTTGTGTGTTCTTGTGTCAGCACCGGTTATGTCCCCCAGTCACGTGTTAGGAAGAGAAGACAGAACACGATAGCTGATAGTACTTTACTGTCAGTTCTACTAGTACATCAGCTCTGTTTCCTATGTGTCCAGCAGCTTGTCTTCTGTGTCCGTCAGCAGCTTGTGTTCTGTCGTCGTCTAGGCCAACAGCGTTCCGTGTCTCTAGCAGCCGTGTCCCGGGTTGCGAGCAGCAGAATCGCCGGTTGTCGGTAGCGCGTCTCCAGCAACAGAGTGTCGCCTTCAGCGGTGGCACCATATTTAAGAAGCAGTAGTCATTGCTCCACATTGGCCCTCCACGAGTGGCCGTGGTCCCGCTTGCGTACGTACGCATGTGCATGTGTCCTCAGCGTGACCTACCGATAGCAGCAACCCGGCCCCGGGGCAGTCTTGTTTGCGCATGCCTCTTTTGTCCTAGCCTAATGTCCGCCTTTTGAAGGTCGCTTGTAACTGCAGGAAACGGTCACCAGTAAGGTCCCTTTGTGCTGGTACCCTCAGGAATGCCCGAGCGATAACTTGCGTCCGGGCCGTCCCAACAATAAGAATTTACAGAACATATCCTGTGTAATAGGGAGCTGCCTTCTCCAAAATCAACTAGGCATGGAAGCTAAGTAATTCATATAATTGTATCAGTAGATGAGTAATAAGCAAAACAGATAGGAATAGGAGCTTACCAAATTTCTCATCTTCATGTGGTGATTGTGTAAGACACCCGGGTTTTCCTGGGAGCATGCAGTCTACGTACGGGGTTGCAGATCAGCAGATACGGGCAGATTACCCCGGACGACATGACAGCTTCGAGGTTCTCACTACAACAACTAGATTTACCTCGCCTTAATCTTCTCTATAAGCACCATATACGTCGAACGATTGACATTTTTTCACCTGACGGCGCTTACCTACATATTTGTTGCATATTGTGCGTGTTTGATGACTAATCCTCGTCCATGCTCGATTTGGTCGACATTCGGAACGTTGTGGCAATCTGCACAACCGCCCGGACGTTATACAGTAGCAGCCGGGCATGAACTAGTTGTGACGTTAAACATCTTTTTTGTTTTAATCAGTTAAATATGCTTGGAAATTATCTTCACACAACTTTGAATAAGACGTTGAAAAAGCTCGTGCTTTTACCTGCAAAAGGCATTGTGCTTATTTACTAGTTTGTAACAGTTGGATAGAATACTTCGTATCCCACAAACCATCCCGAAAGAGATGATGAAGAAGTCGTAATTTCCCTCGATATTCCCAGTCTTTTATATTCGAACGAGACATACTGGTAACATGTCAAAGAAAAGGGGGAAACTTATTTATTTATCGATTGTACTTTCGCTTTTTCAGAAAAAAATCGTCGAAGTCGTTGCATTCGATGCAAGTGAATTGCCAAATACCAGGAATCAGCTCAAGAACAATATTTTTACTCACCTGACGAAACGGATTTACTCTCTATCATATCATTGGCGATAAAATCAGACGACAGTTGTGGGTGTACAAGTGCAGGTGCTACGCAACCGCACAAATACCAAAAGGTGCTGTTCCTATATTCATCGCAGAATTTTGCACTCGGCATAATGATTACTTATTGACCCACATCCTAGTCTTCGCGGTTCCTGATGTCAATATATGTGTTGGCAATTTACTTGACAAGAACTCGACAGGTTGATTAGCCAGCCTCCTCAACGAAAGCAATTTTCCCTCAGGCGATCCTCGCACGACCAATTCCTCTGCCCAGGCAGAGTCTCAGTGGCGCACAGAGGAAGTGATATCGCTGCGCTTGTAAATGGGTGGTGAGCGGGAAGACCGTGACGCAGGTGGCTTGCAATTCATTTTGTCGTCAACTCTCGCGACAAATTTGCCCTGGTCGAAAGAAAAGGTGTCATTCGATTTCCTCGAAGGAGCCACTACTCTAGCGACTAAAAAAACGAGTGAACCAATTACCGTCGCTGGTCTGCTCGTCAACTGTTCCGACAAACGCGAAGAATGCTTTAAGACAGAATTCCAAGTGAAGGAGGCTCTAGTGTGTCCGAGATGAAGCCCAGTTTCATTGTATTTCCTCTGCAGAATAACGTTGACTGTCAGATCCTAGGGAATAATAGGTGGAATGCATCAAAAGATACCCTTGTATTGACTAGCTCCACACGAAGTGCACTTCTGAACGCTGGTCGTGACTATCTCAAGTGAAAGTGCATTTTTGGAACCCTCGCTGTTTTCCGGTCTTTGTAACAGCCAATCACAGACTGACTCATACAGGCCCTCATGTGAGGACTGCCGAGCAGACCTCACTTCAGACGCCGTCCGCTGGCTTGCGGTTGTGCGGACGTCTGATAGCCATTTTCCTACTGCTCCTTCTCCCATTCATTCTGTAAAGAAAATTTTCTTCCTACTGCTCTGGCCTTCCCATTATTTCTCTCTTCTCCTAAGGAACCGGGGCCTGGAAGACCGCAGCCATTAGCGTTAAACCTTATCAGCCTTGTGACTACGCGAAAGCCTTTCATTTTTTCTAAGGATAAGGTTCACGAACTGACTAACATTTCTGCAGCAGCAGCCAACTGTTCGTTCATTATTCTTATTGTTTGCTGCCTCTGATGATGGATTCAAGTGCAAATGCGAAAAGTCAGGCATACAAAGAAACTTCTACACATGATTTTACCTTCGGCTGAACAATATTGAAATTCACCACGTCCATCTCCAGTGAAATTCCGTCTGACAAACATACGATTGTTCTCCTCTTCCAAAAGCTGTCCCCTTCGCCTGTTCCGCACCCCCCATTGTATCCCGTCTCCCAAGGACGCTGGCCGCCGTCCCTTCATGACCTATTCCTACTTGAATACGCACGTGTGTACAAAGCAGTCATGGCTGCAAAAGTGCCACTTGAACATGCCAATCTCCTCCTCTCCGCCAACGCAGGAACGCTGGCTGGATATGCAGCTGTTGCGTCTGGTTAAACTGAACACTCTTGACCCAGTTTCTCACTGCAAGATAGCCGCGTCTACTTCGAGAGCCCCACTTGAACACCTCTTCCATCCGGCCGACGCAGTATAGGCATCTGTATAAGACAACCCATTCCGGGCAATCGGACGCCACATGAACTGGCCCCGAAGTCAAATAAAATCAGCGTTCGTCTCCTCTCCCACTGACACACACGTCTTCCCGAGACTGGCTTCGCCCTGCACCGTTTGGCGTCCTTGGACTTGCTTCAATGCTTTGTCTAGAGTCAGGTGCTTTTTGACCGACTCCCTGGTTCTTTACTACGTGCATTCATTGTTGGTTAGCTATTTTAAAGAAAACCCCTCAAAGGGGCAACTGAGCGCATCATGTAGACACTCTCACTTCTCCTAGATCTAGATTACTAAATTCTTGAAATTCCTTCACTAGGTATGCGCAAATGTATTATCTTCTTGTATAATATCATCATACCTTTTGTATTGACAATCAGTCTGTCCCACTAATTATCTGTCAGAGCAGGCCTGTGCTCTTGTGCATTTCAAATTTTCGAGCAAATTGGGCATTCCCCATCTGGAATATTTGCTTGCGACACATGCCGACTAGCGTGATATTTTGCCAAGCTTAGTCACGTGTCTACATCTCCTTCGCCATTAGCCCTCAGCCTCAATTAATCACATGGGACGTTCAGTAGAAAACAGGAGGCTCTAAAAACAAACCGTCATAGTCTTATTCAACCAATGCAATAAAGTTGTTTGGTTGTAGAATAAGATGCCCCCTTTAATTCTATTTTTCACCAGAAAGTGAAAAAAATTTTAAAAGTTCGCCGCCTGCCTCAAAGGGATTTCTGTCACCTTCAATTAGCTGAATTGCGAAATTTTGATGAGACCTATGCCACCCAAAAGCGGTTCGCCGTTGCGAAATCCGTTCAATCTGACGGCACTTCTGCAACCATCGATTAAACGTCGCAGGTTTCACCCCATCTCAGTTGAGAAAAAAAATCACGTACATCTAGACCTAGCGTGCACCAAGGTTGCGATCGCAATAAAATCATTTTTAGCAAGTCCCAACGTTATCGCCATTTAGATGCTTTTCGGGGGCTAGAAACTTAGTGCCATCTGGTGGCCTTTTGCTAATGGAGTTGATCCGAGGTGTCAGAGCGTTCTGCTGTGACATGAATAGCAGAAAGGACTCTACCTTTCTATTACAGAGTATTGATTTTATAGATTACTCATGTTCGCTCCTTTAATCAACTCGGTTTATCTGTCAGAAAATAGCCTAAAATACTTGAAATTTTGTTTTTACTTGGCAAGTGTTTACCCTGAATTCGAAATATCGGGTCATCATTAAAGTACTGGTTGTTTTTTCTTTAGATCTCATTTAGGTCTGCGAGGGAGCTTTTTCCGAGGTTTTTTTAAATTGGTTAACTGATTTTATAAAGATTTATAGAGAGGTTGTGGCAAAGGAGCTTTGGTGTAACTATTAGCAAAATTCTTATTGACCCTTTAGTTTCATAGGAGTACGTAGGATATAGTGAGATCTACAAGTTGGAAAAGGCCTTAATACTGCCGATGCTGGGTCTGCAGAGAGTAGCATGACAGTGAAATTCTAAAAAGCATCAAAGGAATTCAGGAAAGCTGACTGCTAGAAAAGGCAACTTTGGTTAACCCACAACTGTTACGTTAATAGCACAACCTTCTTAATATCGTGCCCTGATTGGTGAAAAACGGGCTTGGAAGTTTAATTAATCTCCCCACACAAACAAGTGACATCCACCAAGGTTCATTTGGATTTTGAAGTTTGCAAAAGGACGACCGATTGGCGACAAACATGAGGTTTCTAGTAGATTATCAAACCCTAGTGTCGGTATAGCAACAACAAGAGTTTCCTTTTCTATGCTAAAACCCCATATTAATTTAAAACATAGCTTTTACTACGACACCGACCAGTTCACCCAGTCAATCCCCGATTCCGTGTACTCTTTCTCAACCAACTGACGTCAGGTATTATGAGATACACTTCCTTTCCCTAGAGAAGAGTTGATCAGTCGTGATTGGATCTGTTCTCTACGAGAGAAGGTTGTTTTTTGAAACAGCAAATAATTATAGAATGGCCATCTTCAGTACGGCCAAAAGTTAGTTGTCATCCCACGCGTAACAAACTTGATATTCTTGTCTCTTGGGACAGTCATGTGTCAGCGAAACCCGGGAACTACAAGCTAGACGCAATTTTATATGCTTTGTACAGGCATAGTCAGGCCAACAACTTAATAACATAATCGATGCCGAATTCATTTAGGGTCAAACTGTTTTCTATGCTTCTTTTGTGAGACGGAGAGGAGTAGTTATTTAAAGAGAGGGAAACTTACATCGTATTCCCGAGCCTCGCCGAGCAAGAAAGCTCTAACAGTCAAGACTAAAATTAATCAATACGAGGCTATCTACTTATCCGCAAAACAGCCAAACTCAATGCCAGTGGATTTGAAGAGATTTTTGGGTAAGGATAGTTTATAGGTGTCATCATAGTTCTACATAACTCACGATTTCTGTTTTACGGAACCGGCGGTAAAGTGTTAGCCTTTTCTTTCATCTATAGAGGTAGCATATTCATTGAACCAGATAGCTGGACAGAAACCAGACGTTACAACTAATAAAAGATAACTTTATTTATACTAGATCTTAGTTATATCTAAGTATCTGTATGTCTGCTATGTAGATAGTTTAGTTTAAATTGCTTTTCAGCTGTAGTAACAACGGGTCCCTAGTAAACTAAATGGATATTTTTGTTTCCTCTTACTATATGCAAAGGAAATATACATTATATATTAGTATCACTCGCGTATTACAGAATTCTGGGTTTATGTGAGACTACGGGGATACTTAGAGACTATCCTTATCGGTCTCTGTTATTATCGGCTTAACGTGGTCACTATCTGCATCGGCAGTCAAATCTTCAGGAACGCATGACATTATCGCGAGGTGTTAAGGCTAACAGATCTAACCTTAATGGCTGCCATCTTCCAGACCTGGTTCCTTAGGAGAGGAGAAAGGACGGTGAGAAGGCTAGAGTGTTAGGAACAATTTATTGTGTACACAAGAGTTAGGAGGAAGTTTGACTAGCGGACTAGTGCCTCCATTCCCTAGTCGCGTCGGGTCCAGAGTAAGGCCTGGAAGCGGACACCGCATTATCGTCTGTGTCCCACGGATTGAGGCCAACCTTCTAAGTGAGGTCAGTTTACTAAAGCCGGAATCTCATGGTTCGGATTGAGGTCCAGCCACTGTGAGTTGAGGCCAGAACGGAGAAGATATGTTGCGAGCGTTCGGGCGCGCGTCAGTTGGCGGTTGGCAGCAGTGACCACTACAACATCACTGTTACCGACGCACTATACTATGACCAAATGGCTTAGAGTACATTGTCTAACTCATAAAATGTCAAAATCAAAACTTGTGGGGCGGTTTAGCACAAATTAAATAGGATTGGGATCCGGACTGTTGGCAGGAATAAAAATCGATCGACGGCCGCATGCGTTGAGGCTGGTTGTTGTCTACAATTTTCAATTAAAGTTTTAAATATTATCGCCTTCATACCGCTCTAGAACGAGGAACTGGAGTAGTATCCTGTAAAATTGTAGTTTTATGCGCCTCTGGATGCCGTTATAACCGACTGCATAGTGTAGGACATCAAGTAACACCTTGCCGTTAATGGTGTCCACAGTCAACCGCCAAAATGGCCGTTCTCCGAATTTAATGTATATCCGAACCATTGATATTCGGCAGTTTTTGAGTGTTGTCGTTGGTGTCATGTGTTTTTTGAAAGTTCTCTTCCTCTGTCTCTGTCCACCGTTCTCTCCTCTGTCTTCGAAATCCCCAAAACATTGCCACATGGCTAATTGTAATGGTACTTACTAAGTTGCAGTAACATTTTTGTTATTTTTAGGACATAGTACCGTAAGGCAGAGAATCCAGAATGGCCATTTCTGCCTCATTAGGCATCGTCGGCTGGATATAATTTACTCAAGTGTATGCTGCTCCACTTGAGTAGAGTATATCCAGCTGACAGTGCCTAATGAGGCAGAAATGGCCATTCTGGATTCTCTGCCTTACGGTACTATGTCCTAAAAATACCAAAAATGTTACTGCAACCCAGTAAGCAACATTACAATTAGCCATGTGGCAAGGGTCAGGGGATCCCGAAGACACTGGACATCACAAACCAGGGCGGGTGCACACCTGTGTATGCCTAGTTACTAGTTTAAACGTCTTTTGTCATCGTACCCAACACGAGTTTCTGCAATACCTCGCACCTTCTGGAAATTCACATATGTTTTCGTTTCACAAAGTGGTAAAAGTTAAGTTGGTCGCTCACCTTAGATACCCTTAGACCCTAGTTCTGTGGGTGCATTTACTTTTATTAGTTTTACGGTAGAGGCCTCATTAGTAGCGCTCCTTATATACGCTTAGCCTCAGTCTTATGTTCTACGGTTAGGGTTAGGAGTAGTGTTAATATTGCTTGGCTTTTTGTAATGCAGTCCTATTTTCGTCACCCGAAGAGACGCATCCGAGGTCAGAAGCTACAGTAGACTACATAGGTTAGGGATTGAGGGATTCAACACACATTTGAGGTTGTTGATTTAGTTCATTGGTTTGACTTTAGGCGCAAAATCCTGTTTACTAGAATTGCATTCCGTTCACATCAGTATAGTGGGGTAAAATAAAGGCCGAAATGGGCGAAATCTAACGTTTGTTGATATCCGAGGAATTTCCTACGCTAGTAAACGTTTTGGAAACGAACTTCTTGTTTTTGTATGTTGCACTATAAACGAATATTCATGAAGAACCGGAACTTTTTAATTATGTCTGGTCAAAAAACGGTAAATTTTGTTTTGCTTCCATGAACTTGAGGCAAGTGTACGTATGATATACAGCATTAATGTCGAGAAAAGAAAGATGAATTCAGTTTATAAAATTTGTCCTTACAAATCTGTTACGTCATATGCCCTAAAGATAAGTAATGAACTTACGAGAGACCAAAATGTGATTGAGTACGCCGAAATTACTGGTCCTATTGGACTATACATAAGGTCATCGGGACGTCAGTAATTTTCTTCTTAACAGTTTTAAGCAAATCCGTCCAAAGGTTGGGAAAATATAGAAGAAAATCAATGAATATAAAAACTTGGAGCAGAACAGACAAAAGATTATCAGGTTAAAAAATATCGAAGGATATTTTGGGTCACTCTGTTGCGCATTTGAAATCAACGAACGGTGCCTTGAAGTAAAAGAACGTATTGAAAACTGCTCTAGGTTGCACAGAAATGTAAGTTCTTTCATTTCCAGCAGAGTTTTTTCCTCTAAGTTTTAGGAAAGTCGAAATACCGGTCAAAATATCCCATTTTTATCTTGACTTTATCTTCAAAAAGGTATCGTTCACCGATATTCGACTTCGAGATATCTAACTAAAGCACTTTTTGAGGAGGCAACTTGTTATAGAAAGTTTTTTAATTAATCTTTGACGTATTCATTCTCGGCTTTTGTTGTGGAAATTCATTTTTCTCTGTAATGAGTTGACATGTTTGGGCGATTCTAAAGTCATGACCCACACAGGCAGCTATCTAAGGAGGAATGTTTAAGAACTCATTATTTAGGTAAATCTCTTTTAAGATGTTTCTTATTCCTAAGTTTTCGCAAATAGGTTGAACAAAATCGGTATTTATGGACAAACAAAACAAAACAGTGAAATTCGTAAAGTGTTCGCTGGAATTTCGAAAAGAGTTTGCTGCTCGTCGCACTCGAACTCTCGAAAATGTTTTTTTTTAATGTGACAAACGGAAATTTATTACAATATACGCAAGGTGGTATGAATTTGATTACAAGTACAACCGCAATCTAAATTTTTAGTAGACAACCAGCCTATTTGTGTGGGGCCTTCAATCTATTTTTATTCCGCTCAACAGCCGGGTTATGATAACCATAGAAAATCTTTTTGCAATTGTGAATAGAAATTGATACAAAGCTCGTAAGAATCTTTTCATGCATTAAAAACGGAAATTTTTACAAAGTATCCACATTGGGGTAAAAACTGTGGTTAAGGTGAACACATCCATCTCTGACACAAGTTTAAATGTTAATGGAAACAAGTTAATCTAGAAGAAATTGTATTTGTACTTATTCTGGATTAACTTGCTATTCTTTTCCATCTCCATGCTTTAAACATATTTATATTTAACAGTGGACCAGTGGCTTGCCACGTCGCCATTTCCTTGATTTCAAGTTTTTTTGTAACTTACATATTTCTATGCGAGTAAATAGTAATTATTCCACTAATTTGTGTCTTTTTTACTTATAGTTCTTACTTTACTGCAATGATAGTGTAGCGACCTCTTATTCTTAGCCATGCTTTCCTCGGACGCCGTGGGGACAGGTCATGTCTTGCATGACCACCACGCGTGCGCAAGACACGATAAAGCTCCGTTCAAGGTCACTCCCTATCTGGCCTCACTGGGCAACCACTTCTCAACGTCAGGAGCTTAGTGCAGGGGAGTTGTTTACGCTCAGTCACTTCCAAACCGACTATCTACTGTTCGGTTGGAGTTTTCCGGACCCGGTGATCTACTTGCCGGACTGCGCCTCTGGACTCCGGCCCATTCATGGCTGGACTGCACTTGTCTGGGAGTCCCTTACTCATCACTATTCTATTCATTCAACACTACATCTAATTATCCATAACAAAATGGCCGTTCACGCCTTATCATATCCACTAGCTTATAAATGTTGCGATACGTTCAATCGCCTATTATCTGGCCGGACCATATCGTATCCCAAAATAGCTTGGGGGCACGTCGCGTGCGCTGAATTCGTGCAAAATTACATTTTGTAGTGAATCCACTATATTTAATGAGATAGGGTATCTACTGTATGTGAAAAGGCAGTCGGGATAACTTTGTGGTGTGGTATGCGTAGTTATTCGAGGTGCTTAGATGAGCAGTCGTGTAAATGACAAAGGCGCGTTACGGCCGGTTTATAATGGATTAAGCACACGGGGCAGGAATCAGAACGAGGGAGCGAATAAGGACACGGTGCGGGGAGCAAAGACCGTGGGGAGGGGTGAATAAGGAAACTGGAATAAAGGTTGCAGTGTACGAACGAATGGGAAAGCAGTCAACGAGGTCAAAGGGTCAGGACATGGGAACAAGCATGTGGGCACAGGATGAAACAAAGCACGTGGGCACAGGGTGGGACAACATGGACCATCAGTGGATGACTAAGCAGGCTTAAGGACACATGCTTTGGTAAACTCGGCCAAGTCCTATCATGCAGATGGTAGCAAATCAATACATATATGGCATTGACATGATGCATGTCACAAGTAGGTTTAGGGTAAGGGTTAGGGCTATGTATAACGAACTATGTAGGTAGTTATGTATAGTAAACTACATAATCGCGATTAGCCTTTTGTTGTAGTTCCAACATACTGATTACTTTTATGGTAATGCCACAGCCTTCAACTCTAAATAAGCCCATCTGAGCTGCCATTCGTTGTCTTTCAATAATTACGATTAACCGTTTGCCTTACTTTTCACCCTGTCCCGTAAGACACAAAACTGGGGCTAAGCATCTATAAGGCGCGCTACCAAGTTTAGTTTACTATTAATTTTATAAGTTTAATTTTATTTTAAGTTTTGGTTAAGGCTAGTTTTTAGTTTAGTTAGATACCGCCAAAGTTAGGTAAATTCACTTAAAGAACTACTATGTACTAAAATTAACCAAGTAAACTAGTGGTTTTGTGTGTTGGCCGTGGGCTGATCAATTTTTATACGCTTAAAACTACTAAAAACTAAACTATCCTAAAACTAAAATTAAACTAATAATCAAATAAAAACTGGAAAAAAAATAATACAACCGATCCCGTTAGACCGGAGCTAGGGGTATCTAACGTGGGCGACAAAACTTAATTTTCCCACACAAAGTATCTACGACTTAGGCATCGCCCACGCAGTAAACCAGGGGCAAGCTTCAAAACTTCCAGGACAACAACTACAGAGGTTAAGGGGTTCAGGCTGCGAAATGCTTCTGATAAAACTCTCAAAGGTTAGAGCCGCGAACACTTCTGAGCTTGCTACAGCACTGCCCTGACACGGCTCCTGTAGATCCGTACTGATCACGCAGCAGCACACTGGGCTGACACAGGACGCCAGCCTTTACACTTCCTCACCTTTTAGGGAACTGCGTACGATTTTTTTGCTCCCGTCCTCTTTCTAAGAATTTCTGTCTTCCTCAGACAAGACAGCAGATGTTCAGTTTTTCTCTCTGGTGGCACTTACATACAACCCTAAATTCTAGTTAACTTAATTTTCTGGAGGTTTGAAAGTATGTTGCACAACCCCTTTAGCCTCAACAGGCGCTAAACGCAAACGGCATCTCCTTGACCTCGATAACCGGCCCTTGGATAATCGGATTGATACATACGCGTCTGTTTAGGTCGCGGAAGCCTTTTACTTGGGTATTACTAGGTTCAAATCGAAATGCACACTGAACTACAAGAGCTGTCTTCCTGGATCATGAGTTGAGTGGTAGGTTTTAGTGCTATGCGTCTGTTCTACCCCACGTTCGCGTGTTTTCAACCTTATGACACACTGAAGAAATAAGGAATAAGTTCAAAATGACAGCGTCGTCACGTGCACTCTGTGTGGGCGGACCGGTGGTCTGGCGTGCGTACGACTCGTCAGAGCGGCCTACACTCGCAGTTAATTTGGGTCCCAGCAGGGACCTTTGGTCATTGAGTTTAACACTCTACCTCGGCACCTCGGACTCGTTGCTTTGTCGGTTGTGATCGTGAATATGATGGAACTGAGGTGTTTATCCGATCTATCTGGTTCGGGTCACAAACGAACGTGTAACCTTGTGAGACATTGCAGCGCGGTCAAAGGGGCGTTCGAAAAGTGTCATAAATTTGCCACAACCGATGCATTTAGAAAATTTGTGTTCAGGATGCCGAATGATAGCCAGCAAGTTAAGCCAACTTGAACTAGAAGTCAAAACCATGAAAGCGTTTATACACAGGTCTATTCTTCCGGAGGATACTACGTAAAGAATAACTCGTAGTAGAACGAGGGGTATTATGCTTAACAAATACCTAGAAAACAGGCACGTGGTGTCTAAGATACCGTAAAAAGTAGTCTAGTCGCACCTCACGAAGGGCTAAAGATTGAGAACCAGGTGCCCCCGACTCCCACACAAATAGGTCGCCGTGTCCCGAAAGGGAAGCGGTCGGGCCCGCTCAATAAGTAAATGCCAGAGCAAAAGGAAATCGCAGCCGGAGTTGAGGAAGTAGATCCGTGTCTTAGTATGGACGGGCATAGTCCGCACGCAATTCCAGCAGTTGCCGCGTCGCTGAAGGAGGTGTCCCATGCTCGTCAAACTTTCGTAAACGAGGAACTGGGTAATAATTATACATTGGCAGTCGCCTCTAGAACGAAGGCTGATTACGAAATTCATCGGCATCAAGTAGTCGCTGGGTCCAATAACAAACCCTATAACTCTTTATTTTATCCTAGCAACTGCGATCTTCAGAGCATGGTTACTTTGTAGAGGAGAAGTCAGTAGAGGCCAGAGTAGTAGGAACAGTATATTGTGTACGCAGAGGAATGGAGAGTAGATGGAAATACATTTTACGTGGAGAGCATACAGGAGTTAAGGCTAAGACGGTTAACACTAACAGCTACAATCTTCCAGGTCCAGTCCCTTAGGATGATGAAAGGAGACTTGGGAAGGCCAGAGTAGGAGGAAAAATATATTGTGTACAGAAGAGTTAGGGGGAAAGTGACCACTCCGTTCGGCATGGCGTTCGGTCGCGAGAGAGCGCGGCACCGTCGCATCCGTCCCTCAGGGGACGGAATCCCAAGTCGCATCTAGCGGCCGTAACCTTGAGTGGCCACCGAAGGTTCACGTTGTGTCAGTTAGCTTGATGGCGAATGGACCGCGCAAGCTGGGCGCAGTGTGGGCGTGTGTTCGTGAGTCGCTCAGACCACTGAGCGAGAACGGACAGGGTGCCAGCAATAAGCGTCTGACCGCAGGTGGCATTAGGCGCGCAGGCCAAAGGCGCCATGCGTCAGATCTTGGGTTCTAAGTGGCTGCTAGGGCCACTACAAGTGCTCCTCTCCTAGATCGAAGTTTGTCGATGAAAGAGATCGAACGTAGGAAGATGAGTAAGAGATAGGGAAGGAGGTATGGACCAATGGTAGGGTTCGAACAGCTAGTTTTCATGTGGCTGAAGGGATGGTTGTGGCCTGAATGAGTTTCTGTGGCTGGCATGCGAGAGGCGGGTTAGTGCCGCCAGTGCGGCTTGGGCGAAGGAAAGGCCATCTCGCGTCCGCGTGAGCAACTGGGTCTGCGTGCTGGGAGGATCAAAGTTCTCGACTACACGTGCATCGACATGCTGTAGGAGATTGGTCATCTCAACTACTGGGGAGGAAGCCTGGTTGGCTGCGTTGAACCTCGACGGCAAATCAATATGCCGTGTTCGTGTTCGCTGAGTGGAGGAAGGGATGCCGTTGGCAGTAGAAGTAGGATCAGAGTTTGGAAAGGAGGTCTGGGTATTGGCACTGATAGCGGGCAACTGCTCCGAGGGATGGGGAAGGAACCAGAGCCTAGTATCAGTGGACTGTGAGCGATTGAGCAACTCCCTCTTGCTTCACGACAGGGTTTCGGTAATTAAATTCTTCATTTCGCGGCCAGATGAGATGACACAGGAATTTACGCGTGCAAGCGTGCTATTCGTAGCCGTGCTGAGTACCAGCTTTGCGGCATCTGTGATTGGCTGTTCGCAGACGTCGAGAACCGCAGTCGTGAGATTCTAGTGGAGTTCACTTCAACGCGAGTTAGTCAATACAAGTGAATCGCAGTCAGTGCACCGTTATACAAGGCATGACTAAATCTGCTTCAGAAACCCCAAAGAACAGAATCGACCGTGTTATAGATTTATTCCGAGCACAAGTTAAACCTCTCCTATATGAAAACGAGGAAAAGCATTTAGGATGGGTCAAAAGAAGGAACCAAATGAGGACTCGGGCCAACCCAGACCAACAAACTTTATTCTCCAGTACGAAGAGCAAACGAGGTTACTGTTAAACAGGAAATCGCATGTACGGCACAATCACCCGGCGATGTTTTTCAGCGGGATTACTCACCGGCCGAGCGGGAGAAGTGGAAGTACTGAAAACCGAACTCCACAAGAGATCCAATGCGGGCGAGAGGAACCTGCAAATAATGAACGGGAAATCATCACATCCCAGAGGTCATTCCTCGGGACGCAGCCAGCCAGGTTAAAGGGACAGTTGTGGCCTGCATGAGCTTCTGTGGCTGGCATGCGAGAGGCTGGGTAGTGCCGCCAGTGCCGCTTGGGAGGAGGAAAGGTCTTCTCGCGTCCGCGTGGGCAACTGGGTCTGCGGTGGGAGGAAAGTTCTCGACTACACGTGCATCGGCATCTTGTAGGAGATTAGTCATCTCGACTACGTAGGAGGGAGGTTGGTTGGCTGCATTGCACTTCGTCGGCAAATCAGTATGCCGTGTTAGTGTTCGCTGAGAGGAGGAAGGGGCACCGTTGGCAGTAAAAGTAGGATGAGAGTTTGGAATGGAGGCCTGGATATTGGCAATCATAGCGGGAAACTGCTCCGTGGGATAGGAAAGGAACCAGAGCCTAAGGTCCGTGGGCTGTGAGCGATTGAGCATCTCCTTCTGGCTTCACGACAGGGTGTCTGTAATAAAATTCTCCATTTCTTGGTCAAATGAGATGACGCAGAAGAAATTCAATTGAAGGCGAGGGAGGTCTGATGATGATTGAGCTGGGCCACATCATAAGTTTAGTTGCGTTTTCATCTTACGCTTTGGGTCACCAGTTATTGGAGTTAAGGCTAAGACTATTAACCCTAACACCTACAATCTTCGAGGCCCGGTTCCTTAGGATATTGGCGAAGTCTTGGGAAGGCCAGAGTAGAGGGAAGAGTTTATTGTGTACCCAATGGAATGGAGACTAGATGGAGAGAATGTTGATTCGCGAAGTAGTGCGTCCGTTACCTCTTCGGGTGGGCTCCGGAGTGTTGCGGACATCGAGCGTCGACGGCGCATGCTTTGTTCCGGTGGCTAGTGGAGCTGCTGATGTCTAGACTAACGTGGGCCAATTACAGCGTGGGCCAATGACAGTTAGCGCCTAGCCCCAGGAGTCGGTGGGCACACAGGCAGCCTAGATGAGTCATGCGTCTGCGGAAGGTCTTGGGTTCCAAGTGGCTGCTAGGGCCACTACAAGTTATCAGTAAAATGTTCGCGCGAGTCTTTTAGCTCCAGACTATTGAAACTAACGGGGGAACCTATTTCTCGTGCAGAATGCTGCATTAAAAAAATCAACGAGGCAGAAACAACGAACTGTCTAAACCTAGTGCTTTCGAGAGACCCAATTGATGCAGCAAGTGAAGAGTACCCATATGGATTCATCAATATCGGGACTACTCGCCGAACTAGTCTTACGGTGGTTAGAAAAGACCGTGTCTCACAGGCTCAGACCAAACCTATGACTATGTTTCTTAGATGATACCTTCGTTGTTTCAAAATGCAGCCAAGTTGAATGGCTACACTAGAGTCTTAACGATGTTTTCCCTTGCGAAGAAGCAACAGGAGACATTCTCTCATTTCTCGACGTCAGTGGGCAAAAACTAGATGATGACAATCTCACAACCAGCGTCCACAGAAAAGATTCCAGTGCCAAAATTATCCTTAACTATGAGAGCAACCATCCTATGGCCCACAAAATTAGCTGCGTTTTAACTCTTTTTCCCCGTGCCTATTGATACTGCAGCAGCGAGTCTCTACGTAAAATAGAACTTGCCCACTTATACAAATTCTTCCGGTCCAGCGGATACCTGAGAAGTTTCGTTAAGAACTGTCTCCAATGTCAGAGTCAACCACACGATCAGAGTTCTAATGGGGAAGTGGTGCAGAGGAAATTCTATTCTTCGCCCTTCGTTCAACAAACTCCTGAAAATATCGCCAGACAACTTAACCAGTTTGGCATGTGCATCGCTCATGAACCGGCATCCTCCCTAAGCGCATCATTATCTTGGATACAAGATCCCATTCCCAAAGAACAACAGAACGACGTCATTTACCGTATCCCGTGCTCAAACTGTCATTGTGTTTATATTGGTCACACGGGTCGAACATTTGGATCTCGTATTCACGAACACCAGCTAGCCATCCGCTGCCGAGACCCCCTACCTCGTGTGTTTGCGCAGACTCTTGACTGTGATCATCGCTTCAATTGGGAAGGCACTGAACTGGTCGCAATGGCTAACACTAAACAAACACGGGAATTCCTCGAAGCGCATTACTCTAATGCGGACAGCGTAAACAAACATGTTAACCTTGACGTTCACCGCGAGGCCATTCGATCAAGGTGGGCTAACTGACGTGAACCTGAATCATAACAGCTCTCAACGCATCCTTGGACATGCTGAACTTCACTTGTACGCCATTACCCCCCCCCCCAATCCCACAACACAGTGAGTCACACCTGAGACTCCATTCGCCTCGGCTCACGCCTGACAGCCACCACAACACGCTGCGCACTCGCAAGGTCACCTGCCCTTCTCTCTGTCTGCGTCGTTAAACACCAGTGTTACAAGCTCATCTCTCAATTCTCATTACGTCTGATGACGAGCACGTGATACGTGCTTGAAAATTTACGAGTAAATCTCTTCTTTCCGACGAGCTATTCCTTTTCATAATATAACCTCGGAATGCATTCCACTTCTGCTATTCAACATATATATACATCCTTAGGTTATTTAACTAATTGTTCTTATTTTTGCCTACATTTATATGCTCAAATGTTTAATTATGTTCTTTCCCTGATATATCTCACCCATTTGAATCCTAATGCCACCGGTCCCGTAATACAGACTGTTGGGATTTTCGCTTGCAGTAGTGAGCCCGAAACCAGACTGTTACCGGAAAGAGTATAGAAGGCAACTTCATTTTCCACAAACTGGTTAAATAATCGACACAGTAGACGCCACATTTAGTACAACATCCTATGGAAAAATGAAATTCCTTGAGTCAGAAAACAGGCAAGCACGCATATCTTTCAAATTGTGCAATGGATTACTTTATACAGAGGGGTCAGGAGGGTAGCGATAAGCGTGACTCCAGAAAAAATACTAGGCTGGAAACATTGGCCCGCTGCACTTACACTTGCTCTTAACTGTGACACGGTTAAATAAATAAAATAGTTTAGGAGATGCCCATACTCACAGGAACACTACTCCTGCGATATGTCTGGTGCCGCAAATTTACAAAGTCGGCCTATACCCTCATGTTAATCGACCTGGTTCAGTCTACTTAAACTTTCTATGTTCTTGCGTCACCCATTTGGTAGCTCGTAAACAAGATTTATATCGTCGAGAACTGTATTGTGCGTCTCCAGGGCAAGGCAGTTAGGAAGGTGGGGACGGGAACAGAACAACAAAAAAACAATTACGCCAGATTGCAGGTAATGTGTGATCTGGGACCGCAAGTCTTGCACTGTGTGAACATCAATGTACCCTGTAGTTAGGAGGCCCCTTTTTGCTGTGCATAGTGACGCCAGTACCACGGAATGTGGGCTGAAAAGTTACGCTACAGGAACGAGACGTTAAGGCGAGACAAGTCTAGGTAAGTTAACCGATACTTCCTGACATTTCTCATTATGTCTTTTTTGCTCTACTTTTAAAATAGCAGTAAATATGTGCATAAATGATTTGAGCTGCCTTCACCCGACCTCGCGGTGTCGGCGGTTGTTATGCTGGAACATGCAAATTGGGTCTTGGCAACAAGCGTGGCAACTGAGCTTTGCATGTGGGCGTGTAGGTGTAAGAAAAAGTGTGTTTCGCCGCTCCGGAGACAGGCAGATCGGCACTTTCAGTGGTGAGAACCAGCGATCAACGATATAGACGGTGGTGGAGACGACATTTGTAGATAAAAAACCATTTTGGGGGGAAGCATGTGTGTGCAGAGGCCTAGTCTGGTGGGACCCAGCAGCTTGCCATTTGAATAAGCAGTCACAGAGGGGCGAAGTTCGGATGTCGTCACGCACACACACGCACACACATGACAGTTTCCCCGTCGATTTCGACGATGGGCACCCCGTGCTCCAACAAACCACAGCAAACGCTGAAGCAACCGGAAGCAGGCACTGAAGCTAGCTAGGCAAACTGCACGAAAGTTACAGCAAGCTAAAGCGACGCAGCGAACTACCACGAATGAAAACAAGAGTTAAAGCAGACTCGCGGGGAATCTTCCCACTTGCTCGCCGCTCCCACCTCCGTTTCCGGTGTAAAGACAAAATCAATGAGACCGGGGATAAGGGAGGGTGTGGGTGGCTGGCACGATAGTCACTCAATACGCGCACACTTGACTCAGCACATCTCACTAAGTAGGCTCCCGCGTGTGCGGGAGCACCATAAAGGCCATACAGTGGAGTCCGGTTAATGTGGACACCTCCGTTCCAGGCCAACTGTCCATATTAACTGGTTGTCCACATTAAGCGAACTGACCCCAAACCAGTCGTTTCTACGCATAAAAACAGAATTTTGCATCTGAATGAAGTTTTATTGAAAGAACATGCTCAGTTTTGATTGCTTTGGTGGAAACTTTTCTCTTAAAGCTCCCCTAAAGTTCTTTATCACAGTGTCAAAATTCTCCACATCAAAACCTTGTTGTCGATGTCCCGTTTCGAGTACGGCCAATGCCGCCCTCATTTCGTTTGATGAGACGAAGTTCCTTCTCTTTTTTCACCAATTTTCCCAACATCGACTTGAAAACTCCAAGCTGGTCGGCTGCCTCTCGAAGACCAATTCGGGGTGACTGCTTCTTAAGGTCATGGAACTTGTCCAAAACATCCAGTTTCTCTGTTGGTGTTCGATCCTTTCGCTTCCCCATCTGGGAAAGAAGGGAAAGAAAGATTGCAGAAGTCGAAGAACGACAGTCAAAAGCACTTCACTTTCTCGTGATCAGCCTCCACACGTACACAACCACAGGCAAACTGACAGAAAAGCTTTGTGTACTGTTCAGCTGAAGCAAAACTTTCAGAACAGGACGCGGAAATTCCCCGCCGCGGGCGATTTGGATTGGATTTTTGACAAAATCTGTGGAAAAGCAGATAAGGGAGACAAGGGTGAGGATACGGGGGCAGGGCAGGGGGAGTGGGAATAGCCTAGATGACGTATTGGCGGCCTCCTTTGACAACTGCACCTCCCATCTGTGGCGAACAGGACTCGGGAATTCCCCGCCGCGGGCGATTTGGACTGGATTTTTGACAAAATCTGTGGGTCGACCGACCGGTTGACAGCTTGGTGCTGTCCACATTAAGCGGTGGCTGTCCAGATTAACCGGAGGATTTTACTATGGAGAAATTCCGTTCCTGGCCAACTATCCTCATTAAGCGGTTGTCCACATTAACCGTGTCCACATTGACCAGACTCCACTGTATTAAGAAGGAGCCATTGCAGCCTGACTCTCAGTCCTTCATCTTTTCACATACGCACACACGAACACAGGCATATTAAAGGAGCAGCGATGTAGGTGGCCCGAATTTTCTCATCAGCTGGCAAACCCTACAAGCCACTGCTTTTAGCGCATCCTGATAGATTCAAGTGCATTCATATTTATTATAGTGAAGAGAGCAGCGCGCCGAGGGTCGACCTCACTCTCTCCCCACCGTCCAGCGACAGCCTAGCTGCTCGGACACCTGATGTGGGGCCTGAAACCGAGTGGGAGCGCGAACGCATGCACCGACAGGGAATCAGAACCGAGAGAAAGTGCCAGCATCTACCAGGCCGCAGGGGCCTTGGTTTGTCGAAGTCTGGCAGTGCATATGCATACAGACGTTGGATCTCAGAAGGGTGAGACCAGTCCTGCAGGAAGCCCGTGCCAACACCCTTCTGAGACGGGGTAACCATTCAGTCATCGACTGATAGGCACTACCTAAACTCCATTGCCGGTTAGCGTCCGCGGGCAGGGCTAAGAAAAAAGAGAGAGGAAAAAGTTGGTGAACCTTGTAATTGTGCAGAAGAAGACGAAAAAGAAGACGGAGATGGAGGGTAGAAGAAATGAAGGAAACTGAGAAAGATAGAAAAGATTTAGATAGAAAGGGCAGATTGTGAAGGGATAAAGAGAAAGAGGGAGAGAGGAGTGAAAGGAAATGAGAAGGAAATAGAGAGAGCAAAAGGAACGAAAGTGGACGAGAACGAGAATAGGAAACAAGAACATAGTTTACATTTCAGCGGAGGATTGTCATGGAGTGTTTGAGATGACTGCAGTGACTATGGTTTTGTCTTGTAGTGTTTGTAACGCTAACGACAGAAAGAGCAACAGTACTGCAAAGGAAAGCAGATCGCAATTAACACGGCTTAGAATGCCGGAGAACTAGGAGCTAGTATGGAGTTAGTATAGAAAGGGAAGCTATAAGCCATACTTAGTAGTGGCAGCTGAGGAAACAGCGTGCTCAATCCCAGTTAGGTTGAGTTGAGTCCCCGGCGTTGATTCGCCAGTTTCTGCCAGCTGGACACTGCTGATCTTTGGATTACTGTGTGCCGCTGAGGCCGTGCACGGCCGCCTCGAACACCCCCCCCCCTTCCCCGTGGCTCTGACGGCAGCGACTGCTGTTACCACGCCGCTACTAGCGGCGCGGTCACGATGCTCTGACTGTCATGTATACTAACTAGCGTGAAAGTCATGCTTATCCGCGGTCTACTCCCCCGTTTTTACAACAGTCTTTCTCACGTTAAACAGAGAGGCTACAGCATGGATATCAGTTGTCTTTACTCTCCATGCCGCTGAATCACGGCAACCGGCTAAACGTTCTGCTGATGGTCAGGTGTACAGCGGTGATCAGCCCCCCCCTCCCCCAAACCCCTAGTGCCACGCCGGCAGATTAAGCGTATTTGGCATGACAGCGACGATCAACTGGTCCGGAAGTTCTGTCGTCCTCACGTGAGGCGCGCGGCCTGTTGCGAGGATAAAGACTAGCTAATTCTTCCATTACAAAACGACAGTTGTGACTGTGGTAATCGCAATGCAAGCACGGTGACAGGATTGAGGTGGCCTGGAATCGGACCCTAAGCTGCTGCTAATAGCAGCAATGTTCTGAAGCAGGGCTAAAGGTGCAAAGGGATGTACGGCAGGGGGGTCACTAGTCCTATAGAAGGCAGCGAATAACGAAGAGTAAAACTTGGTCACCTAGCAAGTAATAAAACTGATTTGCCTGGAAACTGGCACTAAGGTTCTATTGAAAGCAGTCATGCACTGAGACTGTTGATGCTAGTACTAGAGAGCAAGCTTAGCAATCCTAGTGCAGGAGGTGCCATTGTTAGATATAGTAATGCAAGAGATTATTAGACAACGTCAGCAAGAACAGGATCCGCTTACCTGGAGGACACTTACCTGGAGACTCCTGGCGAACTTGAAGGCGCAGCCTTGTCTTGTGGGCGTCGAGGTACTTAGTGAGTGAAGCTGGAGCTGGCGGTTGGGGCGTGGGATATGCTGGGTGTGTCGACATCAAGATCAATGCCACTGTCTTGCATGCGCATGTGACCTAGTAGGCCAATGCTATGTGTGAATGTCTGGGGGCAGTGTGGACAGTGTAGGCGGCGGTTTCATCTGTGTGTTGGTGCTCCAGGCACTAGTTCACCAGTCTCTGTGCGATGGATTCACCAGTGGCCGTCTAGGCCGATGCGTGAGGTGAATGTGTGATTGCACTGAGGGCATATTAGGCCCTCAGAGCAGGTTGAGGGCTCAGGTGTGGTGATGAGGGTTGTGGCGGGCGGTGATGCGTCGTAGGGGGTGGAAGAAATCGCGGGTGGTGTGAAACCAGTGGATGGGGGGCAGCGAGGCCTCTGTGGTGGCGGTTGTCGCCGTCGAGTTACTGGGCAGAGAATGGTCTGTTTGACTGTTTGACGCCGTAGGAGTGGATGCCATCGGAGGAGGGGTGCACAGCCTCCGGAGGCGGTCGATCAAGCCAATGCGTACACGGAAGGTGCGTTGACAACACGGACATGGTGGAAGGGCTTTGGCGGGGACAGTGTGCGTCCATTGATTGAGACTTGCAAACGGTCCGTTTTGCCTTGACGGCGGCGATTAAACTGGCTTCGTAGAATGCTGCGCCAGTTTTTGCCGTTCTTTGCCACGTAGATGAGTCCTGCGCGAGCTCCTTCCAGGTCGCCGTGTTGATTTGGAGTCGCTTCAGAGAGTTCTGCAGAGTGTCCTTTTAGCGCCTCTTTAGTCCGCCTTTGCGATGAGCACCTACAGTGACATATCCATAAAATAGTTGCTTGGGTAGATGCTGATTGTCCACCCATACTACATGACCGTTCCAGCACAGTTGTTTCTGCCTGAGCATGGCCTGGATGCTGAGAACTCAAGTTCTCTTCAGAATTTCCGTGTCCGGAATCCTTTCCTGCCATCGTATATTCGGTGTCCGGCGGAAACAGTTGAGATGAAATTTATTTAGCTTCCGAGCTTGAGTGGCGTAGACGGTCCAAGTCTCCGCCCCGTAGAAGAGTTTTGTGAGCACGACAGCCTTGTATATCTTCAGTTTCCTTGGCAGTTGGAGACTGTGACGATTCCATACGGAGGCTTGGAGCCGGCCGAAGGCTTGGCTGGCTTTGGAAAATCCTGCGAGCAACCTCGTCGATTTGAGTGTTGCGGAATAGCGGGCTGCTGAGATAGGCAAAGTTGCCCACGTTCTTGAGCTTGGCGCCGTTGACGGTGATGCGTGGAGCATTGTAGTCAGCTTCCAGCGGCGGTTGGTGCATGACCACTGTTTTCTCCTTGTTTATGGTGATTCTGAAGTTGGCGCAGACTGCGGCGAAGAGGTCCGTACTCCTTTGAATGTCCGCTTTGGTTTTGGTGTTCAGAGCGCAGTCGTCCGCGAATAGCAGATCATGAACAGTGGTCGTGAAGACGCATGTGGAGGCCTGCATTCGTCGGATGTTGAGAATGTGTCCACCCATTCTGTAGTTGGTGCGGATCCCGAGACGCTCGTCACGGTAGGCGTCCATCAGCATGGCAGAGAACATGCGACTGAAAAAGGTAGGCGCGAAGACACAGCCCTACTTCTCTCCATTTGTCACTGCGAAGGCTTCAGACACCGTCCCGTAGTCCGTGACGCCCGCCATCATCCCATCGTGGAGCTGACGCACCATGTGGGTGAAGTGCTCTGGGCAGCCGAACTTCTGAATAAATTTCCAAAATCCAGGGCGGTTCACCGTGTCGAAGGCTATCGTCAGGTCCACGAAAGTAATGTAGAGGTGAGTCCGCATCTCCTGGCACTTCTCCTGCAGCTTTCGTGTGGCAAAGATCATGTCGGTGGTGCCGCGGTGACGTCGAAAGCCGCACCAGCTTTCAGGCAGGAGCCTTTGGTTCAGGTGGCTGTTGAGACGGTTTAGGAGAATGTGAGCGAAGATTTTACCGGCAATGTTCAGCAGCAATATTCCGCGATAATTGTCACAGAGTTTTCGGTTCCCCTTTTGCTTGTAGAGGTGGAAAATTGTGGCGCCCTTGAAATCCTGGGGAACTTGTCCTTGTTGCCACATCTCCCGGAACAGTGTGGTAAGGTGAGATATGAGTTGGTGGCCACCATATTTGTAAATCTCCGCAGGGATCCCGTCGGAACCGGGTGCCTTCCCGCTGGAGAGTTGCTGCACAGCCTTGATGGTTTCCTCAGGGGTGGGTGGGAGGTCGAGGTCAGCGTTGATTTCCACCTGCGGCAGACGGCCAGTGGCAGCCTCAGAGATGGTGGAAGGCCGGTTGAGTATACTTTGGAAATGCTCGGCCCAGCGTCTCAGAATTTGTGTCTTCTCAGTGAGGAGAGTGTTTCCGTCAGAGCTGAGAAGTGGGGCTGTGCCTTTGAATATGGGACCATAAACAGTCTTGATTGCAGCGAAGAAGTTCTTCCATTCGTTGCTGTCCGCGTAGCCTTGGATTTCTTCATCCTTTTGAGCCATTTAAGCATCCTGCATTTCCCACAGAAGCTGTTGTATGAGACGGCAATTTTGGTAGTAGGCTGCTCTCGAGGCGTCGGTAGGGTGATCGACGTGAGCTTTGCGCAAGCGATTCTTCTCTGAGATCAGTTTGCTGATGGCTGCATCAGTTTTGTCGAACCAGTCCTGGTGTCGGCGGGGCAGTCCTGGTATCGGCGGCCAAGGATGCGTTTGGCGGTGGATTGAACAGTATCCCGTAGTTGACACCAGCAGTTCTCCACGGAGGTGTCCTCCTCTCCGACTGGAAGGTTGTTCAGCTGTTAGGCTGGCTCAATGCTGAGACGCAAGTGTTTGGCAGGCAAGTTTAACAAATCAGTATTCAACTTATCTGGGGGTCGGTTACCTTGGGGTCTCCTGCGTGGTTGAAAGCGGGTCCGCATCTTGTAGATGAGGAGATGATGGTCGGTATCACCGTCGGCATCCGGCATCGCCTTTGTCACCAAAACGTATTGCTAGTCACGCCGCCGCACGAGGACTAATCGAAGAGATGCCACTGCCGGGATCGGGGGTACATCCAGGTCGTCTGTTGCTGCAGCAGTCAGCTAAAGTAGGTGTTGGTCAGTCTGAGACGGTACTCCACACAGATTCGGGGGAGCAGGCCATTGTCCTTGAGTCCTCAAAGACCGTGGGGACCGAGCACTCCTCTCCAGGTAGCGTGTTCTGTTCCGACGCAGGCATTGAAGTCACAAAGGACAATCAGCTGGTCTGCCTTCGGCGCAGACGCCAGCAGGGCGTGCAGATCCTCGTAGAACTTGTTCTTCGTCTCGTCGGGGCTGGTCATCGGAGGAGCGTGGATGTTGACGATGGTAGCAAATTTGCCACTCCAGATAGGCAGGCGGGGGCTCATCAGGCGTTTGTTGATGCCCTGCGGCGTACAGGGCAGTCGTCCCACGATGTCCTTCCGGGTGGCAAAGGTGACACCGGCCTCGCGTCGCTCCGCCGCCGGACGGCCCACATAGAAGAAGGTGCAGCCGGCATCCACCTCTTCCATGTAGTTTTCGCCGGAGAAGCGGGTTTCACCGAGTGCGGTGAGGCTGATATTGAAGCGCACCAGTTCCCGGGCGATTAGCGCTGTTCTTCGTTCTCATACTCGGCGCTTGGAATTTTCGTTCCCTTTTAGACAACCCGAGGAGCATCCGACCGGAAGGGACACAAACACACACTTCAAAAAGACTCACATTCACAGGTACATCCGCAGGCCAAGAGGTTTCAAATTAAGAGCCTAGTTAAGACCGCTCTATTGTAAACCTAGAGTTTAACTGAACCTACTGCACGGGACGCAATAAAGTGTAGCCTAAGGATGACGGGCAAGTCATGTTGTCCGTCAGTATGGCAGTTGTTAGGCCATTAAAATACACTCTCGATAAATATTAAAAGCAGGATTCATAATTTAATCTCTTATTTTGACCAGTTGGCTCCTGGATCTCAACCGCTCTGACGAAATTTAGGTTGGACAATAGAATACTGCCATCCCCGTAACACGGGTGGCCTTGCGCTGAATGTCAGCGAAAGTTTGGATTAGATTTTGTGTCCTAATCTTAGATGCAGACACGGGAATAGTTACCCACCCTCGAAGTTAGCGCAAGGTAACCTGCAATGTAGGAATATATACTCCTGCATCCCAACCCTAACCCTAACACAAACCCCAACCCGAATCATAAAGCTAAAAGCAACACTAAGTGGGTAGAGGAGAAAGCCAGTTGAGCACCGAAATAGTTTGTTTATTGTTCTGAGCTTTCAAACTCGTACAGGAGTTCGTCACAAGTTGCTACTCACACCTATGTAACGGGCCATGAGTTCGAGTTGGCATCCATCAAGATAATTGTCCAAAGCGGAAATAAAACGACCCGAGAATTGATTGAAGCTTAGTATACGGATGGGAACTCAATCAATCAATGTATCGATTTGGCGCCGGCTTAAAGAGCCCTGTGCAGTCACGTCCAGAATTGCGTCACTGAAAATTGATTGGTTTATACCCTCCATTTTTGCAACATTTTGCTGCTCTTGGTACCTCTGAAGATGAGCTCTTGTACGAGCTTGAAAGCTCATGATCGTAAGCAAATTGTTTCAGCGGTTGGCCAGCTTTCTTCTATACCCATACAAACACCAGGAACGGGAACTTTCTCATTCATTCATAACGCTAACTCTGATGCTTTCCTACCGGGCAATCTAGCGCAAGGCCAATTCTACTACGAGAAACCACCGAACCCGTATCCTACCGGGGGGGGGGGGGGGGTTGGAATTCGCGCTGAATCAATTAAGCTATTTTCTACCGCTTCAGACTTCGTAGGTGCCAATTAAACATCACGCACGTGCTGGCGACAAGCGGGCATAAATAAGATTTTCAAAAATTGCTGTCGCAGGCACATGGCGTAGAAAAACAAGGAGATATCGGACAGCTTGTAGAGAATAAGTTTCACCACATTTTGACCACAGTTATTGACAAGTTCAGTTGTCCTATAGGAGTTAAGGCTAAGACGGTTAACCCTAACAGCTACAATCTTCCAGGCCCGGTTCCTTAGGTAATAGGGGAAGTCTTTGGAAGGCCAAAGTAGAAGGAATAGTTTAATTTGTACACAAAGGAACAAAAAATAGGTGGAGAGAAGTTGGACTTCGGAGCGCACGTCATTCCGCTGGAGCGCCGAGGTCCTAAGTGACGTCTGGCGGTCGAAGGTGGGGAAAAAGGGACTTGTTCGAGTGGGGCTTGGGTAGCCGCGAGAACGTAGACACACGTGTGTGTGTCCGAGTGGAAGTAGGTCAAGATTCTGCAGGTCATCGCGACGGTAAGCACTGACTGAGGTATTGGATGACCTTGAGGCAGCTGGCGTTGAACAAGGACGCCGGACAAAGCAAAAGAGGGTGTCGGACGGCAGAGACCGCTACATTCCTTCGTTATACGGATTTGGCTAATCACACGCTGCAAGTATCTGACAGGCCCAAAATTGTCCCAAGACGCTGAATAACGTGGCTTTAATGTGCACTGATATACCACTGGTAAGATAACGTCTAAGCGGAACAATTACGAGAAATTGAGTTTGTAATCCAAAAAAGCAATCGAAGCGACGGCTGTATTTGATCGAGTCTAATGAACTACAGTACGCAAATTTAGTATGGTAGAGATTTCATACTGGTAGAGATCAGCTGATGACTATTTGATGAGTACCTCGCTATACTGTCATAATAACATTATGAGTACAGTCGAGCCCTGGGTTTTGAGCAGCCTCATCTACGAGCATTTCAGGTAACTAAGAGCCTCTAGCAGGAAACTTGTTTCGAATGATGTTTTTCCGCTGTCAGTGCGTTTGTGAACCTGTGTTCGCCGTTGAATCTTGGTCTCAGGGTGTGGGTCCTCGGTCGTCTACAGCCAATTAGTGAACTGGTGCCGCTTGATTGGCTACCTTTCGTAAAACGAGTGTTACACATGACGGGTTCGCTGCCGGAACGGATTAAACTCTTTAACCGAGATTACCTCATACGTTCAATGTAATAATATTCTTCATACCGTGACTTAGAAAACTGTCAACTGACAGGAGGACTCCGCACACTTCGCCCTTGGAACGATGGTCAGATCGCAGTGGCTCCGGCTAAATGTAACATAAATGACACCCACACTTCTGCGATGTCCGAGTCCGACTGTGACATGCAGCAGAAGGCGTCTGCATGTCACGTCAGCCACTGCGCCCAATATCCAAACCGGCCGGCAAGACTCGGGGTGACATGCCTATGTGCAAGCCCAAGCCACCGCAGTCGCCTCTGCTCGATCCTGCCCAAGATCTTCTTGATTTTGTTAGAATCTAGGACCTAGGAGTGCGAGTGACGAAGGAGGGCGAGAGTGTGGCATAAATTGCGCAAGTCACCGCCTTAGCACCCATTCTGATGTGGCAACGAATGTTAAGTTGTCGATAATACCTGGGAAAGGTTGGATAGATCAATATCTCGAACCAAACACCTAGCTTCCTTACCATAAACGGCCAAACACCCTTTGAAAGTGGCAAAACGTGTGCATATTCATAGCGTTGAAGGCTGGCAAATGCTGAGGCAAGTAGCTATTACCCAGGATTGTGGATAAGGCTGTAATTACTCGTTCTTAATATGGCCCTTAGAACTCACTTAGTTTATGTGAGATCTTAGAGCCCTATATAAGAAACCCTGTATGCGTGCAGTTAAGGACCAGGTGGGGTCTGACGTACACAAACTTGATGTTTTATTTCGTTCGCCAGTACACGCAATTATCTGAAAGTCTTCCCTTTGTCATGACATGAAAAGGCGGCGTTGTGGTGCGTCAGAAAGGGAGGCAACTACAAGGTATGTCTGCTTAAAGCTATAAAAGCACGCACAAATTACCACTGTTTCTGACTAGAGAAGCTTAATCTGCAGCAGAAATATCCTTCCACTGCAGGCTAGTTTCAGCGGAAATAGTCCTCAGTTGACGTTGAGTTTTTCATAATTTGATCAAATGAATTAACTCTTGGTAGAGAACTGGAGTGGTTCTTAAGAGAATCTGCTAATATGGTAACAAGAAAACCCGAATACAGGGGCTCAGAGTTCATGCTCTACTGCTAAACAGGATATCCTACAGCAATAGAAATCACTTTGTCTTCTATCCTGACGAATAGGAATTTTTCTAGTGAATGTTTAACCATCGCCGCGAAATCCATAACAGTTATGAAGTTGTTTGGATTCAGAAGATGAATTGGCGAGCATACGTTTGTTTTCGATAATTCTCATCAGGCCTTTACATTTATAGGGTAATTAAGTAAATGGACTATGCGGGTTCGTAGAAAAAGTGGGACGGTTGTCATGGGAGGGGGAATGGGGGGGTCGAAACGGGGTCAACATTTGATCAGCGTTAGGGGGAGCTGGTAGTCGGTTGAGGTGTTAAGCCGCTGGCTGTTGGATTAACAGCTTTTGGCCATGGTAACTGTGGTGCCGCTTGTTTGGATTCGTTGTCTTTTTAATTACCTGCGTTTGAATCCTTCTTCAGAAGATCGTTTCTGCTTAGGGAAGAAACCCACTAACATCACAATTTTTAACAGCTGTCGCGCTTTTAATCCAATAAATATGGTTTTCGCTTTGTGCTCTTGCGATATCCTCGAGAACTAACTGAGGATTTAGTGAAGACCGACAGAGCTGTCCGTGCATTTATAGGACAGCATACCGCTATGACCTTGCTATAAACATCCAGACTAAAATATTCAATAAAGCGGCAGTTTTCTGCACATCTGCTGCCAACCACTTCAAAAGGTCCTCTGACTGCTTTTGGAGTACTTGGAATCAGGAAGTTCCTCAAAGTCTCCGACCCAGCTTGTTGATCGAAAAGTGGACCTACAGTAAAGGTCCAATGATCGATCTAGGTCAGGCAACGTGCACTTCAAAGTAAAAATTGATAAGTTCGCACAGCAAATGGATGGAGCATAGAAGTCTATGAAGTAGCTAAAGGTACATATGGCCAGCTCGATGACAAAATTGCGCTCAATTTTAGATAAAGTGCATGATTGAGTTAGCTTGACAGGAGTCAGCATCTAAGTGCATGCATCAGCTTTATGGGGGCTCATTAATTTTGTGTATTTATATAATTAAAGGATAATATTACGGTATCAGTATCTGTATCAGTTTATTTAATGGATATGTAGGTAGATTGTCTTTGAGTTCCCTATCTGTACACGTGTGTCGGGGTAGGAAAAATGATATCTCAGTTTGTTGGAAGGGCCAACTGTCCTGAACCATGAGGTGGTTAAACAGTTGTTTTAAAAAAAACTTAGCAGACAGTGAAAAAACTACTTGGGATTTTGTAGGAGGGAAACTGTCGCTCTTCTGGGGGGGAAGGGGAGGGGACGATCTGGTGAGACTTGGGGTTTAGGAGAAAAAAAACTTCCCCTTTTGGAGGAGTATCCAATGGGGGGGGGGAGTGGGCATTGCAGAAGTCACCGGGATCATCATCGAGTGCTGAGGATGCGGCCTAATACTTCCTTGCTGATTGCAGAGCCCGCCGACACGAATGGAAAAAAACGAAAAGATCGTCGACAGCCTGCGGGTCGAACCAAGGGTGAGTGTTTAGGCCCTCAGGTTCGGCTGATACGATCGCTGACGGGGTCATCAACGTATGCCGGTAGCCAAATAGGGATGACCGCGGAGACATTCGCATGGGATTAATGGTGGGAGAGCGTAAGCCATGTGTAAAATAGCATTCAAGAAGTCAAGATAGGCGAACGAACGTTTTCGATTAATTCATCATCTGGCGTGTACAATAATATAAATGGGTAGAGTTAATCAAAGTTTAAGCAACCAATCAACGGTATTCAAGGGGGGAGTGGAAATGTTAAGGGAGATCAAAGGGAGCAGGGGGGAGGAGGGGAGTGTCCCCCAAGTAGTTCATACCAACAATAGTCTCGTCACTTTGCGGCATCGTGACACCCATTGTCACTGTCTGCTCATGATCTCGCGGTATGCTGGAAGGTGTGCGGACGGAAGTTGAGTTTGTTCTCGGCCACGGGAGCCTTAGGGCCACTACAAAGGCTTTCTGCGCACACAAGACCGGGTTTGTGAGTCGTATTGCCACGGCTTCTGCCGTCGCAAGTATCCGTTGACGCAGGAATTTGAAGTGTTTCGCTGGTATTTTATACAGGACTCGAAACGCTTCGTTTACATCTTCCCGGTGACCGCTGTCAAGCAAGTGAGCCAAAATCATTCTAGATATTGACTTGACCTCAACTTTGTTTAGCCAGGCAGGATGGTGTTCCCGCATGCGTTTGGATAGCCGCCTAGTTGTGCGGCCAATGCAACTTGCCCCACAGGAGCATGTAAAATTGTAGATACCCATTGATGAGGTCTGGAACGGGAGTCTATCCTTGCTTTCAAGGCGTAGAAGTGGAGTGCTTGAAAATACCACCCTTAACTTAGCTGCTGGAGAAGTACGCGCGATTGTAGCGTTCAGGTGAGGCTGTAGAAGTTCACTTACTGGATCACCTTGAAATGGCAATGTAAAAAATAAGGTTTTCTTCTCAGCCGTCGGTACTTCCGATTTTGGTGGACCTTCTTCCATAAACTTATTGATGAACTACTCGGGAAATCCGTTTTCTTGTAGGGTGTTTTTAATGAGAACGAGTTCTTTCTCCAGTGTCTCTGGGGAACAGATTCCCTGGCTCGGTTCGCGAGGCAGTGGACTAGGCCCCGTTTTTGACTTAGTGGTACAAAACTGCAGAAATTAGTGGATTGCCCTGTCCAGGTTTTCTTGCGAAATACACCTCGACTTATTGTTCCATCCGATCTTCTACTAAGAAGGACATCCAGAAAGGGGAGGCACTGTCTGTCCTCTTTTTCTAAAGTGAAGGTTAACGCTGGGTGCACCTGATTCACTTTAGCTAAGAAAGTGTCCAACTCAATACTTCCATCTGCTATTACAAATATATCATCCACATATCTAGCATAAGCATGAATATCCTTTATAATAGGGGAAAGATCGTTGCTCTCCATTTTGCCCATAAAGGCATCAGCTAAAAGAGGTCCTAGTGGTGATCCCAACTGCATGCCGCGAGATCATGAGCAGACAGTGACAATTGGGGTCACGATGCCGCAAAGTGACGAGACTGTTGTTGATATGAACTACTTCGGGGACACTCCCCTCCTCCCCCCTGCTCCCTTTGATCTCTCTGAACAGTTCCCTTCCCCCCTTGAATACCGTTGATTGGTTGCTTAAACTTTTATTTAACTCTACCCATTTATATTATTGTACACGCCTGATGATGAATTAATCGAAAACGTTCGTTCGCCTATCTTTACTTCTTGAATGTAAAATAGTACACACAAAAGTTACTGAAATATAGCCAGTAACATTAGTATTGTGATTTTCGCTGTCCGTATAGGAGTTGATTGAAGTGGAACGCTCCTTTTTATAAAATGTGTGCTATAAAAACTAATATTACTGAAATATATGAAGTAGTATTATAATTGTACATTGTCGGCAGCGGTCAATTCATATTATACCACGCACTGCTATATCGATCCAACTTTCGCTTAAAAATCTCTAGGGATTCCGACATAACGCATCCAGAGGAGGAGTATTGTAAGAACTGTTGGTTTATTCGTTTTGCAGCTCGAATAACTGTTGATAATGCAATATTTCGTAATGCTGTGCTGCGTTTCGTCACCTGAATATACGCACCCGAGGTCAGAAGCTATGTCGAAGGACAGTCAGGTTAGTCGGTTATTCTTTATGTGTCAGTCGGGCAAAGGGTTTTACACGTGGTTCTCATCGCAGCCACTTCTATATTATCACGCGAAGAGACAACTTGGTCAAATGCGTTCAGGATAGCTCGGCACGACAGCTGCTGTGTTTCGTCCACTTTCCTGTAGAAGGCCGAGAGAGGGGGAACCAGCGTATTCACGTGTCTCTTGAAGCAGTTGATTGAAAGGCAACAGAGCCGAACGGGGGGGTGGGAACAGTATTTAAGTAGCAGTTAAGGGGTACTTGGTCGGGGAACAAGTTCAAACCCAGTGTGCATTCAACTGGAACAAAGGGGTCAACAGTAATAAATTCTTGGAGGAAGGGGACGCGGGTATGCAGTTTAGTTCTTGGAGGAAGACGACTCGGGCACGCAGCGAGCAAATTAATTCCGAAGATTACATTGACGTGGTGAATGTCACAGGTATTCCAAGTTTTGACCACCCTTTTGGAGAAGAAGTACTTCCGAGCCTCCAGCCTGGCCCCAGTCACACGTAATGTGAGAGGATGACCTCTAAAGTTCGTTGTTATTGCTAACTTGAAGAAATCTCATGATACAAGACAGCAGTCCTGAACGCATAATATGCGGAATGTTAGTATCAGGTCCCTCCGAAGCTGTCTGTAGCGCAAGGGAAAGAGATCGAGATTTGACAGCCGTGTTTCATAAGACTGTGAGCCCCGACCAAGGACAAGTTTGGTTGCACGCCTTTGGACCCTTTCGAGCGTGTTGATGTCTTTCGCCGTCCAGGGTTATAGTGGACCTTACCGCCACTGCTGCCAGACGAAAATGACGCGCAAACGAGGCGCAACCAAACGCACGCACAATGTCGCCTCCATTCTGGCCTCGACCCACAGTGGCTTGACCTCATCGGTCTGGACAAAGCTCAAGGCCGATGCTACCGCCACGCCGGTTCGCCCACGCGTGGCCCAATCAATGGCCTTTACGGTTGCAGCCAAATGTGGCGGCTCCCTAGACAGGACTTCAAACCTGGCCCGCCTCGCGGCCGGACGTGTGCTCCGATAGTCAAATCTCTCACAACCTATTCTTCTGTCCTTCTGCAGAATAAACTATTCCTACCAATCTGGCTTTCCCACCGTCTTCTTTCCCTACACCTAAAGAACTGGGCCTGGAAGATTATAGCTGTTAGGGTTAAATGTCTTAGTATTAACTCCTATAGGGTCTCCAAACTTGGATAACCTACTCCAGTTGCGGCCGCACGAAGATTCCGAAGACTTTGGTGATACACTCGTCTTTGGAGGCAGAAAAGGCTCGTTTGACGAGGTACAGCATGTACATCGCAGACGTGGCTACCTTTACGCAATGCAGGGAGGGTTTAAGCGAGGATTTGATTCAGACTACCAGGTCCTTCCGGGCGTTTTCTTCTTTAAGTGGTATGCCGTTTGGTCGGTAAACCGTACAGTTTGAAGGACTGATTTTGCCGACTCGAATGGTGTTGCACTTGTTCTCATTGAACGGCAAGAGCCAGTGGTTCGACCTTTTTTGGAGTCGATTTAAGTTTGTCTATAAGTTTTCGTCATCCGCCGCAGTTCGAATTTCGCGCCAAAGTTTGATATCATCGACGAACCTGGTGATACCGCAGTCCAGTTCGCTGACGCAATCGTTAATGTAGATAATGAACAAAATAGGGCCGAGAACAGAGCCTTGGGGAAGACCTTTCTCAACCGTTACCCTGGCTGACTGTTTGTCGCTGATATGAAAAGCTTGCGTGCGGCCGATTAGGAAGCTTTCTTTCCATTTCAGGAGCCTACCTCTTACTCCTATGCGGCTCAGTTTATAAAGAAGGCGGTGGTACGGCACGCTGTCGAAAGCTTTTGTGAAATCGGAATAGACTGCGTGCACTGAATTTCCTCTATCGACTGTCTCAGGCCACCGTTCTAAACACTAGAGCAAATTTGTTACGCAGGACCTACCTCTGCGAAAACCGTGTTAGACATCTGAAATCAGATAGTTTTGTTCCAGAAACTGCATTGGTTGTTGTTTGATTATTTTTCCATAATTTTGCAACAGATTGCAGCAACGCTGGCCGGTCGATTAGTGTTTGCTGAAACCCAGCTTCCGTCCTTGTAGAGCGGCGTTATCCTCGCGGATTTCCAGTCGGCTGGTAGGCATCCGGTCTCCGGTTTGGAAGAGCGTAGAGAGTGGTTCTGCTAAATACCTGGCGAGCTCTTTCAAAATCCTGGCCGGTACTTCATCGGGACCCGGTGACATAGATCCTTTTAACCCTTAATTTCCTTAAGAACAAGAGTCTCGGTAAATTGGACAGTCTCATCTATTGTATCCACGTCTGTGTCGTTGGCAGGGTAATCGTATGCCGCTTCCTTTGTGTAAACTGGCTGGAAACATTCCGAAAGATGATTGGTTTTTGCTTCATCTTATATCAGGTCTAGAACCTCAGCGGTCCTTAGCAGGGGTATCGGATTTTTGTTTTTGGTAATCTGCCTGGGGTCACTGTAAAACAGTTTGGGGTTTAATGTGGCACGGTTCAGCAGGTCTGCTTCGAAATCCCGTCTTGTCTTACAAATAAGACCCTTGACCCGAGGTCTCTTAGCTTTTTACGCACTTAGAGATGAAGGTGAGTCAATAAGTACGTATAAGCCAATTATTACGCGTTCCTGACAAGGACGATTGCATCATAATCCAGGGACTACCTAAGTCCCCTGCTGACACCCCCAAGGAAAGAAGTGATGCTGACTTAGGGTTACTCCGAGAGCTCCTAAACGAACTGTTCCAACCACCTGAGGAAAATTCTACGGGATGACATTCCGCCCTGGAAGTCGCCTCAACATAACTCAGGAGTCTAGACCGTGACCACATAAAATCGTCCTAAACAGCGACGAGGGTGCAAAACTTCGATTGTCCAAGCGTTTTCAATTGAAGCATTCCCAAATGAGTTTTTTTTAGCCGGATTACGCTCCTGCCGACATGATAAAACGCCACAAATTATTTCTAGAATTAGGGGACGGCGAATCAAAGGAGAACCGAATCGAGTGATTTACAAGGATCAGATAGTCGAACGACATTCTGCCCCCTAATGGATCAAACCGAGTTGAATGACCCCGTAGATACTCCAGTAGATTGCACCGGGGTTAAAAACGGATCGCGCAAAAACTCAAAGCTGACATTTATGTATACTAATGCGCAAAGCTTATTTTCAAAAATGGATAAACTGAAGATCAACGTATCCGACCTCCTGCCACATTTCATTTCGATAGCAGAAACATGGTTGTCAGACCAGATTGACAATCGAGAACTTGGAATACCCGGCTTTCAACTGTTCCCCAAAGACAGAGACAACCGAACAGGTGGAGGCGTAGCAACCTTCGTAAAGAACGGTTTGCATGTTTCTGAAAAAATGGCTAATCTCTCTTGTTCGGAAGCGGTATGGTTGACTGTAAGAGCAGCGAGTTCCCAAAACCTTGATATCTTAACTGTCTATCGACCTTCAAGGAACGATCCTGCAGCCGATGCCCTATTGCTGTATGGGCTTTAAGCATTTGCTAAAAGATTAAACACCCTTATCATTGGGGATTTCTATGCGCCTACCAGCAACTGGAGCTCTACCTCAGCCGATTGTCCTTAATCGGCATTCGACCACCAGCTCCTGCATATAACTGAATCCCTGCTTCTCACCCAGCATTTCACTTTTCCCACAAGAATTCGTGAGGACCAGGGGGTGAACTGCCTCGACCTTGTGCTTCCTAAGTAACCTAACAATATTGACACAGGGAATTGCTTACCCCCACTAAACCAGAATGACCAGTAGTTCTCATGTGGGAATACATGTTATTTTCCCTACCTGGCGTGGCGATTTCGAGCAAATGAAACACAATCTCAGTTTCATGGACTGGGCACCCACACTCTCCGACAACGTTGAGGAAGTCAAGATAGGCGAACAAACGTTTTCGATTAATTCATCATCAGGCGTGTACAATGATATAAAGGGGGTAGAGTTAGCAAACGTTTAAGCAACCAATCAACGGTATTTGAGGGGGAGGGGGAATCGTTAAGAGATCAAAGGGGGGTGATGTGGGAGGGGGGGACGTGTCCCAAAATTAGCTCATATCAACGGTCATCTCGTCGCCTCGCGGCAACGCGTACATATCCAGCAGCTAAGTTAGGATTAGTATTTTCAAGCACTCCACTTCTTCGCCTTGAAAGCAAGGATAGACTCCCGTTCCAGACTTCATCAATGTGCATCTACAACTTTACATCCTCCTGTGGGGCAAGTTACATTGGTCGAATAACTAGACGGCTATCCAAACGCATGCGACATCTAAGGATAACATCGTTTTCCCCTTTGATATTTGTGTTGCTTATGGATTCGACGAATTGAAACGTGTCCTGTAGGCTGCACGGTGCTATATGATGCCGAATCAGTTTCAGCTTTTCTGCCAGCCACTTCGCAATTGCATGATATGGCAAATTGTACATATCAATTATTGGCCGGATTCGAACATCTGGTTTGTGAATCTTAGGCAAACCATATAGTCTTGGGGGGACTGTGCCTGTGGGTTTGAGCGCTTCTAACTCTTGTTAACTAAGGAAACTTTGGTCTTTGAGTTTTCGAAGACAAGTTGTGAGTTGAGATTCTACGCTCTTGGTTTGGTCCTTATTCTGTCTTTCCCTTTTGAACTTTGTGGCTTCAGCCAAGATTGATTCGACCTTGGAGACGTGAACACTTTTATTCATAAGAACGAGACCAGAACCTTTGTCCGGTTTAGTGATGAATATTTCCGTGTTTTGGCGCAACAATTTGAGTTTCTCCAGGAGCTGGTTCGTGATGTGTTCAATGCCTAGAGGTTTAGTTCTAAGGTATTGGTAATAACAATTCACTAGCGTTGATTTGAAATACTCCGCCTCCTCTGGCGTTGTAGGTACTAGATTATGTGTCTGACTCAATAGATTTTCAAATTGCACTTCTGTCCCTAATCTATTCGGTCTTCTATTAGGAAAACAAAATGTGTGTCTTAGAGATAGTACTTCAAGAAGGTTTTTTTCGAGCGTCATGTTAGTAAAAGTATATACGTACCAATCCGGAGCATTTGGAAATGAGGACTGAGCCTTCGCCGGATTGATGCTGCGGAGAAGCAAAGGTGGCAAAAGTGGCTATCCAAACGCATGCGGGAACACCATCCTGCCTGGCTAAACAAAGGCGAGGTAAAGTCAATATCCAGTGTGATTTTGGCTCACTTGGTTGACAGCGGTCACCGGGTAGACGTAAACCAAGCTTTTCGAGTCTTGTATGAAGTACCAGCGAAACACTCCAAGTTCCTGCGTCAACGGACACTTGCGACGGCAGAAGCCGTGGCCATACGACTCACAAACCCGATCTTATGTGCATAGAAGGCCTTCATAGTGGCCTTAAGGCTCCCGTGGCCGAGAACTAACTCAAACTCAACATCCGTCAGCACACCTTCTAGCATGCCACGAAATTATGAGCAGACAGTGACAACTCGTGTCAAGACGACCGTTGATATGAACTAATTGTGGGACACGTCCCCTCCCTCCCCCCACCCCCCCTTTGATCTCTTAAAAATTCCCCCTCCCCCTCAAATACCGTTGACTGGTTGCTTAACATTTTGCTTACTATACCATCTTCATATTATTGTACACGCCTGATGATGAATTAATCGAAAACGTTCGGTCGCCTATCTTGACTTCTTGAATGTTGAATAAGCTTGGGAACAATTCAAAAAGATGCTCCACAACCTCATCTCAAGCCACTGCTCAACCACGCGCAGAAAACTAAGGAACACACCTTGCTGGTTGACTCCATCTTTGAAAACGGAAGAGAAAACTGTGGAAAAGTTCCCTTATTGCTAGGACACCTGAATCCCTCAATAGTCACAAGATGCATAGGAACCGGGTCAAACGTCTCATTGTCAGAGATCGACAGATGTTCGAACGGGATCTGTTAAACCGTGCCATGGTTAATCCCAACTTATGAACAGACCTCGCTGGTTGACTCCGTCTTTAAACACGGAAGTTAACAAAACGAGAAAACTGTGGAAAAAGTCCCTAATTGATAGGTCACTTGAATCTCTAAATAGTTACAAAATGCAGAGGAACCGGATCAAATGTCTCATTGTCAGAGATCGGCAGATGTTCGAAGAGGATATGTTAAACCGTGCCATGGTCAATCACAAAGTCCTTTACAGTTATATAAGGCAGAGTACGCGAAACAAGAATCCTATTTCTCTATTGCAAAATGTCGAAGTGCAGAAATCTCAGGGGACAAGGATAAGGCTGATCAACTCTCTCCGTTCTTCCGGCCCGTCGTGACGACCAAAACCGGTTTTTTATCCCACACTTACGAAGACGGTTCGATTGATACAGTTCTCTTCACCGAAGCTACAATAAGGACTGAGCTTCTAAATATGAAAGAATCGACCTCCCCAGGCCCCGATGCAATTCAGGCCAAGGTTTTGAAGGAGCTAGCTTCTGAAATGGCCAAGCCGCTAACCCTAATCTTCCAGGCATCATTTGTTACTGGGTGCCTACATCCGGATCTGAAGAGAGCAACGAGCACTCCGCTTTCCAAGAGTGGAAGCCGAGCGTCCGCAAATAATTACAGGTCAGTGAGCCTTACGTCGATTTGTTGCAAAACCATGAAAAAATAATTAACAATGGGTTGATGTGGTTCCTCGAGCAGAATCACCTGTGTTCCGAGGCCCAACATGGCTTTCGCAGTGGTAGGTCCTGTCTTACGAATCTGCTCTTCTCACTTGATCGCTGGACCAAAGCACGTGTCGAGGGGAAAATGGTGCATGCTACCTATACTAACTTCAAAAAGGCGTTCAACACCGTCCCTCACCAATACCTCCTGCATCCACTGTGCAGCGCATGCTTTCGCGGGACCCTCTTCTTATGGATCCAAAACTTCTTGACAGGACGGTCCCAAAGAGTAGAAGTCGGTCGCCAGTAGTCCTCAAGGGCACCTGTAGTAAGTGGCGTCCGACAGGGCTCAGTTTTAGGTCCCACATTATTCGTTGTTTCCCTCAATGGCTGTGTCAGGGACCTGGACTGTGATGTCACCTGGTTCGCTGAAGATATAAAAGTATGGAAAGTTGTCCAAAGGACGACAGATGAAAGCCATCTGCAAAATAACTTGAGCAGATGGGAGGACTAGTTAAAGCATTGGCTTATGCCTCTCAATGATGGCAAATACAACTTCAAATCGGCAGTTGTAGAGCATCCAGCCCGATGGTCTGTTCCCCAGACGGTACATAGCTGCAACAAGTTGAGAGTCAGAATGACTTGGGTGTGTGAATTACTTCTTCACTCAAACCAGCGCTGAACTGTATGAAGGCGGCGAAGTCGGCCAGATCTATATTACAACTGATAGGACGAACCCTTATGGGGTTTGAAAAGGTGAGCTTTTCCAAAATATTTGTAAGCTTCGTTCGGCCGCACCTGGAATTTTCTATACACGCATGGAGACCTTGGACTGTCAATGACTATACCGTCTTAGAGAAAGTTCAGAGGCGAGCGAGAAGAATGACCAAAGGTCGGGAAACACTGCCCCATGATAGCAGACTGTCAACCCTCGATCTCTTTCCAAATTCCTACAGAAAAATTCGGGGAGACCTCATACTTATCTTCCATATTATGAATAACCTGGATTAATACTTCGCCCCCCGACGATTTCTTTACCCAGGCTAAAACGCCAACTTTGCGCGGGCATTCCTTTGAACTACGCCCCGGCAAAGCAAGGATCAACGGACAAACTTATTTTTTAGCAACAGAGTAGGTGCAGCAAGGAACGCCCTTCCCGAAGCGGTTGTTGTCTCCGCCTGTGTTAATGCACTTAAGAGCGGGCTGGACTGCACCAAATCCCACCATGGCACCCTCCCATGTAAAATATATTACATTATACTACTAGTAATTAACGAGTAGTTGTAATTTATTACTATTTAGATTACCTGACAACTGTTGTGTTTTCACCCGGAACATGCAATTGAAGTACTTTTTTAAATTCTTCCTTGTATCCATATATTTTTTATCATCTTGCTACCAATAGGGAGTTCAAAGGTGTTCGTCTATCTTCCCATCAATCAACTGGTACTGATACTGATGACGGTAACCTGAAGTTATAAGGATCGGTTTTGGACCCACCTCGTTTCAATTTGTCTGTTTACCGATGACGTCAACCCTTAAATAACTCTGACGCAGATAGGTATAATAATCACAGCAGTTTTTGTCGTAAGGTCTGTTAACCGCACCATTTGAGGCTTTTGAGAAGCAACAAATTCGTGGTAGGGAGATTGCTATGACAAGACCGGACGATAACATGTCAACGAAGGAACGACCAAGTGTATTTTTGCTTTTAAGCATGGAATAAACAATGCTTTTTCAAAGTTCCACTAGGGCCGTTGCCGACAGAACAAAAAAGGCACCTGCGCTCGTCGGCCACAACAGTTGAAAACTTTCCAGAAGGTGGAAAATGAGCTGTTTGTAAAATAGCTGAATACGGCAGCGGAAATGTCGAGAAAGCGAAGAAAATATTTTCTATATTAAAGAATGCGGGAAAATATTAACATATTGAAACTTCAGGAAGACTGGCAGTAAATATAACTCTGTAAACAAGCTGTTGACAAGATTTGTTCACGTTGAACAATGCCTGTAGCTAAGACGCAGGCTCATGCGTACGCTCAGGCTTCAAACCGCGCCTGGGGAGAGCCTAAATAGGAAGAAAAGAGTTGAAAAAGTAGTTGAAAACAAAGACAAAGAGAAATATGACGAGCAAACGAAAATGGGGAGACCAGAAGGCAGAGGAACCCCGGGACCTGCTGAATTTACAGAGTCCTGCGTATTTTGAGTCTTCTGTGATCCTGCAAGTCTTACAGGGGAATCAGCCAGTCAGTAGACAAAATCAGTAGTAAAGGCCTTCATACGCTTTCCAACCTTTTTCCTCTATCTCCCCTCTCTCTCTCCCTCTCTTTCTCCCTCCTGCCCTCCTCTCCTCTCTCGCTGCTCCAGTCAGTCAAAAACTCCATGATTATTTGATCTGTAAAAAAAAGGATAATGGATGGTTTTTGTTCAAGCAGAGTTTATAGCGCACCTCTTGGCCTTCCAGTCCGCTCTTGCGATATTTTATTAAAGATCCGCAGGCAAGGATTCTAATCGGACGGAGACTAAGCAACAAATGAAAACGACCTTGAGTCCGGATATTTTGTGACGGCCCCATCTCCATCGGATGGCAACTCGAGTGCACCGATTGCTCGAGTCAACATAATGATCACCGACAGCGATAGATTATATCTAAACATGAGGACAAAGACCTCTTTTTACAATGACATAAATTGGTTTTTGGACACAAAACACAGCCGGCTTGTGATAAACTGCAGAAAACGTTTTCTTGCTGACCAAGTGATAAAACGCTGGGTTGGAATACATACGATTTGGTTTAAATATCCCTTACTAGGAATATTTTTTATGGTTACCCCGATTAGTCAACGTTTTAAAATAGAAAACCGTCCAAGGATCGCTTTTTTATAAAGCAATTCATTAGCTACCATAGTTTGTTAGGTAAACGATTTGACGGTTGTTCCTTAGAGGCCTGCTGAGCGTATCTGTGTGGGCATCTACCCGGACGATTTCGCTAAGTGTCAAAGTAGTTAAACCACTTGAGAGTGCCAACTATCGTTTACAAGGTACGAAAAAATCTCTCAAGTGAAAAAACTCATGCTATTTTCGTAGGAAGATATGCTGTTTTAGGCGATTGCTGGCAACCTCGAACGCGTACATGTGCTATCCCGTTCAAATGCTTGTTGATTGTGTCGATGATGATCAGGCAGAGGCGACCTGTGTGTAAGCTGATTTATAATGAGGTTGACTTGCGCACACCTTTCTTACTTCCTCCACCGCACCCACTGTATTCGGCTGTCGATTCCGACGATATTCACCATGTGCGCTACAGTGTGGTGGTGGGGGTGATGGTGCGGGAGACGGTAATTTACGCGTAGATTAGTTTTAAGTGAGAGTGGACTTGCGTTACATCTATCACACCTTCTCTTCTCCCGCCCGTCTGTCTCCGCTGTCGAGAAGACCGGGGGTGGGCGAAAGAGGCCGGCACGGCGTCAGCCCGCACCTACGCATGCCACCGCACCTCCCCATTTTCGGAATTTGTTATAAACAAGTAATAACTCAATGAATTTCTTCTGCGCCCATAAGGGTACATTCATGGGGAGCACAAGCCGAATGACACTTGCCATGCCCCCGTCTGCCCCCATGTTGGTCCAACACGTCTACCACGTAGCCAGTCCGTTGTGTAACGATGCTAAGACAAGACCAAAATTGTCCTAGGTTAACTAAAATTGAACAACTGCTGATCTGACTTAGAACCTTATCTATGCGTGCCTCAGATCTGAGTGCCTCCTATGTGCCCCTCGCTTATATCACCACGAATCAGACTGCAGAGACTCAAATCTTCCACAAAACGGTAAAGTCACGGAGCAGAAGCTAAGATGGTATGTTCCATTGCATTCTGATCTCCAGTGTGGAAGAGGCCGATGTTATTTCGTCAGCAGGCAACTTTTAACGCCACATATTTTAGCGTACATCGATGGTTTGACGGCACTTTAGGTGCAAAAATACGAGCTGCACGGGACCTGAATCACTATCCCCTTTCGTCCCCTGTGCAGGAGGGAATTCTGAGTCAAGCTGATTAGAGAGATCAGGGGCAGTGAATAGCGTCTTATAGGGCCTCCATTCATTTTGTGCGGCTAAATTGTTTGCCATACGTGTTTGTCAAAGGCGACTAGGCAGCTCGCTTTGGGCGCTTGCATGTTTGCTTACTAGTCATTCTTTCGGACGATACAGCTGAAGGTTGTGAGCTGACTCTGAACTGTTCCCCTCCCTTCTCGCTGTTCGCAAGGCTCAGCTTCCCATTTTATTCAAGTATTTCATGAGTCTGAGATAAAACTGGTCACATACATTTCTAGGCTGATAGCTGCAGCTAAAAGGCGAACGGTAAAAGTTGTAATGACTCACCCTCCAAGAGATGCCCTGGGCCAAGGAGCAGGAAACTCCGGTAGACTGCACTTTTTCTGGAAAAAACGGCAAAACTGAAGGTGGGGGAGGAACTGTCCAGTCTCTGAACGTGTTGAACCGTTGTGCAAGCACCTCGGACTGGATCCCAGCTATGGGATGAGAAGATAAGTGCATGATTCCTGGAGTAACGGCAATTCCTGTGTTGTATATAATGACAGGTTATGGATGAAGACTTCTGCGCCAAATATCTGATTACGCTATTATATTCCTACAATAATTTCGGGAATTATGAGTTTCAGCTGATTTCAGTCGTGGTATGCACAGAGTGAATGACTCGGCATACGATGATCCAGGTACTAGCTAAAAGCCCGGACACGTGTTTAGCAGATTCCTGTGTCATTGCGTAAGGCAGCTGCTTTCTACAACGTTGTTACACTTCGACCGTTGAGTGTCGATGATATCCACGCATGTTTCAGAGTAAGCTGGAAGGAAACATTTTGAATTGTGCGTGGGTTCGATGATAGTAGACTTGCATCACTTCTATTGCACTCCTAGCTCCTCTTCCGCCTGGATTCGTCTTCATAGCAAAGTCAAGAAAAGGACGCAGGTGGCTGGCACGGGAAAAATCCACACGAAAGCGTACTACCACGCTCATTAGTCCACAAAAAACACTGGATCAGAATTCTACCACGACAACAAGAGGTTAGGGACAGTGGCATGGGTCCCGGCTCTCATGACGTGGGCCTGCGCGGTAATACATTCTATCTTACACCACCTGGTCACAACCTTAGCTTGCGAAGTGTCTTGTACAACAATCGATAGAACACACTGTTCACAAAGGGTGACTTTTACGGTTTTTTAAGCTTCAAGCAGGCATGCGCTGCATTTGCGTTACCTTCTGCCACACCACAACAACATGTCCCCATGAAAATACAAAGCCAATGCTACCAAGGCATGGCATGGGTGCACTGTCTAAAGAAACCAAGCATCAGGGTTGCGTGCGTCAGACCCCATCTGCTTCATAACTGCGCTCTCACATCTTACATAAAATTTTTTTAAAGGATCATAGTAGGAACCAGCAACTGCAACCTTATCCCTCATCATGTGTAATAGCTACTTGTGTGAGCATTTGTCAACGCCATGGTTGTGTACATTTTATGTGACTTTCAAAGCACGTTGGGTTGTTCATGGTGAGGAAACTATGTGCTGGATCCGAAATATGGATCTCGCCAAGCTCTCCCAGGTACTACCGACAGTTCAACCGTCGCGACCGACGAGTCCACTACCTGCCTTACATCAGAATGGGCACAGGGATGGTGACTTGCGCGGTATATACCACACTCTCACCCTCCTTCGTCGCTCATCCTCCTAGGTCTGATATCCTAAAAAAATCAGGAAGAGCCTGGGCGAGATCAAGCAGAGTTGACTATGGTGGCTTGGGCTTGCACATAGGCATGTCATCCCACTCTCCCCGCAGATGCAGCATTTGTTATGAATGTGCATGCCCAATAACGTCTGTTATGCCATTGCCTCTCTTACCGTATTGGTCCAGCGCATTTACGACGTTGCCCCTTGTGTGAGCCACTGCCAAGCTCTCTGAGTGTGGCCGACCGATCTGGAAATTGGGCATTGTGGCTGAGGTGCCATACAGTCGTCGTCCATCGCATGTCACAGTTGAACTCGGACATCGCAGAAGTGCGGGTGTCAGCTATGTTACATTTAGCCGAAGCGACTGCAACCTATCATATTTGAAATAGAGCTGGGTGCGGAGTCATCCCATCATCATCCCATCCCATCCCATCCCGTCTCGCTTGGACGCTATCTTACCGGTGGGTGTATCGGTGCGCACGAAAGGTCAAAAATGAAGTTCACGATGACGTTGTTAAGATAGGAAATAAAAAGGGTTCGTAGCGGCTAAGTGGTGGTTGGACTCAGAGCACTACAATCATCAGGTCAAAACCTAGATTGTAGGTAAAGACAGAAGGCACCAGAAGGAGGACTTTATTGTGCACAGAACTACCAGTTACTTTATAAGGCGGCAGTGGCCACTAGCTTAGTCAGGGCTAAGGGTGACTGCATCCAGTCATGCCTGAGAGTGTGCGTGTGTGAGAGAGGGAGGGAGGTGGCAACTGCTTTTATGTGATTGTCGTGCTAGTTCGAGTTTTGTATGATTGGTCTGTTGAATTGTCCGAGGTGCCATGTGTGGATTCTGCTGCATCAGCCGACGGATAGTGTTCAAGTGATATTGTGATAGCCATGAGTAGACGCACATACGTGTGTGCGCGCAAGGAAGTCAGTCAAAGGTCTTCAGGTCAGCGAGTCGCAAACAGCTGCCTGTGAGGTTGCATGACATCGGGGTAGTGGGCATTGAACAGGGAAGTCAGATAAAATTGCTGGCTGTCCGTCAAAAGATCACGGTCGCACCTTTTATTATTGCGTCACAGGCCACCGAAAACCTTGGTGACCGGTTGAAATTAATGTTAACAGCTATATGTAAAAGTTTAAGTTTCTGTGGGAGAGTACACCCTTTAGCGGCTGCGCTTAGCTTGCAAATTACGTAAAATACAAACCCACCTCTGCTTTTTGCTATACCCCTTCTTAGAAGTCTATCCCCACTTATTGATTCTTCAAACTCTGATAAGCCTAATGAAGGATATGTTTCAGGGGTTCCAAACACTGAACCCAATGACTTCAGTAAAAATTGTAGTTGAATTATTCGAAAATACTATCCATACTAAGAACCTTCAACTTATTTCTACATAAGGTTCAATCCTTGCTAAATAACTCTGCAAGAAATGAAAAAGGCAAGAGCTATTCTCTCAGTAAAGAATTTTCCCAGCGAAACGACGGTCAACATTTACTTGAAGAGAGACGCGTAGCAAATTGGGCAGTCAGTCAGTGTATTTGAGGAAAATAGGCTTAGGCCTCTGAACACACTATTTGTCCCAAATATTACCAACTGCAGCGATGGACATCTGCCACTAATGCGAACTGCGTTTGAGAACAAGCATTATAAATATATCTTTGGGGAAAACTCAGTTTTGCGACTTTTGCAATTTCAGGATACTTATTTAAGGCGTGGAAAGGAAGTCCAGGAAAGGCTTTACAGTAACGCAAATATCTTTACTACAAACATTGCAGTAGCAATGAAAGTAACATACACAGGAAGGATAGGCCCAAATTCATTTGAGCCGCTGACTGGAACTGGGTTCTGTCCGAAGGGTTGCGACGGAAAGCTGCCCAGAACGGCAGCAGTTCCCTGAAGATCTTCATCCTTGCCTCGTCCATTAGCGTGGCCTGAGCCGGCGTGCCTTTTAGAGCCAGAGTCTTGTTTATTCCACGAAGCAGCCGATTTCCCGTTTCATCCTTTAGAGTAATCTGTAACAGGATAACCTAACTCAGAGGTCTTCGATCACCTTAAATGCAACCTTTTTCATGTAGACCAGCGAATTTGAAGAAGATCGAAAATCTGAGATGTTATATAACAAATTACCTCTTTACATTCACCAGGCTAAAAACGTATCGTAGCAGAATCGAGTGTCCTTTAATCTACCCAGTAAATACTTATCTTGCAATCATTGCCAAAGAATGAAAAACACAAAAACGCAACCTCAGCTTTATACTAGTACATGCGAAGCCCCAAGACCTCATATTTTCGTCAGAATATCAACAGAAGTAGACCCGCAAAAAGACAGCACGCTAAAGAAGTAAGTTAACCAAACCTTTTAACTTCAGGACGTCTATGAGGGTGGCCATGTCTACAGAAAACCCCTGTTACATTTAGGAATGTATCGGTCAATGTCTTGATGATCTGAATTCTTGACTATATTTTCTTGCTCTCGAAATGAATAAAATACAAAAAAAGTGTTGTCTAATAGAATTATATAAAAAAGAACGACTACTGACACCTTTTTGATCGGGTACATTAGACCCAGCCACAAGACAAAACACCTCCTTCGTGATCACAATTTCTAGCTTATGTTTAGACGTTGATCTGAAAAGAAGTGAGGAACTATGGTCAGTCGCGAATGATCTGTGTAGCTCCCCTCCCTTAATTAGCAGCTATAGCTAAACGTTACTGAAAAAGATTTGGGACTCCAAATGGTCATTTCCGAGTTGTTAATCGTCTTGAGCCAACGGAGTGGGGGCGTACGCACGTCTCGACCCCCTGGTCTAGTCGGTCACTGAGTATTTTATGTCAAACGCTTGGTCCAGATGAGTTACCGGGCTCACTTTATATCAACTGAGATTGCAAAAATGCAAAAAAATATAAAAGTAACTGTCACTGATCTATTCTGGCTGCAGGCCCATATTTAGGATGGATGGGAAAGAATGGCCGGGAAAAAATGCTTGTGTGCTTGAGACAATCCTCCATTTTATCATATACAAGTTTGATAAAAAAGTTAAGAGGAAATGAATCATTAATATATGTAGCAACTAGACTGTACCTGTATGCTTGGAGGGAACGCGGACTCAAGAAAGGCCGATCGAATGCAAGCCAGCTTATGGCTAATGAGGCTAGGCTCTGCTTTGTCCAGGACGAGCTCCTAAGATTATTAAGAAAAAGCACTCAGTAAACCATATGCCTCAAAAAACAGAAGAGTTTAGACTGTCAGCAATTTGAATGAAAGTTAAACTCCCGAGGTTCTTTTAACTTTGCATAAGTTCAGAAGTAGCAGTAGCGTGATAGTCTGTGTCACAGGAAAAACCACGAATGATTCAGAATGAACAACGCCACCTCATGAAAATCGCATGAATAAAAATTAACGGGACGCATTGATAGGCTAATGGCACACCAGCCCCAAAGTATTCTTGAAGGTTTTTACCCTGGGCCAACTCTCTCGGCTAAGCTACCTTCTTACGCTCAGAGTCGGGCAAGGAAAAGGAGCTTCAGGAACTTCACACAGAACAGGCAAGCGCTCATGTGCAGAAGGCAGAAATAACCACAGCTCCTAGTTAGATATTAGGTCTGTGCCGACCACTGGTTACTGAATAGTCTCTCAGTAGGTACCACTCACCGAGTCCGCAACCAATCCTTCTCCCACTTACTTCAAGAGGGAAGCGAGAGAATAAAGAATGGAATTAGCAACCAGTATCAGAAAATGAACTAGCAAAAAAGGTCAAAATATATTAACTTGTATACTTAGTGAAATATCAGCCGAAATTCTGAAATATACTTTCATTTCTTTCATATTAATTAAGTATGGCTGTAATATTGATGAGCATACGACTTAGTCTCAATATATTTCAGTCATCTCAGGGTACCGGTTTTCGAACGAGCTTAATTCTGACCGCTTGCAAAAAGGGCAAAGGTATTTTAAGTAGTGCTTCTCACATACTCCTACGCCTAGCATTTCGTCCTACGGAAACGGTAGTTATAGGGGTTTTAGGGGTAGGGGAAATAGGAAAGATAGTAAAGGAAACTTCTAGAAGTAAGTGGAAAGTGGGAAAATGTAGCAAAATTTGTTTCCCGCAGCTGCTGGAGTAAAATATTCCGCATGTAAATTGAAGGTGTCCGCAGCGCTTCGCACCGCTGACTTTACTAATCTAACTCCAGAACGGTAAGTTGGCTTTCAGGTAAGTTGAAGAAGACGACCTCTTAACCACAATTTCTATTTTTCGGGAATTTGGAGAAACCTGCATTTTGATAATCGGGGTTCTCTGCAATACGTTAAATGATAATGCAGATTAGGAAAATCTACAGATACAGGGTGTCCCAGAAGTAACTGACCCTTTTGATTTGCTAATAAACATAAACGTAAGGGTGCTTACTTCAGTTTGCCTAATTTCGGTCGGTTGGTTTAGATTGCTGTCGACGGGGCCATTATCCACTTTTTCTTGCATTCCCGCAACTTCCAATACGGAATTAGTGCGATCGCGTTGGTCTCTTCTACATGGTTGCTTTAGGGGGCATCACTCGTCGACTATTGCCTTGGAACATACTATTACTTAGACGGTTAGTAGGCTTACCAGTTATTGGTATTTTTGCGATACAGTAAAGTTTCGGGTGGTGAGCAGCCCCATCTACGAGCATTTCAGGTACCAAGCGAGCCACTAGAGGACAACTTGTTTCGATTGATAAGCTTCCATTCAGTTAACGACCAGTCAGTACGTGTGTGTGCCGGTGGCCGCTGTTGAGTTTTGCTTACAGGGCGTGGGTCCTCGGTCGCCTGCAGCCAATCAGTGAGCTTATGCAGAGTTATTGGCTACGTTTCGCAAGATGAGCGTTTCATAGGACGAGCTCGATTTCGAAACGGAATAAACTGGTTACTCGACTTTCCACTGTATAGCCTTTCATCTCTGGTATTTTTGCGTTGTTTAGCTATAATGTTTTCTTTTCCAGATGACTTACAAGGTACAAAATTAAAAAAGATTTTTTGACCTTGAAAGTATTATTTTTGATCTTACACATTTATCGCATATTCTTTTCCATCATGTTATTCTACCTTTAAAACCATTTTAAAACCGGTCCCGTCTCCTGACTTGAGCGCTATAGTGAATTTTTGCCGGAACAGAATTTTGATGGGAACGCCTGGTGGCCAAGCGAAGTGGATCCACTGCAAACAATAAATAACACTCAACCGGATTTGCGATACGGAACATCAAGTCGAAGTTTTTTCTGCTGACTCTCATTTATTCATATGTTTGCCCTTAAAAACGCTGCATGCTTCTTCTGCGGACAATTTTTGTGGTTCTCAAAAAAAGGGGAAAACAGTACGCTTCGACTTTCTTTGAACGATCGTTTCCGGCTTGCAAACTCGCATTCTATGTTAAAAAGACATTGATAATTGATGGAATCTGCAGAACATACCCGCGAATCATGGCTTGCGTTTAATGCAAAAGTTCCAATCAGCAACAAATTCGTCTAGTACAAAACAATGAGACTTGCCTTAAACCGTAGGGACTCAATATAAAAGATGAGGTCATTTTCCGCAAAGTTTCTACCAGTCCTGACGCCATTCCTGGCAAGATACTGGTAGAACAGGAGGACTTGGAATGTGAGCGGGTGAAAGACACAGCTTTCCAGGACCTTGGTCAATTCTTGGCGATCAGCCGGTGTGGGTTCCACGCGATAAACAGGCTCGATGAAAAAGAGAGACATTTTGAAATATTTGAATATGCTGATTACCAGAGTACTTTGAGGAAGCCAAACTCACTTTCGAAATTCCAGAAATATTAAGTTGGGCAGACTCCAAACGTTGTTTCCCCCGCAGGTGTGCGAAGCTCCGCGGAGAAATGCCAGCTTCAGCACTACGAACCTTCATGGTAAATTAAGATTTTATACAATACTCTCCATAGCAGGTTTTGAAGCAGCAAGTTTCTGTGATAAAAAATAGAATGTTAAACCAAGATCAGGAATAGACTGCCAGCCACAATGAACCAGTTCATTGAAATTCGAAATTATGGGACGCACCAATTGAAAAGACGATAATTGTCACAAGTGCGGTGTCCGAAGGCAATTCGGTAAAATTGTTAATTCATTTTAAGTCATTTTCAGACCACACACGTTTATCAGTTTTGCTTGGAGAGGTGGGTGTTAATCTTGGAGTTTTTAACAGATTTACAAAATTCATCTGACCTAATTTGGAAAAAGTTGGGGGTTCGCACCGAAGAAAGCAAATGCGAAGTTGAATTATAGTCAATACTTTGAACCTCCTAGCTCCGAGGAACCGACTGGGAGCCATGAGGTTCGAACCATAATCAGGTCTCCGAGGTTTTCACAATTGGGTCAGACGAATAACGAAGTTATAATTCAGTAGAGCGTAAGGTTCGATCACAAACTGGGAGCACGGCCTGATTCGTGGACATAACCAACGAGTTTTGCGATTATCAGGTAGGAGATTGCGCAAGAACAATTCAGGCTGATAAGTGGCACTGCCTTTAAAGTCCTTTGGCCTCTATGGCTCAACAAAGTTTGTTTGCAAAGTAAAAAATACAACCAACTAATTTACATCACACTCACGACTGATGTTATGCGGAGATGCTTTGGTTAAAAAACATCAACAGTTGTGCTCAGTAAAAACGTGTTTTCAGAGGCACTTGCAAATACCATGACTACATTTTAGTCGCATTGACGCCTAGAATTCTGTCCTCAAACCATATCAAGTAATAAGTTACTGAAAATTCCTTTTCTAGGGGTCACCTTTCCTTTATCAATAGGTGCAGTCCAAGTCGTGGCCATATATTTACAAACACCTTACCTTTATCCAATCACCAAAGGGCTGGTTTAGCTGACCAATCAAATGCTGCTCCAGGCTCAAAAGCACAGACGTTTTTGAATGCTCCTTGTCTTTTTCCAGTAACTGGCGTAAATTTTGTGGCAGATCTGCCAGCTTCTGTACGGCACTACTCAAGAATGTGCAGAAAAAGATAATGAAGAATGTATACTACAAAGCATTCTGAAAAGCATAAAAACGGATACCCGACCTCGCTCGATGGAGCTTCCTCAATACTACATGAAAATTCGTTAAAATTTAGGCGGCTCCTGCCTTTGTAGGCCATATGTTCAGGCTGAATGCTCAGTGCCCATCGATGATTTGCCAACGTCCACAGAGTCTACGTCGCATTAAAACGTCACTGTGAAACAGACTTGAACAAAGTTTCACGTTAATAGGTTATGCAAGATGAGAAAGGTATTTTACAAGGGCACAGTTTATCAGCTAAAAGAAAGTATCTCCAAAGAGTGGATACACTTTCAATTTGAATAAATGAGAAGTTTTCAAATTAGTATTCAGATCTTATCTAAATCATTTAGTGCATTTTCACTCGTCTTACTGCTTCTTTTTGGGAGATTAGGATGAAAATAAATCTCAAAGTTCAACGCTTCCTACCTTATTTTTCCCTCACAGAGAAGAAACCCAATGCATATACAGCTTCATAATCTTCCCGAAACACTTTGACGACTTGAGAAAGTTAGAGCAGTCTTTTGTGGTAAATTATATACAACATCGGCCAAGAGTCGGAGAGCTCCCAACAACGTTCGGGTACCGTTATGATTTAATTATAGATTAAATAAATTAAAATTGATTTAATTATGGAACTACCCAATATATACCAACTGTTAGGGAAACGCTAACCCTAACCCTAAAGCCAACCCTAAACGTAACCCCTTAAAGGTTATTGAATCCCAACAATCAAATCTACCCGAGAATCATAAGCAATAGCCCTTAAAACTAGGCTAAACAAGCCGGAGCACAGCACTTATTTCATAAATACATTAACCTCTTTGACAAAAATCATAAATAAATCCCGCCCCCTCCCTTATAGTCAAAAAGGCACTGCTAACCTTCAAGGACATAACCCGTTCTTTGACCTCCAGCCAAAAAAGCCACAAACACTTTATGCCTACCGAATAGCGAGTAGTCGTTTGAAACTGTGTCAACGACTTCTTTAGAATGTTCGGCTTTGCCGATGCATTTCTTAAATCCTATGTACCAAGAGGGAGTTCAAAGGCGTTTGCCTATATTTCCTTTAATAAATTTGACTTGACTTGACTTGACTTGAATACAATTTCATTAGTAATGTAATAAACTAACGACACAGCAGAGCAGCATTTCCGGTCGTCACCGAGCTCCAGTACACCTCTTTGTCATCTGAAATCCCGAAGCTTTAGTTCTAGTATTCGGTACTGCGTTTAGCTGACATTTCTGTTACCAGCGGAATACACATTTCGCTAGCAGCGCAGTTGTGCAGCTATCTTACTGGTGTTTTAAATCACACAATAGTGGGTTCCTCCGTAGAACTTACCCACAGACGCGGTGGGTCAGGATTACTTCTATCGACTTTCACGACATCATTGAAGCCCTAGTTCCCGCATAATAATTTAAAACAACAAGAATTATTGGTTCCAACACATTTCGCGAGGACTTAACAGCTGCAACCCATTTTTCCATGACATAGATAAAGGATGGAAGTATACAGCAGTTTGAATTTTCGGAGCATGTCAATGTATAATAGAAAGAGTCATTGTTCACTGCAAATAATAGTCATTTGAAAGGTCTTGCACTAAACCATCATACAGGAAAGAAAAAAGGGGAGCAGGAAGTTAACGTAAATCACAGTCGGGATTACCAGGGAAATTGGGGACTGGCCACTTGGTTTAGCTTATTGGATGAGTCGGGTTCCTCCCTTTCCAAATGGCGCAGGATTCGATTTGTTCGTGCCCGGAAAAGTACTCGGAAGGCTGTTTTCAGGTCAACAAAGTGACCATTGTTTAGCAGATGATTAGTAATCGAGGACCGTGGTAGTCTACTTTCTTTCTAGAAAAGCCAATTCGGCAAATATTCAACGGCCCTGGCTGCCAGTTGCCTTTGCGTACGCCCAAGGTAATTGCATCCGCAAGCGCACGTGAATTCATACACAAACTTTGGGGTGGCGTGCAACGGCAAGGCATCCTTTGTCCAATTTATTAGAAGGATTTTAGTAAAACTGAGGAAAACGAGTTTAGCTGTGAAAATTCAAACTGCAGTATGCTTCCATTCGTCATTTATGTTATGCAAACACAGGCTGCAGGTGATAAGCCGTCAATCCAATTTGTTGGAACTAATTAATCTTGCTGCCTATACCTATTTTAACACGACATCGTAAGAGTCTTGAGAGCAGACCAATGAGGATGCGCTCATAAACATAGTCGGTGGGTGTGTGAAAACGGACTAATAGAATTGACATACAATTAACGGATACTTAGGCTTTACGTTAACGATACAGTTGGCGCACAGTCGATGCAAGGGAAGAAATAAAGCTGATAAACTAATGTGCAAGCCCGGTCCCGGAGTAAACTCACACTTCAGTATATATAACAAAAGGAAAAAAGGAGCGAAGGAATTAAATATTGAGTTCAACAAGTCCATAGTTTTAAGTCAGGAGCATCTCAACCATTCTCTGCACCAAAAGGTACCCAATAACGAGACAACTGAAAGACCCGTTAAGACTTATGTAACATATTACACAATTCCGCAATGATAGCATTTTGAAAATAATTATAACCTGTGGATCTCCAAAGCCTTCTCTGAACGCATTCTTGCAAGTTCTAGGCGGTTTTCTGGATTTGGAAGGGCTAAGAAGTCCACAATTTTGAGGAGCAGTATCTGGGAATCCAATAACTTTTGGTTCTCCTCAGGCGAAATTGATGATCTTAAGGGACTGGCTGGGTCACCGAGATACATTTGAAAGAGTAGCAACAACCTAATAGAATGATAAGAAAAAAAAGCAAATCGTAAAGGGTAACGGGAGAATTGCATCAAACGTCCCAACGCAATCAGAGCGAACTTGAAAATGCGTCCGTAGACAGTGCTCGCCGATAAGTTCGCAAATTGTGGTGACTGCCATATTAGGCAAGCCAGAGCGTGAGTAGATTGTGAGAACAGTAATGCAAAGGGGGTGCGTTTCAGTGTGTTTTGAAAATACGAAAATCGGAAAAGTTTTTGAGCATCGCCTGATGCTTGCTTTTTCAGTTAAAAATGAGGTCATTTGGTCTCCCAACTGCTTTCTAATTGCGCCTATTTCATGTAACAAAGTCCACCATGTGCTCCACAGGAGGGTGGTGCAGGGACGATGACATGCGTATGTGTTATTTATAAGTGATATTAGGCTTGCGTTGCAGCTAGCGCACTCTGTCCACCTTCCCGCCCGTGCCCGGTGTCATGGCAGAGTAAAGAAGACCAGGGGCGGGGGCGGGGGCATGTAAAATGATGGACGGAGAATGCATGTCATGTCAGTTACTGTCTCCCACTTTCATTCTTAATCGACTTGCCTTGGACGAACCTCCAGTATATGTGAGAGGGAAGAATAAGTGAGAATAATTCCTCCCAAATACAGTACTTACTTACTCCCCTAAACAACTAACGACACATTTAAACAGTACTCAAGTGATTACAGTAATGCTTTGGGAAGTTAACAAACGACGACGTTAATTGGTTCAACTTGGAACTGGGGATCAGGCCGTAGTGATCCCCTTACTTGTGCGCCTTTTTGGTGCCTTCACTCAGATGATAGCCGAGGATCCGTGGATATTGCCTGATTCACCTGGAGTCTAGATCATGTGCAATACGTGTGGAGGGGCTATTTACTTTTGTCAAGGACTGCGACCAATCATACTTCTGCTCGGCTTGAAGTGAGTAGGTTATTGGTGCATGCGTGAAGGAAGAGTCAGTGAGTAAGATGAAATGCAAGTCTACATCACTTTCCATAAGCAAACTGCTAGACTCAGACCATACAGCAGGGGTGGACCTCTTCACCTACAACAGGCGAACTACAATGATAATCTGAGCAGATATCTTCAGCTTTTCAGATGATGTTGCCCAATCGATTATACAGCTTCCTTCTGGGTTTTTAATCTTAGCTTAGTTCCTGATTTTTGCAGTAAACCATAAAAGAACTTCGAAGGAGCTTCGCGAGTTTCAGTCTAATAAAATAGCAAGCCCTTGGGCAGCCGTAAAAGGCCTGTGTTTAAAGGAACTCCATAAATTAGCTGCGGAACAACTCCGTTGTTTGTCGAAAACGAAAAGGACAAATCCCAGTTCAAACCAACCGCGTTTATTTCTCTTCCCAAAGTACGACTTGGCGAACTCAATTATCAAGCTCTTGATGCCCCTAGTTAAACGCCCATTAAAATGGCTTATATAAACCAATGCAAAGAAATACATTAGATTAGGGACATACGAATAAAATGAACTACAGTGACAGCGATAGGAAACAATATTATTCCTGTGCGTCATGTTACGCCTGACTTTCATTTCAGGATATCCACCAATCGAAGCTGTAGGAGAACTTCATGCCGGGTACCACAACGGAAGAACCATTGCTCAAAGAGCTGCTTCTTTTTAGGTTTGGGAATATTTACACAAAGCAGGGTTTTTCCTTTGGGTTCTTAATTGCCTTACCTGGCCAGAGATATAGCTTTTCAATAAACGAATATCTGATGCTTATGACTTATCCATTGGAATTTGGTACAGTTCTTTTTGATGTTACTTGCATCGCCCAAAAACAGATCCCGTGAAAACCCCTTTCGGGATATACTGAATATTGTTGGCCCGACTACCTGGGACGCAGAATACAGCGTTGCTTTACCTAAATTCTTCATATGTCAATGAACAGGTGGGGAATTGAAAATTACAGTGTTCAAGAAACTGCAAAACATTAGATAAGTGACTGTATGACCATCAGTGCTGACGCTGTCCTCCCTTTGTCCCACAAGTAGGTGGGCGCAAGGAAAATGATCTGTGAAGCATCTACCGTATTCTCTTCTCCTCCTCCACCTGGGCCCGAGATCAAGACAGAGGCAAGAAGATCGAAGGTGGTATCGGACGCAGGTGGCCGGCGCGGCGTGAACTCAAACCTAGGTATGCCACTGCGCCACCTGGTCTACGTACATGAAACCAGAATGTCACACAACAAGAAGAGGATGGGGCCGGCGGTTCGGATTCTAACTGAGTGGGAGTGCCATCAAGACCATAAAGACTACCACCTTCTTCAACGGCGTTGAAACACGTTCAACCAGACAAGAAGACCGTAGAGCTGGATGACTGTGCTTTCGTACATTCTACAAGGTGAATGGCTATCTAGGCAAGTGGAAGACGATTAAAAATCGGAATCGATTGACCATGAAGTCCAGAAAAATGGATGCGTAAAATACCTTCCGATCAGTTAGGTATAACGGACGACATACTGAGTCAATCAATCTTCTCCGACGTGGTGACTTATTAGATAGGTGGCCCACTGCCATTGTTGCCACAACAATAAAGGCGCACACGTACCGAGACAGCGAAAACCAAGACAGTAAAAAACTACTCCGAATAGTCCTGCAATTATTGTTTAAATGTTTTGAGCAATTTAGTCACATGCAATAGTTTTAACTGTTCTCGATGTCGGACGCTTAATACATTTTTCGCAAAAAGTTGCTGTTCTTCATTTTTGAATTTGCGCTCGCAACGCGCAACTGAAATATGCTAAAGGCAGTATCCGTGGAAATGAGTCCAAAAAGCGATATTGGACTGGATTGCGAAGGCACAATTCATCGTAAAAACTTACTGTCTCTTTGAGAGGACTTCATTAAGCTGAGGCACATCAATTGAAGCCTCTTCAGAAACGCTGGAAGTCAATTCAAGTGACCATTCATCTTCGTCCTCAAGCGATAGTTCCGACTTCTCCCTGTGATCCAATTTAGTATGTCGATGCTGAAATTTGGAAAGGCGTTCGCAGATCAAACATCAAGCAGTCTACAATTAAGCAAGTACCTAGGCTGTAAGTATGGTAAGTTACAACGTCAGTCTACAATTCACTCCGTCGCCCCAGTAAAGATGCAAGAGGTCTAAAAAGACCTGCTGTTAACAATATGGCAAGTCTTCCGCCATTGCGGATTAATTTCAGTCAATTAAAATGGTTGCTTGAATCCCGTTTACGAGAGGCAAAGGGAATAAAGAAAAAAAAACAATAAATAGTTTTTTGCTTTAAGCATTTGCACACAAAAATAGTTGCCCTAAGTACAGCCTTCACATAATCGCAATTGCAATTAATAGCCTGTTCTAAATTATCCTTCAAATTCTTTGACGTAAACTAAGACAGAATTAAAAATGGGGCACCATCTACGAATTTGCAACCACTCAAAGTGTTTACTAGTTCACCTCACGTCTACCATATATATCCATGGCATTAAAGTCAACCACTAGGAAGACGGACTTTTGATGAGCTTCCGCCCACCTATTGAAGCAACTATCTTCACAGAGAAAACGGAATATAAATTAACATCCAAAATTTAACAAATAAGCAAAATGTGATGGCCTTATGCTGATGACAGTTCTGACATAGCGAAAACTGAGCAAGTTCGTCACTTTCTAGCAACAGTAAATTAGTTAACTCTAACTTTCATCGCCCTGTTGAATGCCAGAGGAACTTACGTTCCTTCATGGAATGGTACACAAAACCACTAAGAGTCTACTGAAGCCAAATTTATGCTGCAAGCTATTAAACACTGACCAATATCTCGTTTTCTGTTCTTGTCACTGTAGTCAAAGTAAGCGAGGAATTATCATTTTCTATAAATGGAGGGCTCTGCATAGCATAACAAAAGAACAAATGACATGCACACAGCACTGCTCCACACCCTTCTTTGAAATATACTTTTATTTACCTCTCTACAGCATTTATATCCTTACTGTTTGTATGTCTAGTTCGTTAGCTTACACACACGTTCTTCAAATGTTTAACGAAGAAGGCAGTTTGAAATAAGCGCAACAATACACTTTACCGGGCTGCGCAATGTAAGCACAGCCCTTAACCGATCTCACACAAGTAAGGAGAGGTGTTGCCACAAGTAGCGTGCACGCTACTTGCGTCCAATCTCCCCATCAGACAACTGACCGGCTCGGGCAGTGGACTGATGTCTGCGAAAGGCAAGATAGAATGAGATCGACTACGAGGACTCCCTTCTCATGGTATTCCGTGCTGCATACTCCTTACTATAAACAACCTGATGCGTTTTGAACTATCATGATGCACTAAGAGCCTCGGCTTTGAAGACTGCTAATTGAGGGGATAACTCGGTCCTCCCAGGACAGCAATATTTCTTTCTCCATTTTGCCTATATGGCACTATGGGTTGGATGGGATTTGAGCTGCCCCCTCATTTCTTGGGAAACCTAGTCCTTAGTGCATATATCGGGCGTCTGTGGTACATGTAGATGGGCTATTTATCTGCACAAGCCAATGCGCCTTGTCCCACCACCGTTTATCTGGCATTTGGTTTTAATTTTAAATGCCTTACCATGGATACGCCCCAGCGCATTATGCTTACACGAATAAAATAGTCAGGTATTGTATACAAATAATATGTCGGGCTTGCGCATTCAATAATTACCACATCTTTTCTTGTTTCCACGAAAAAAAGAGAGATTTAGATAAAGTGCAGCAAACTGACCCTCGAGGGATCATTGTGTAGTCCAGTAAAAATTAAAGCATCAGCTATTAGGCCGCATAATAGCCTACCGACTGATTAAGATTTGGTGATCATCACTTTTAACTGCTTAAACTTAAGGAAAATTGTTTTCTCCATAAGAACAGAGGACGGCTAACCATGCTCCTAGAAATGGCAGTAGGTGACCTTATTAATTCTAAACCATGATTGCTGCCAAGAAAGGCTCTTTAAATGGGGTTACAAGACAGATTACTATGCAGCATGATTCCAGAATTTGCCATACACGTCATGCTCTTCACCTTTGATTGCGGGTCTTTCATACTACCTACCAAATACTCATTCGCTAGAATGGTCGCATACACACTATGAATCTTTTCCCTGTTGTTTCTAAAGCCACAAGAACAAGGCATGATTGGTTCAACTTCTATCTGGGTTCGAGGGCTACAGTAGGAAGGAGCCATCGCAGACTGACTTTCCGTTCTGAGCGGAGGATCGAGTGAGCAGCGTTCAACGCCAGAGTTATTAGCGCACGGTGATAGTTCAAGCACGAAGCAGGCTGATTAGACTGAACAAGCTGCACTGACTACCGTGGAGACGCAGTCCCCCAGTTGATCTCAATTTTACCTGTCTCTCACAGGTATCAGTCAACTATCCTAGTCGGCCAGCTATGTGATGCGGAAATTTGGCGCAGGTAGCCTGCGCCTAGGCGTGCCATCACACTCCATCCCTCATGTTCGGAAGTTGTTATGAGAGTGCAACGCAAATAACGCCTTCTGCACTCCGAGCTGGCCCCCGTGATGGTCCAGTGCATCTATCACTTGACCATTTGTAGAGGCTAGGTCCTGACACGACGCATCAGACAGTAATGACTCTCACTGATCGGATTTGTCTGCTGTTAACTTTCCGCCCACATAAAGTGTATCTAGCTGATTGCAGCTGAATGCTTGTGAATCAAGGACTCAGTAGAAAAATCACTACAGGTATGTGCTGGCTTGGGTTCACCTATTATGCCTGCAGCCTGAAATGGGTTCGGTCCTGGGAGCAAGTCTCAACAGCGAACACAGGCACACACACACGCACTGACAAGTAGTTAACTGAGTGGAAGCTCGCCAAGCGAAACAAATATTCTGCTAGTGGCTCACTCTTTACCTGAAATGCTCCTCGATGGAGTTGCTCGTCACCCAAGGTTCCAGCGTAATGCGAATTCGAAGTTCGTGGCTAAGCCAATGGTGTTTGGTCACGTTTGCAAGGCTGACGAGGTCGGAATCGTTGAGGGAGTTTGACAACCTCAGGAGCCGCGAGCTGATTGAGTCATGATTCTTCTTTCTGTGGGTTAATGGCAAATGTCGAAAATGCCCCCTCCTTGCCACTCAGCACTGAAAGTGCATTTGATTTTGAGACGCTCATTCGATAGATATTTCCGCTACATTGGGAGTGGCATCCCAAAAAGCAGAGACTACAAAAGACTCCAAGAGCACAATTCCACCATCTCACACAAGTCACACCAAAACATCACCGCAGCTGAGGTTCCAGAGCCTGAGCTCGAATAAGGCTGGTTGGTGATGATTAATAGGACAGAAGTGATCTTTTTGAGTTTCCTCGTCTTTGTCTGTACTTCTTGTACGTGTTACCACGCGATGGGTTGCGAGGGATCTCGACAGATGTTCATGATTAATAGGAAAGAACATGACTAGTTGTGCAGTCGTATCGACAAGTCAAACTGTCCACGCGACTTTATGAAAGTCCAGTGTATGCTAACCAAGAGTGGCTCTTTGTTCTGTTTTTTCTTGTTTAGAGTTCAACATAGTTATAAAAAAGATGATACGGTTATAACATTACGAAAAAAGAACAAGTTTCCGAAAGGTTTCAGGACCAAAAACTGACCTTCGTTGGCTTTCCTGATTTTCCGTGATGAATGGATTGCAGGAGCAGTCGGCGTTGGCGTTCCCGCGATTTCGTAATTTCAGCCAGTGCTGCCAATCTTTGTTTACGTTCTCTTGGGGTCATTAACTCCCAAGCCGTCTTCTTGGCTTCAGTCTTCACCCTTTAATGCATTGAAGGCATATGTTGAATGCAGCAAATGATCTAACTCCTGGGGTTAGAATTCTCAAGTTTTCAAGCTGTGGCTAGCGCCCCTTCAGGCTTACTCTTACGGGAAGGGGTCACGATCGCTCGTCGAGGAAGCCTGTGTACAGGCATTTAACTCTGAATATGGCTACGCGGACTACATTTTGGCTCAACTTGTTATTATTTTGAAGAGGAAATATGAGTGAAAGCTTATCTACTGTTTTGTACGAACGAAGAAGCAACTAGGACACAATCAAAACGGTTTGTTTGATTTGAAGGAATGCAATGATCAAAATCCAGATGATTATTCCGGGCAGCATCAGATTTTGTGCATTTACTCATTAAAGTTCTATATAACATCTTTTGCTCAGGCAGAATAGTTTCCTAAATTATTTGATCAAATAAATAGTTTGAACGGTTAGTCGGAACTCAGCCTTACTTTCTTCTCAGGCAATTTTCAGAAAGATATAATTGCTTCTTTAAAAATTCCACTTTGTAGATCTTTCCAATCATAAGTCTTGGAGCGCAATCATATTACTATAGATCATGATATTATAGCCTATTTCGATATTTTTATCTTTAATTTATTGAAGCATTTTTCACAAATGACTGGATGCTTTGGTCAATGCGTTTGAACCGGTTTCTTATTTATTAGGGCTTTCTAGGAAACTGACGCCTGTTTTATGAGATCACCTATTGCTGGGCGGTCGGAGCTAAGTAGTATGGTTGATTTCCAAAAAATGTTTTACACTGGCAGGGCATATGCGCGTGATCACAGCCAATCAATCGTATGATTACGGATCCCTAATTAAGCGGCTCATAACCGCAACCCTGGAATCCTTCAGAAACCTCCATAACCCAACTGTTTTTATCCCCAGTCCCTTGTACAAACACGCATATGTTGATTATCAGTTCTTAAGTAAATGGCAAGAACCTTAGTTATCCGAGGTTTTCGCACAGAAAAAGTCTTATAATTTTTTTCTGACCAAATCTTCATGGACTAAGGAGACCGTGGTATAAAGTCACATGTACCTCTACAATGGACCTCATGAAAGAACTACTGGACCAACGTGGGGGACAGATAAGAGCTCGGTAGGCGTTACTAGGATATTGAGAAGACACAGATGCAGTCGTTGGGACAAAAACTTTATTCACCTGACGTTTCGGAAATTTTCTCTAACCCGTCACTAGAGAAATTACTGGTGGATGTGTATCCATTACAAGTGCCGCACATGGGGCGTGTGGTGGCACGCCCAGGAACAGGCCCACGCCGCGCCAGCCACCTGTGTGCGGTCTGCCCGTCAGTTTTTTGGACCCTGTCTTGAAATCGGACTCGGGTGGGTGAGGAAGAAACGGATGCGACAAATTCGGCGCTATTACTACCACGCTATTACTACCACGCGCAACTCATAGCCCTAGCGTTCACCGTGCCGTAGGGTACACATAGTCGGAATCGACGGTCGAACTCTCAGTAAAACTGGAAAATTCGAGACGACTGTGCTGTCTCCATGTCCGAATTCCTCTTTGTTTAGTCTGAGGATTGCAGAAGGAATCACCTCAGCTCTATTGATAAAAATCTGCGCCTCAAACTAAAATGCATCCAGGCGCTTTTTAAAACACTACAAACCCTTACATCAAACTTTAGTCTTTGTACCTACGAAGGCGACATTCGCTTCGGATAAATCGGAAGTGTCTATAAACACTACTGGGTTCCAGGTTTCCTTTCGCCAGTGTGAAATAGTGCAATTAATAAGTTCATATTATTCAGAATGCCCACATTCCCCACAAATGCCGTTAATCTCATTGGAAAGCATGTGCACGTTTACCCTTGCGTGCTGTTGGCATGCTCTCGACAGCGTCTCGCCGTTGGCTGCGGCTGCAATGGCTTTACGCTTCTAGTCCTTTCTGTTTGAGGCTCATTGGACAGAACGTTAGCCAACCTGAATAGGATGTACTAAATACACGGATTTTCAATTAGACTGTGCGTTTTAATAGATTTCCTCGTGGCTGATCGCATTTTGTTTCTCTGCTGTGTTGGTGTTTTAGACAGCAGTCAAGAACGTATACGGTTCGTTTTCTTGCTGAGTACCAGACCGGGTCGTACCACATCCCATTTTTCAGTGAAGAGGATTAACAACCTCTTGATCGATGGACCTCGAGTTTTATTCTCACACACCTTTTGGATACGAATAACCGAGTCGATACTTACGAAGACTTTCAGGTTGTCTACCGGACACCAGCCAACTTCTCCAACGGGTGCTAGTAACAGCCGAAGCAGGGATTATACGGCTAGCGAATCCAGTGTTGTGTTGTCAGAAGACCCTAGTACAAGTACTATCACTTAGGCCTCAACCCCTGTTGACAACTGTTAACTTCATGCAAGTGACAGTAATTTTCACTCCACCTACCCGACCCATGACCAACACTTACAGCCTATCCTACTTGCCCCCTTCCCCCAGCGCAATGACCTGTAAATATCGATCTCACCGTGCGGGCGGCGTGAAAACGATAAGTTGTAACCATAAGAAACTTATTAATTCTGTTCAACTATAGTATTCTCTTTACCAACGCAATTATATCGGCCCGATGGCAAATTGCCAAAAACATATGTTTATCAGATAGGCTTTTCAAGTTAAACATGGAATTTTTTGCGGAAATGAAACATTTTTTCAACAATCCTCTCTTTAAATCTAAAATGTCCTGCCCTATTACAAAAACTTTGGACACACTGGACGGATTTGGCTAATGTTGTCTGTTTTGTGGCTATGAAAAAAAAACAACTAGACTCGTTAACTTTCCAAAATGGCAGGTAACCGTTTCGAATTTTAAAATCGAACCTGACCTCGCATCCCTCAAATGGGCCATAATTCTTCCGGGTTCGACGAAAAGGTCAAAGGCGCTAGGCGACTCCGGGGGCTCATCGAGATCCAGATGCCGGCGAGATGCCCTGAAAAGCATGCAATCATACTGCTTTAGTAAATTTAGTAGCCCCACAAGGGCATTATCAACTGCCTTCGGGCGAATGCCTCATCAGTTAAGCTAAATCATCTTCATGTACGAGAAGACATTTTCTGGTGAAAGTAGCGATGTGTTAGTGCTATGAATTTTGGCTTAGAATGCGGTGCTTTAAAAAATCAAAGATGAGCATGCTGCTGGTGTTTTAGGCTTTGGTAGTCTCTAACCCCTTTTGAAAATGTCCACATTCCCAAGAAGGGTCGATCTCGTTGGAGCGTTCGAGCCCGCGTTCCAGACGCTTGCTTTTGTCCCGCCATTGGCTGCAACCACAGTGCCTGCTTACAAGCTTAGTTTGTGAGAAGTTGTTCAGTTCTTCTCGAACTTTCTCCCTGAAGCCTATTGTACAAAATACTAGCCAACCTGAACGGGGTGCTATAAAACACCATTCTTCTTTTGGCGGAAATAAATGGAGGTTTAAAAACATTTTCCCGAGGCCAGTCGTGTTTTGTATATCTGTCGTGTTGGTGTTTAAGAGCAACAGCCGAGCACACATACAGTTCGTGCTATTACTGAGGATCTGGTCGGGTCATAACACCGCTACCAAAACTGAGTTCTATGTTACCTGTAACAGGGGGGGGGTAACGTTTCTCGTGTCATAACTCTAACCTCAACCTTAACCCTAAGCCAACTCCCTCTGAAATTTAACGCCTACCCGTATCTTATGTCTGAGGTCCGCTGAAAATGCACAGTGGTAAAGGGTTCTATTGAATGAAAGCAGTGAAGCATCAAGCACTTTATCCATCGAATAATACTTTTTTGTGAAGTTCCAGGATGATCAAGTAATGCAATAAGAATAACTCCAGAGTTAAAATATTAACTTTGAAACGGAAAGCTTATTCAAGGATTGAACGAGTGACTTACACTGTGAAGTCGAAAGCGTCCTGTCGTAAAAATTGGAACCACAAATCCTTGAGCCGTTCCAGACAGTGACGCAAGATCGGCTTGAGGATATCAATGGGAACTACTCCTCTGTGTTGCATAATTTGCCTTTCCGCGGGCCGGATCAGGGCTTCGGGTAATTCTTGAGGGAGATTTTGGAGCCATTAGTAACATAAAGAGGAAGTTGTAACGACAATGTAATACCTGTGATTATGAACTAAAATCAGTGCAGTGTAGAATCGGAGCGCAATTACTTCTACCCACATCCCATGATCCAAAGCTGAAAGTGTGCATTGACGCAAGAAGTACAGTTAGGGGGAAAAGCTACCACAATGTCACTAGTTAATGAACTTTCACAGACCGCTAAGGGATCTCACTTTTCCTGCTCCGCCCTTGCCTTGGGTCTTATTTCTTGGACCCTGACAGCAGTTGTAACAGCTATTAGTATGAACTCATGGCTCAATAGTTAGTGCGTTCGACTCTAATAAAAAGGATCGTGAGTTCAAACTTCGGGTAGTGCACCACTTAAAGCTGGGTATGACTGGTTGACGGCGGCTAATAAGTCAGAGATGGTCACGCCACTCTTCCTTGTCTTTGTTGGCAATATTACCAACCACGGTATCATAGTTGTTGACAGTGAAAACAGGCGCCGTAGAACATGTCTTATTGTATTAGAAGCAGCAAAGAGGTGATATTATCTTATTTAAAAGGCAGTACACAGTCCCGAGCAAGGATTACGTTTAGAGGACATGTTTCAGTGGCACCTCTCGCCTCACATTCGTAAACCTGCGCATGAAAATGTTCATTTGAAGCAAGACAGTTGACATAACTTTTGGCCACTTGCCAAGTTGGTACAACCTTGCTTTTATCGATTTTGTGTAAATTCAAATTGATGTGTTCTCTTTATATTACGTTGTTCATGCACGGAGCGGAAGCAGCTGAAAAGCGCTCTCGAAATTTATTTGCGCGAATAAATTCTGCTATTCTGTCTTGCTACAAATTATTACCGGGGAAAAAATGCTTCAAATTTCTCAAACTAAAGGGTTCATGTTTAATTTTTGCTCTGAATTCTTCACACAACGGGTAGCAGAACGATACAGTAATCTCCCATAATCAGTTGTGGAGGTGACTTCCCTACATTTATTCAAGAAACGCTTGGATAATTATATATGCTCCTGTTTTCCTTCGACAATCTGGACTCGAACAAACACCACGCAAACTCCATGCAGGAGTTGTTTTTATCACGATGCTACTTACACTCTGTGCGTAATATTTTAATAATGGTATTTTTGTACATATGTATATAACGCGCCGGCATATAAACGATAAGGCCCTCAAAGGCATTTCCGGTGTATCATGTTTCGAAAGAGAGAAAGATCGGTAGAAGTTGTGCAAGCCTAATAACCCTTTAAACTAACTCCCGCGCAAGTCACCGTCCCCGCACCGCTCTGTTAATGGAGCATACAAAGAGCGTAGCTTCCTGCTAATATGGATATAGCTATAGTGATTCTACAGCTCACCTCCTCCTAACGTCTCGTAGTGGCAGTTGCGCTCGATCCAGCGCAATGGCCCATGTCCGCACGTGACGGACAACCTTTGCCCTCGCGCGACTCGAGCGTACACACGCACTCCAGACTGGTCAGGCCAATCATCATCCTGAGGCTTGCACAAACAAAATCTGTTCTGGACCTTTGTAAACCCCCCCCCCCCGCTGACGAACACTCCGGATTCCGCCCCACCAGGGAGAGGCCTCAGGCGGCATTGTCGGCGCCGATGACCACCCCGCGCTCTCACGGCCGGACACCTGCTAATCCAAATCAAACTTCCTATTATCTATTCTTCAATCCTCCTGCAGAAAAAACTCTTCCTACTACTGTTGTCTTCCTATGACTCCTCTCTTCTCCCTAGGGACCTGGAAGGCCTGGAAGATCGTAGCCGTTAGGGGTAACCATATTAGCTTCAAGCAGCACACAATATAGCTGCCCATTGTTTGTGGTTTAATAGCGTGGTAAGTAAGTGCGAGCAGTGTCGCCAATGGTGTGGCCGGTGGGCACGCAAAGCTGATGTGGCGAGTTAAAACCTTCAGTATTTTGTTTAATTTTTGAGGAAATTAATGTGCGAACTTGCAGCTTGTCTTTCAAAACTGACCTTTTGAAGCTCGGTCCGAGACACGAGATGAATTGTTGAAGTGAACTCCATCAGCGAATGCGGTAAAACCACGTCATATTCACACAATTGCCAAAAGGCAGTCAGTAGTATACACTGCGTAATTAGCTGCTATATGGATAGCTCACTTATGAACCCCACTTCTCATAGCTGTGTCCACCAGCGGTACAAGATGGATGAAAGAGGCGTGACTAGGTTTTAGGCTAGTACTTGCGCTGTCAGTAGGATAAATAATTATGTAGTATAAAGCCTCGTGGTTATGGACGACATCAAAGATGGAGAATCCAAACTCAAAACACAAAGAACACTGGCAGCTCTACATTAAACTAAACAAACGAGCGCTGTGGTGTAATCCACCCCTTACGAAAGCGAAAAAAATTAATCTGCCATGGTGTGGCAAGCTTATTTCAGTCATATAGATAAATATGGCAAAAGCTAGCACGAAGTTTCATACCAAGAGTGACAGTATCCACACAGAAGGTAATTCGCAGACCACCAAGATAACACTTTTGGAGTTCATCCCAGTCTTTTAACGGGAAGACCGAATATGAACTCCCGTCTTATCGTCCTGATATTGTTGTTTTTGAACAAGCTACTGCTCTTCTTAGAGAAGTTCATCCTTTGTAAGACTACTCAGAATTCACGCACCATAACCCTTCTGTCGTAGGAAAACTCGGCTACTTCACAGCTCACCAGACAGTGACCATATGGAGCAGCTTGGTCGAGAGAAGGTTTCCTGTCATGCCGCGATTCGAAGGCGGGCGTCTTTATCCTTTTGATTTGCACCCTCAAGTCCCCGAATACTAGTCAGATCGCATTGTAAGACCTCGCCCAAGATCAGCAGGCCTGGCACACGTTGTTAAATATCGAGCACTCATTTTGCAGCCGAACAAATAGCCGCCGTCAAAGCAAAGCGAGAGAACCGCAAGACTTAAGCGCCACGGAACAACGACGGAAGCAGTTAACCCGCATGTTGTCCAGAATGTCAACAGACATGCGTGTCATGTATTGGCCTCGCTGGAAATTTCCAAACCTAGTGCAATATTAACACGACCAACAAACCAGGCATCTTAAAAAACATCAGAAGAAGAAGATGCGATCACTGGAAGAAGAATTTTATTTTTCTGACGTTTCGTATACTTTAGAGAATCCTTAATCATAGGTAACCATAAAATGTTGTGAGACGTGCACACATTAGGGTGATACATGCACAGATTGCGCGGTATTTACAGTTCGTAGGGGCCACCTAAATGCGTACTATAAGTATCAACTCCAGTAACCACCGTTTGGGGTCTTAATTGGTGCGGTGATGACTTGACACTTCGCTTTCGAATCATTAATTTTCATGATATCGTTGTCCATGTCGCGTGTGGGCTTGATAATTGCGCGAAAATTACGTTCGCAGGCGTCAGAGTTGTTGCTGGGCCCGACCCCTCCCACGTGACTAATTGTCTTGCACAGGCGGTCTCAGTACACAGTATGGGAACGGCAAATTGTTGCGCTTGTTGATGGACTGTGGACCTGAGAACCGTGAGTCGATCAGTCCGCGGCTCACGCAATTTTCACCTCTTGCGAGGATTTCGGTCTCGTTAAACTTGAAAATATGACCGGGTCCTGTCGAGTGAGCTGTAACCTGGGAGTTAGCGTCTTTCTTCCTCGCCGCCGCTGTGTGCTTGGCCATTAGCGTCAGGAGTACTTTCCCGGTGTATTCGACGCACTTGTTTTGTCCACACCTGCACCAGATCCGGTAAACTACTCCACACGTTTCCTGTCGTGGTGGTGGGTATTTTGGTCTCATGACCTGGCGCCTGAGACCAAAGACGCAATCGCCTGTAATATGCTTGGTCAGCTTCGACATAACCGACAAAAAAGCTGCATGTCAGTTTGTGCATATCTCACTTATATGGAGAGCAAGCCATATGGTGTGATCTGGTACATGATGTGAGGACCAGGTTGTGAGTAATACGCGCAAACAGACTGTTTAGCCCTATAAGCCACTGTGGTCAGGCCCGCTCCAGGTCGTATTGACGTCGTCTTGCCGAAGAAACGAAGTGGGTGAGTTAGGATAGAGTGTGGTAGATACTGTGAAAGCTTGCCTCACCATAGGCTAATTTACCCGACAGTTTGGCCATCGATTTTCCTCATGTCCACCGTACGCTCCACAACAAGTTGGTGCAAGCACGGTGACTTGCGTATGAGTAATTTTAAAATGATGGAAGACTTGCACTGTGTCTACCGTACTCACTCATCTCTCGCCGACCTGTGCCCAGTGTCAAGACCGAGTAAAGAAAACCACAGGCGGGATTGGGTGCAGGCAGCTGGCGCTACCGAAGCCACCACTATGTGTGCCACCATCCCCCATGGTCGGAATTTGTCATCGGAGCGCAACCCGAATAATGTCTGCTGTACCCTGATCTGACCCCGTTCCTGGTCCAGCGCATCCATCATGTGGCCCGTTTAGGGCGCTAGGCCCACGCTGTCGGGCGTACAATAGACGCTGTCGTCTGCAGTTGCCAAAATGACGGTCACTTTGATCTCCACACAGTTTTTACTGCTTCAGCGCGAATTTAGTTTAGAGAAAAATATTTTAGATTTCATTCTTCAGGGCTTTTAAATGACTCAGCACACCCAGCACTTTGACTTGTGAGAACGGACGTAACTGGCAGTCCAAAATTCTACTGGGGTCCCTCGATTTTTTGGACAGGCTTGCCTATTTGAAGCCCTTATATGGACAGTGGTCCGGTTGTCCCAACGAGTTTCACTCTTGGGCGCTGTCCCTTTTCATAATATCTCAGTCATTTGTGACTTCCATGGTCAACACTTTACGACTGGAGGTGAATATTATGATGGCGTCAAAGAAACTCGTACCCTTGCTCATAATAACTGTAAAGCCTGCATGTTTTATGAAATTTACAGTTCATACAGCTGTTAACTCTCGGCATTCCAATAAATGCTTTAAGTATTTAGTAAGGAACTCAACCAGGCCATAGATGCGTGGGCCCTTTGGTGCGATGACTGATCAAAGATGAACTTTTCACATGTAGATTTTTGGAAATCAATTAAAACATGGTGAAGTAGCAGGCTACTCAGTTAATCACTTCAGCTTCTGAACAGTTCTCATCAATATAAACTTCGAAAAAACCCAAGCACTCGCTTGACTTAAACATCTGATTTCAATTAAGCCCAACGTCCCACAAAGTGAGCATGAAGGGCAGCATTTTTGATTCCACCTCCTGGGCAACATGCTGAATTGTAGTTGTTTTACTGAGCACTGGGTCGAGCATTGTCAGTGTCAAGTTTCGAATGTGAGATGAATAGCTAAAAGCCAAGTTACCATGCATAAAATACGTTGAGGTTATGCCGAATATTAATTATCTTTCAAAATTGCGACATATTATTTTTTCCTTTGAAGTCATATCGAAAACGTCAGCAAGGTTTTAGGTGTTTTGATGCACATGGTATGTTGCTTGGTATCATCGGGTTAACCTGCCACAGTAAGACCATAGAACGATTTTATGAGCTTCTTTGAAGACGAATGCTCGAGGATTAGTTACTTGAAATAATAGTATACCTCATTATATTTATGTTTTTGGTAAGCATTAGACTTCCTGCAATATTTTTGCGTTCAAACATATGTCTAAACAGATAGCTTTTAGGCCTTCTGTCTTATAAATGCCTTTTGTTTAAACTCTGAGTTGTCAGTGCGGCTGTAAGCGGGCGGCCTTCACCTCCTAGAACTCATTGTTCGGCCTATGGGACGGCTAAAAGGCGTTTGCAACCGAACAAAAGAAAACTAAACACCCACCAAGTCCAAACTTTGCAGTCGGTTTGATGAACTGATTCAAAAGGACCCAGGAGAGAGCAGCAATATCAGTCCTGCCGGCTTGGGCACAGTATGTTGCAGTGAAGAGGTTCATCAGTTTTTCAATGAAGTAAAATGAATTTATTTGGGCCTGGCTCGCTAGCCTGTAAAAAATCGAAAACGATTAACCGCTATATAATTTTTTCTCAAGCATTAATAAAACGGGAATTTTAAGAAATGCGGGTGTTTTACCAACAGTAGGGGAGTGAGAATTTCGAAATCAGAGTGCCTGTACTTTGCGAAACGTAAGCCAAGTAGTGCACAAGTACTCGACCGTTTGGGTTGCGCAATTCCTGAGATTGGTGCCCAAGAAGGAAACAACCTTTTCTTCTTATAAGCTAACGTTCGTAAAAGTGCAGATTTTGAGGAGACCGTTAAAAATATGTCCCAAGCGCTGGAAATCTGTGTTCGCTTCCCAATTTGGTAAACGTTAAGTTGGTCACCTATCTTAGATATCCCTAGCGCATCTAGAATGAGCGGTCGTCAGACGATCCATGCCGAGAGGACTATTTGTTTCCGATTGCATCTGCTAATTTTATTAGAAATTATTGATAACTTGTTTGCCTCTCAGCACGTGACCCCATTTTATGACGTCTCTGGCAGCAAACTCAAGTACAGTTTTTTCCTTTAAACAACTGCATCCTTGACAAGATTCTTGAGGTTTTCGTCGTTTCCGCCTTCCCAAAGCCTATAGTTATAATAGAAGGGCACTCACCAACCTAGTTACGGAACACGCCCTTCCCAGTATGTCTTGGAGTACAATCTAGAGCCCTCGTAGGCAGTCACATAACGACTTTTAATAGATTATGAAGTGAAACAGACACAGACAAGGGAAATCGGAATGGCCTAATATCATAATATTCCCGATCGTAGCCGACAAAACACCGGTCCCGTGGTGTATTTATAGAGTGGTGCATTCAATGACCAAAGGCCGCGGGTTCGCATTTCAGGGGTCTCCATCGCTAGGCTTTGGCATGCCTGGTCGATGACTACTAATAAGCCAGAAATGGTCATTGCGGTCTCCGTTGTCTTTGTCGGTTCCACTTCATCACATACGAATAATTTCCAAGCAAAGTATATGAAGGTCAACATTACTTTTGTCTCTTTTTTCAATAAAGTCGTGTGTTATTAACTGGTCTATACGGTTCGACTGGTGTCCGAGCGGCAAGACTTATTCGTAAATTAAGGCCTATTTCATAGGGTACCTTGAGGCAAATTTGAAGAAAGGCCGGCCGCACTTGAAATCTGCGAAGACGGCGGCACGCAGTCGTTCGAAAACGACATCCTCGGGCACGATCTCGATTCTAGAGCCAGAATTGTTAATTGGGTCATTCTGCTTCGAGTATAAGCGCGCCAAAGTCCGGGCCCTCTCACGCGGTAGGTGGGCCTGGAGCACTTTCCAGTCAGTGGATCCGTCAGAAAGCAGTGTCACTACTGGACCGACGTCGCTTGGGAGAGACCAGGCGAGGATAAGTCGACAAAGGAAGGGCAGCAGCTCGAGATTGCGTTCGAAAACTGGTTTCGGCGCTTGGAACGAATCCTCTGAGTTCCAGGAGAGAGTCGATTGGGGTGCCGGATAGAGTCGGTGCCGTGCCAACTCCCTCCTGCCCCCGTCGAACTCGGCTGGTAAATCGCACTGAATGTTGAGGGCCACGATTTCTTCGGTGCCGGCGCTGAGGTCGACCGCCGTAGACAGCCAGGCCGGCTTGGGAGGCAATTGCATTGGTAATAGCCGCTGTTCCCAGTGCAGCATCCAACGGGGCAGCCAATAGGAACGTAACCTTCCCACAGCAGCATATTGCGCTCTGTTGAGGTTAGCGCAGCCAAGAAAAACTACTGTCTCAGTGTCCCTTGCTTCCACAGCTTCGATTCTCTTATCCATAGTGGCGGCCTTCGAAAAACATTTCACAGCATTGAGAATGAGGACGTGAGTACTGCGTGGCAAGAACGATTCGTACGTCCTTTCCAGGGTCCTGTAAAAGACGTTCGGGGAAGTGAAACGTATATTTTGGGAAGGGGGAGAGGAAATTAATATAAAACCAACGAAATAACTTCAAACTGTATTTTTTAATCACGAGTCATAAACGCAATGTCATACGGAAAGTACACAGGGAATAAACGACTAGTGAATCGAATTTACAATAATAATCGGTTATTCCCGCCCAAGCATGTGCATTTATCGTATTTTCTTCCTAATTTTGCATCTAAAAATACTCTTCTGAGGTCCCTTTGGGGTTTTATGAAAAATAAGTGCAAAAAGTAGTGTCCATCAACGAAGTGAGTGACGCCACTTCATGTCAGTCCTTGCGATCCATATCCCTCTTACTCGATTAGGCTCGGAAAGGACGCTGGTGTTTGCCAGAGGAAGAGGAAATAAGACCGTCTCAGTTCAGAGCCAGTGCTTGGTTTCCTTATTATAAATAATTATGCGCAATTTCAAACTAAGCGTCGTGACTTGAAAGCGATAGCTACCTGGATAACACGACTGTATTCAGTGCTGAGGGTCGAGCTGCAATGGCTCTTTGGAAACGTGGTCGTTGGGAAAGTCTCGCTTCTGCGGGATCCAAGATCCGCCGAATGAAGCCTCATACAAGTGGATTTATGGAAGAGTTTGGGCGTGGCACGCGTAGAGGAGTTATTTTATCACTACGTCCAAGTCTATCCTTGGTCACCTTCATTCCACGTTGCTTTTAGAGGACTTTGAATGAATAGACCGTGAGTTAGATGTTTCTTAAGTCCACAAGTCATGACTACGCTCTTTCCGTAACGGCCACTGCCGTTTGCAATCGGCGAACTACAAATAGGTGCCCAGAAGAGGACGGCCACTTTAGTCAAATGACAGCAGCATCAAGTGCGTAATTGTATTCTGCACTGTCAGAAATCGGGTGGTCGCTCCTACTACCGGGCATTACCAGGAACGGGCAGCCAGCGAAATATATAAAATTATGTGAGTGCAAGGCAGTTCAACTATGGATAAAGGCCAATGAGACGAAATGAAGACCCTATGCAAAGTCAGCCAACACACCCAGTGCATCTCTAAGCACTTTAACCCTGTTTTTTCATCCACTCGTGATCGGGGAGGGGGAGGAAAGAGTGCAAAGAAAATCCGGTTGGTTCAAGTAAGCTACCCTTCCGCTCCCGCAGATATAACGATGACCGTCGTCGTGTTCGACAAATTAATAATCGGTTCCTTGCTGAGGTCAAGTAGGTCTCTTTGTAGCTGAATGCGTAAGAAAGCTGTAGTAGCAAAATCGCACCTTGTTTACCTTTTTTATGAACCTATAGGTGAGATAATAAAGTACTGTTAACTAGGAAAGCAGGCAGGATACACCTGTCATAACCTCTTCCCCCTGAAATTGTTCGGGTTTGTTTTGTCCAATTAGGATAAAGTATACGCTCGTTGATGAACTTTGACCGATCGCTAATGGAATTCATTCGTTCCGCTTTGTCTTGGGGCTCATTCTCGAACCCCGCCGGTTATGAGTCCACGCAGATAGCATTGTTGGCAAAAACAAGGGAGATTGGAATGGCCATTTCTGGCTCATTGGTTGTCATCAGCCAGTCATACCCGACCTCAAGTGGTGCTCTACCCGAGACTTGAACCCAAATTTTTTTGATCAGAAGTCTTATGCGCTTACCATTGAACCACGGGCTTGTCGCCTTGCCCTTTTAAATCGGGAACATCGACACTCATTGACAAAAGTTCACCAATTTTCAACCAAATTCACTCGTCTCCCTCTACCAGCCTCGCTATCAGCCGCCCATCGGCTAGTAGTTTAGGCAGAAAGCCTTGGTTATGACTGGTTGATGACGGCTATTGAGCCAAAAAGGATCATTCCAGTCTTCTTAGTCTTTGCCGGCAATTATATCTGTATAAACCATACGGCCAGGTTTAGTACTTTATTTGCAGGTAGAATTAGGGTTCGTGTCAGGTTTTAGCTTAAGGATTAGGACTAGACGCCAGTTGCAGTAAAAGGATTAGGGTTAGCCTATGATGAAAGTTTACGATTACGATAACAATTCACATGCAAAATGAGTGACTTGGACGGACAGCTACAAGAGGTGATCGTACGTAAATTTGTCCGAAAGGAAAACAAAAAAATACTACATTGGAAACTAACCTTACATCCTGCACGTGCTCTGCTAAGTAGTAATCAGAGAGGTGGTCCTTAATGTGACTTAAGATTGCCTCGCAATCCATCCAAAACTTCACGAGGTGGATGCCCTTTGTTGAGAGCAGAAAACGCAGGAAATCCTGCATACCTTCCCGCTAAAATGCCAAAGCACGCATACAGTAATATGTTGGTCAAACACAAAGGTTGTGATAAAGATGAGGCCAGCGACAAGACAGCGACAAGCCAGCCTTTCACTCTAAGGCGGACAGTACAAGATTATTGGAAGACGCTTACCCAATAGCCGACATTCTACTTTGTATGAATAACCATAGCCATATGTTTCACGCCCGTCAGTACTAAAACGGCACTCAAGTATACTTTTTATTCTAGATCACATTCAAATATTTTGGCAAGTGTTTTGTGAGATTTTTTCCTTTGGAATCAGGCAATGAATCTCTTACTTCTATTCTCATAAACTACGAGTATGATAGAACAGACCTTTCCTGCTGTTTTTTGATTAAATTCCAAATACACTTCAAAACAAGTTTTGAAGGTGAATTTAAAAGATATGTGTGACAGTTGTGCTTACAACCTCCGGCGTTGTCCAACCACCTTAAAGAAAACTTTTGATGTAAACAAACCCTGTTTTTACGCCTTACAGGTTACACTTCTGCGGATTCTCATAGACAGGTGACACATCCTTATCGCTTCTGTAAGTAAAATAACATTTGCAAATATTCTCATGCTTAAGTTGAGAAGTCAAGTCTGCAAACTTTTCTTGGAAATTCGAAAAAAGCTGAAGAATTTGCTTATTTTCCCCAAGCTTATTTTGCCATGTCTCGATATCGACCTAGTTTTCCAAACTTTAGAACAAGGGGAACGAATGGCGATGTTGAGTTTCAGATTGATCGTTAAAGCGCAATTCTTGCAGCGAAATCTGCAGTTACCAACCACCCTCCCAAAAGAGTGTTGAGTCTGATGACCTATATCAGGATTTATACACTGAAACGTTTCATTCATAATAAATTAATTCATCTGCAAGGGGTTCTAGGATGTTATTTTTCAAAAAGAACCATGATTTAAAGGTAGTTAATACCCTATAAAAATTTCAAATCAACATTAGTTGCTTCTTCGGAAAACTTTCAGTGAAAAAACGAGTATTTATGCCCGTTAAAAAGGAGACCTAAGGTCACTGCATGATTTAGATGGATCATTGTCCAAATTATCGAATTTTGGTGAACGAATAGGGAAGCGGATATGCAATTCCGAGGTTTTTGTTAGAAAGAGAATGAACGCGCAGTCACTGGGCTAATAGGTGTATTAGCCTGAGTTTGCGGACTCGTGCACATAAGCACGTATGTTTTGTGTATGAGTTTGCTCACGTTTGACTAAAAGGGGGGCAGTGCAGCGTCTTATGATATGAAATCTTATACTGACATTTGAAAGAACGTTTTCACGGCTAAAATATTAATCCTCATTTACATCCTTGTTACACATATTCTGGCCGCTATGTAAACTGGCTCGCTGGGCCGTGAAATCAAGACATGCATAAAAATACATTTTTTCCCTTAACCCTTCCGAGATAAGAAGCAGGATAAGATAAACGGAAATGTTCCCTTCTGTGGATAACCAGTCAGCTTTACATCATGGCTTCGAAAATAAACGGTAGACTTGATTTGCATCTCCAGAGATGCGTACACTAGTATGCTATGAAAATAGCCGTTTCGTCCAACTTTACGCACACGTCCCAACGACTATCTTATCGCCGAAAATGGCGTAAGCCTTAGTTTACAAATGTCGTAGGCTTGAAGAAATATAACAACTTGCCAAAAAATATCCGCTGAAGTCAATATTCCTAGGAAATATTGTATGAGTTGAGCTACTTAATGCATTACGTACAAATAAGCGCTCGTTCGGCAAACATACCAAATAAATAACAATTTATGTGAATGTATACCAGAATTTGTGATGGGTTTACGGTGGTAGGATCCTTGTCTGGTGAAACAATACATTCGAATATACAACATAAGCTTGGCAAGTGAAAGCATGATTAGGCTGTTCTACTGAAGAAGATACTGTTGAAATCCAAATATGGCTTGCAAGTCTGAAATGGATCTTGGTCCTCAAGTCCTGAGCACAGTTATGCCCTGTTGTCCATTTGTTAAATAAATATTTCAACAAGAAAAAAGATCAGTTCTGATTAAGTATGAGTTAATCTATTTGTTTTCAGCCCTGTCCAAGTGTTGCATTTTTTCCAAAGGTAGAGCCTGGCAATTGTGTTAAAAGCGTCAACATCACTTCGATAACGACTTTAGCAGACGCAAAATGTGAGCGACTAAAAGGAATTTGGAACTTACATCAGCCAACAAAAATTCTTTGATCTGTTGGATACCCATCTTCTGGCGTTCCCCTAGGTGAGAGAGTTCGTCTATTAGTTCTTCGCCACAAGTCTCTTCAACTTCATTCGTGGTCTTTGTCCCAGTAAGGGGGTTTTGCCATTCGATGTCCGAACGCAAGTCCTCATTGGTGTGACCGGATAAACTAAACCAGCGTCGACTGCTGTGCCCAGTTTCAGTACCGTCGTAAGTGCTTCTTTTTTCCTCATCTGGTTGCCCACCATCCTCATAACCCTCCCAGCTTCTGTTGTTAACCAGGATAGTCTCCGAGCTCGGCTCAGTCAGCGTCGATGCTTGCAGGTTTGGGAGGAGGGCCGAGATGGTTGCATTAATGTGGTAGTCGCCGTTTTCGTTTGAAGAAATGCTGCACCTAAAAAGACATGAAAAGGAAGTAAGTGGGATGAGATTGCCGGCCTTACATTTCCTTTAATGTCCCTATTATGGAAACCAAGTGAATTTGAGCAGTCATACTGAGGAAGACAGCTTTTATAGGAAGGTCTCTCTACTCAACTTGCCTTCATTAAGGGAGCCCCGGGAAAACAAATCTAGTCGGTTGGACGTGAGCCTGAAACAGACTCAAATGATCTGAACAAAAACAATTTCCGTCAATCGTATTTAAGTTATCAACTCGAATTTTGCTAGTGTGACCTGGTTGCTAGACAAATGTTGGCAATTGAACCGGATCCATTAAATTCCACGAGAGCTGGAAGATTTGAGCGAGTGTGCCTGAACGGACTTGCGTGAGGAACGGCTAGAGTATTAAAAATATTTGAGTCAAGTCGGCTGCATTTTCCGTAAGTGGAACTAAGAAGCAAAAGTTGGTAGATCCAACAGGCTGAAACAAGATGATTAACGATCGTACGGATTGCTGTGAGTCAGATTATTTGGGTAATCTATTTGACTTTTGTGCCTCCCTTGTTTAAAAATCTTAGGAGGAATGTGTGAACAGTTCAACGAAAGGATTTTTTTAAAAGACAGCATGGTAAATATTCTCACCTGCAGCGTATCTTATTGTTTACTAAACTGTCAACTACAAGTGCGGGCGAACTCCAAAATGGGTATAGGACGCGTACTCATCCAAATATAACTAAATATGTATTAAATCGACTAAACCTCCAAAACCGAATGTTCCGAATTATATCCCCGTCTTAAATTTTCTGATTATTTTTGCACAGCCCGACAATTAAGTTGACATCGGCCAGCGCCGCCAGTTATATGGCGAAAATTATATTTTGCAGCATTGTACTTTTTGGTAAGAACTCACGAAGTGCATAGAAACTCGTAAACAGCGCGAAAATTAAATTTTTCGTGGAAAATAAAAACAGCAAGTGCATATTGTTTCATTTTTTGAAATGAAATTGTCGCTTAATGTCGTAGTAAAACGGCTAAACAAAAGCGGTCTTGCGAAGGGTCGTCTCCTAAGAGGAAATCATGAGGATACTAACATGGGCGTTTCTTGAGGACGGATTCCTTGACTTGTTTCTTCCGTGGTTGAATCTTTAAAGAAAGATAAAATTCACCGAGGTTAAGTAAGCATTAACGCAAAATGCTGACCTAAGACATAAGTCACAAATCAGAGAAGCCACACAAAAGCGAGAAAAAATAATGCTTATATCATAAGCGAACTAATTCATTTAACGCTTGCTGACTGAATGCGACAGGAATGGATACTGATACTGAAAGGTTCTTAAGAAAAATAAACTAAAAAAGACCCAGCTACCACAAATACAATCATCTTCTTTCTGTATAGCAGAGGCATAATGTTCAGCATTGATGACTGAGCAAATGTTAGTACATTAATCGACCTTGTCAACAATTAAATAAAATAATCTGACCTGATCAGATTTGTGACAATTCTGGAGCTAAAACACACAAAGCCATCTCGACTGTCGTTATATTTACATGGGTAAATGTCCATTTTAGTCCTAATGTGAAGGTCCGTTTAACATCAAAGTGTCTTATTGATATATCTGAACGCTAAAGGCAGGAACATTTATGACAATATTAATGTACAGTTATTTCGCATAGTAAGTCAGTATAAAAGGTTTGACATTTAGAATACTTTGAGGCAAAGTGCAACACGTTCAAGGCAATCTGTTTGATAAATTTAAATGAGAATGCATCAAACGACTCTGAAACCTAGGTGTCTCCTCTTACCACGAAAAAGCTTCTTCAGAAGTATATTTATCAAAACATATATGGAATAATAGTTGTATTGGTCTGCTAGCAAGAAACCCAAAAAGACAGCTAGCAATAAAAAATAACTTCGCAGATGCCAGATAGAGCTCTAGACTCACCAACAGATAGCGATGCACTCCGCTCCCAACTCTAAACAAAGCACAGCAAGCAAAGTTATTTAAAAAATGATTTTCTCGTATTTTCAGAAATTAAATTAGAACTCAATTTGAATAAAATTGAGGATTCGATTAAAGTCTGGAAAATTTTTGGAAAGTAGGCGTATTTAACACACACAAGCAAGAAAAAGGTCAAACTATGTATAAGCAAACTATGACATAAAAGTCCGACAGATAAAAATCTGACATGAATTTACAGTAAATGGCATATCTCATACAAGGTTGGAAATTGGAGGATTTAACGCACAATTGAGGTTGTTTATTTAGTTCATTGGGTTGAATTGGATCGCAAAATCTTGTTTACTAGAATTTAATTACGTTAAGATCAGAATACTGGGAGAGAATGGATGCGAAAATGGGCGAAATCCAGCGTTTGTTGATATCCGAGGAATTTCCTGTGCTATTAAACGCTGCGGTAAAGCACTTCTTGCGTGTGCATGTTGCACTAAAAAGAACACTCATGAGGAGCAGAAACTTTTTAATTACATCGCTTGACAAAATGGAAAATTATGTTTTGCATTCAGGAAATTGAGGTTAGTGTAATTAGGAGAAAGTGCATTACTTTTGGGAATAGAAGAGCGAAATAAGTTTGAAAAATTATATTTTGCAAATCTGCGAAGTTTTGTGCCATAAAATTGAGTAATAAACTATTGAAGCTGTTCTTTGCATTACTCCATATTCAATTTATAGTTGAGGGGCAACAGGCGAGGAATGCGTTTGAGAACTTTATTAGTAAATGGCATCCAAATTAATTGTACAAACGATACGATGTTGGAGAAATTTAACATGACAAACATTTGACAGGGTTGTCACAGGACATTGCGAAACAGTTTTTTTTAAATCGCCATTGATATTATCACCACCCTACTTTGTATTTGTTATTGTAGAACTCAGTCTAAAAATAACCAAAGATGCTTAAAACAAGAAACTCTTTCATTTATAACAGAAGAGATATCCCGAATTGTTAGGGAAATCAATCCACTGGCCAAAATTTCACATTCTGCCCTTGACTTTATCATCAAAAATTTAAAGTACGCAGACATCAGATGTCAAAATATATAAGTGAAGCTTTTTTTCAAGAGTTAACTTTTTTAAATTTTTCTAAATCAATCTTGAGCATATTCATTAGTGACTTTTGAAGTGGACGTTCATTTTTCTTGGCAATGATTTTCCATGATTGGGTGGTTCTGAAACTATGACACACAAAGACAGATGCACGAGAAAAAATGTTTAGAAGCTGGTTATTTATGTAAAAGCTTTCAAGATATATCTTATTTTGAAGGTTTTGGTAAGCACATATAATATACTCATTATTTATGTTCAATTGACTAAAGCCAGTGAAAATCGTAGTCTTAATTAGAATTTCGTGGAGGATCTGAACCTCTTCGTAATAGATATTTCGAAATAATTACAAAACAATATGGCGGAAGGACATAACTCTAGTGTACAAAAATGGTACGCTTAAAATTGTTCCCGATAATTCTATTTAAATTTATTAGTCACTGACCGGCATGTCCGCAAGTGAGCTTAAGCAATACAGGGTGTCCCAAAAAATGGATACACATTTTAAGTAATCGTAAACTTGGTGTTTATTATAATTTTGTTATTTCAAAAACGTTAAAATATTGAAAACTATTATTTTCTTTTTTAACTGCATTTTGACTACTGTAGCAGTGGTTGAATTGGGAGAAGCCACTGAACGTGAATGCACCCGAATACTAAAAGAATTAATTCATGGCATGCAAGCTTCCACTGCTTCGCGTTGGTAGCAGTATCATGGTCAAAATAGACGTCAGTTTAAGAACGTTCAGTGAAAAAAAAACAATGAAATGATACTTGTAAATATCATTTTATTTATTTAATTGTAAAATAATAACAAGCAGAAATTTTACATAAAGATAAAAATTTGTATACATTTTTTGAGATACCCTGTATATTACTCCTGTGATCTTTCCATGGGGCATATCAAGCGAAAACGTGATTGACTTAGTCCAACATAAGTCAAGCGATACATAAACGAAAGAAACAACTAGCAATTCCCGTTAAAACGTGTTAGAATACATACTCGAAATTAAGGCTCTTCGGTAACAGCCATACACTATATATCGTACGTAATATGGAAGCATATTTATTCGAAAACTTGACAAAACGATAATTTTCCAACGTAATTTTAGTTGTGCTGCTTTATTTTCTCAGTTTTTTGCGTGAACGGGCTTCCTCTACATGTAAAACTTAAGTTTACCTAGTACGCCTGATTTCCACTTTTTCGGAATTTTCCACTTTGTTAAAACAAAGGCTGGTTATATTCCTTTAGAAAATCAAAATATGCCCTATTATGAAAAAGGATCCTAAATGTATTGCTGTAAGACTTTGGGGGCCACAGCTTGGGCTGCATGTGAGTATAAGGAGGTTACTTGTAAAAATCGTAGGATTGCATGAGATAGTCCATTTACTGTATTTTAAATTTCTAATCAAGTAGGAAGCATTAACAGAAATGCTGCAAAGAGTAACTATTAGCCATTTTGATTTTAAACAAATTATTCATCGCATTCGGCAGCAGTGCGTATCTTGGTAAAGTAAACGGCTAAGACAATATTTTTTTAATATGGCGTTATCTAAGCCACTTACAAAAAATAACTACAGAAGAAGCTAAATAATTAAATAAAGTATGTTTTTTTATTAAAAGCATAAGTATCAACGAAACAAGTGTTTTAATGATAATTTTTTTAAACAAACGTTAGAATACCAGTATGTTCTTTGAAAGAGTAATGAGAAAAAAGCAAGCGTCTTTTTGTGTCAACTTGAGGTTTTGCACACACTTAAGGAGTTAAATTAACTTTTACAATGACGTCAATAATACTTACTAAAGCCCAAAAACATTTGCTCTTTTGAAGCAAAAGACCGAGTTTGCTCAGCACACAAAATCCGACAATTGAGATTACTGACTTTGACTTAAAGTGTAAAGTGCTTTGCTTTAGCCGAAACTCGAAGTCTAATTTTTAGTTTACAGAGGACAGTACTTATGCATACTTACCTCAAAGCCAAATAGCAGATTCAACTTCCAATTTCCTCCTTGCTCACGGGATTGCCAGGCAGGCAAAATGGCACAGTCATTACATGACATCTCTTCAGTCGATCTTCTCAAGAGTTTGCAAAGTTTATATTCGCGAAACAAATCGGTCCTAGAAAGAGTAAGCTGCAATAATAAATAAAAATAAACTTGCTCTAAAAAGTGAGCTAGGCGATATTCCCGTGCCCAGTTGAGCATACATTCGCGTTCGGTATCAGTGGCTCCGAACATTCTTTTAAACAGTGCATCTTGTTCATCCTTGTTCTCCGTTAAGAAGCAACCCAATAGTCTGTCGTAAGAAAGTGATAGCGGGAACACCTAGACATACGCCGGAAATTTTGAATCGTGTAGCTTACTGGAATTTTAAGAAAGACGTTAAAATATTCTAAAAAGAGGTCGTCTGAATTCAATATTCCTTCAAACTGTTTGGTAGACAAGTGGAATCTTTGCATCTAAAATGAGGGCAATCATGAGTTATTTTTCTTGACAATGTATCTTATTGCAGAATGCGAAAAAATATCCCTATAGGATTGTGAAAGAAAATATTACGCAAAATATTGAAAAGCACAAAGGTAAACCGCGAAAATTCACAAAGCAATAAAGAGTGATTGAACAAGAGTAATGAGTTTACCCAGACACAACAAATTTTCTCAATGGGCGCCGTCCACATTCACTGGCGCTTGGTAACAGCAAGCGCAGTAAATAGCCATAGTTTCACTATATATACAGCACATGTGCCAGATTTGGCAGCAGTGAGCCGTTTTAATTTTACACAATGACAACGCGTTTCCACTTATTACAATAGATATTGGTTGGTGTTGGTTTCAACTATCTTTTTATGTTAGTGCTTATGCATAGTTATATATTGCGTTAATTAACGTTAAAATTACCCCTAGTAGCACTTAGCACGTTAGTGTATTACGCAAACACGCGCCTTGCGTGGTTATCTGGAAGATTTAAGTCAAATTGAGTAGGAAGCATGGGAATTGACGTCAATCTCGTCAAAGGGATTTTCAGACTCTGTTGACTTTTCTTGCATTTCTTCATCGGAAGAATCCAATTGCAGAACATAATCGTGGGTGGAAGGTAGTAAGTGGAGAGGTCCGTCATCCGAAGAAGTAACTGAACCGTCAACAAGTAACGTTACTGGGCACCCACTGATGGAGCAATAGGAGAGTCTGAAACCTGTTTTGCGGTCTTTGGCAATAGACTGCAACACCCCGATTAAACATTTGACGAAACTACTCAAAATTTTGAAGCGTGTTGTCCACGACCTACCAGTTGATGGACGTACGCTTCTTGGGAGGAAAAGCCACCGGACAAAGGTAACGGCAATGGGCAGCGGTGAGTATGTACACATGGGACTCTTTAAGAATTAAGTAAGCAGTTAAGTCAATATTCCATGCTTATTGTAGGAAATGAGTTAGTAATATACTTAGCTATTGACGGATTGCCTTTATATCGGAAAACAAGTGTGAATTTTGGCCAATTATTGGCTGCGTTATGGAAGCTTTCGTAAGTGAAGTGTTTGTCGTAGGAATTTATTATCCTAAAAGCAAACCTTCTGATGTGCAGGCCTGTTATAAACCGAAAGTAAAGGAACTGTTGTGGTGATCTAGGCATGATATCTATGTGGACAGTTTGCAGCGAAGGCTTGAGTTAAGTGTGGGAACTGTCGTTTGCGATGCTCCCGCTAGGGCGTTTAGTAAGCAACTTAAGGATGTTACTGCGTATTACGGTTGTGAGCGTTGTTTCGTTGAGGGTGAACATGAAACGAAGGTTGTTTAAGGAGGAGTTACCAAGCGCAGAAGAAGCGATGATGATTTTCGCAGCAAAAGGGACGACTGTCATCGTATTGGCAGGTCACTCCTTCTAACCTGCAATGTGGGGATGGTAACATGTTTTCCATTAGAGCCCATTCACCTAGTTTACCTGGTTTTTATGCGCTGGTTACTGAAACTACGGCTGAAAAGCCCACAAGGTACGCCGTATAAGTTGTCATAAGAAGAGGTAACCAAAGTAAATGAAAGGTTTTTAGCGGAATAAGAGTACAAAGTTATAATACAAAACTTGAATAAATTTAATGATAAAAGCGCAAAAATTTAGCAAACTGACAAATTTGATACGCCAATATATTGTCGCCAATCAAAACGGTCCATTTAAAAGCTGTGCTTCCTGAAGTATGCGTTTGGTAGGGCAAAAATGCAGCCTTTCTCCATTTTATCCATTAAGAGTGTACCGAAAAACAAAGTGTCTTATTTTTTGCGAATTTTGTTCTATTTTTATGCAATTCCGCTAACGGCATCCAAGCTAAAAAATTATTTAAAAATAATATTGGACTAGGATAAACGAATAGTCGCCAACTGTTTCAAGCGGGGTGTTTTGCGCCTGTCAAGGTTATAGATACGTTATTAAAGGAAAAGTTAAAACAATAAGTATGTCCTCTTAAAAAACAAGCACTTACCAAGACATTATTACTAAATAACCTGCTCATGTGGTATTTTTGCAAAATATTTCGATGGATAGGTAAATAAGTACGGAATGTGATTTGCATATCCCATTAACCATGGCATGGCTTAAGACGTGTGGTTTTTGTTAGCGTTTCGCCTTGCTGAGCTCACAAACCTTGAAGTAGATGTGTGCGGCAGAAGTTTAACGGAGAAAATCGTCAGTACTCAAGTGTCGACTTCCACATTTTGACTGCGTAATTCATGAACTATTATAAATAATTCAGAGTAGAAACTGATAATGTATAATGTAGCTCATCAAACAACAGCGTCTTCTCAATTTGAACAAATTTATAGGATAAAAGGGGACACTCCTGACTGAAGCAGACTCTTGAGTAGCTGCCGATCGTCCGCTAAACTTAGTCCTACACAGAGCGGGAATCACGGTTTAATGCCTCGCACGAACTCGAGATTCATGTGGTTTTTCTTCTAAACAGATATAATCTTGGATTTTTCCAGCTATCATCTTATGATTTGATTTGGTTCATTGTGGTTAAACAAGGGCATAGTTCAGCCCATAAACGGAGTTCCCGATAATATGTGGCGTTCGGCAGCACAGATTCCACATTCAGGGTGTCAAAACGCCGTTCCCTATTATGAATGCTGAGGCTTACGTTGGCTTTGGAATGCTCTCAGGCTTTTCGTTCCTTCTGAAATCCTTTCTTTGTCTGTCCTTTGAAAACGAGACTAGTTCTCGATTACACTGAGTTCCACTGATATATCTCATCCTTTATCATCATGTCTTATAGCTAAGGAATATGTGTTTATGTGCATTCCACTGTGCGAGTTTCTAGTGTTGCCACTTTCCACGTTGTCGTTGGTTTCCATCGATCCTCAAACGCAGCCAGTCATGGTTTCAGAACAACCCAAATATGTCCACTCATTGCCGAGAATAATGAATGTCCATAACAAATGCCGGGAGTGGATATGCCTAAGATGGATTTAAAAAAATTTCATACCAAATTACCTCTCGAAAAAGTTCTTTAATTATACATTTTGCCATCGGATATCTGCGTACGTTATTTTTGGAATATTAACACAAGGTCAGAATGGAAAATTTTGGCCAGTTCTTTTAAAATTTCCCTAGAAATTTGGGATACATCTTCTACTATAAATGAAAGAGCGTCATTTTCTATTTAAAATGGAACAGTTTTCAGTATATTTGGTTATTGCGGGGCTCAGTTCTACAACAAAAATTCAGAGCAGAGTGGCAGTAATAAAAATGGCGATTTTTAGAAAATTGTTTTGCAATCTCCGGCTTTAACTCCTTCAAATGTGTGGTATGTTAACAGTCTTCTACTTTATATGTACTGTACAACCGATTCGGTTACTTTATACCTCGCCACGCGTGGCGCAAGGGCGCGATGCCGTGGCCAGCCGCCGCACCATTCTTATTGATCGTGCCGTTTTGCCACACCCTGGTTAAAAAATTTCGATAGGGATTTGCCATATTTCGGTTTTAGTTCCCGCGGGTTCTCCCTGCCGCATTCTCGCAGTGAGTGCAGCGTATCGAACCCCCCTTTGCACTGATAGATAACTCCATCGGGGCATAAAAGGAAGCGAAGGGAAATTTTAGAAAATGAAAAGTTTATTAAGTACAAGCTATAAAAATAAATGTACAAAGCTGTATCCGTATCGTTACTGATTCTGGATTGCAGAAGAGGGCACACTTCCACTTGCTACCGGCTGTACTTGCAGAGGAGGAAAACGTTGTAAGTGATACTTAGAGAGGAAAAAGAGACAGTTACTGATAAATAGTTATCATAACCTATTACATTTAGTTATGAATGCACAGTAATTTCGAAGGTGGTAAATGGACTTACTCGAACGATGCAGTCATTGTCAGCAGTGTATCCTTTATGTCGCTTATGTCCTTCAACATCTGCTGGAAACATATGTTTTCCACAGATGACTTGCAGGCGGGTACCGGCATCTCCATAGATAGCCTTAAGTAATAAATAATAAAATTTGGCTACTGGATCGAAGCTTGAGGTGTTGGCTACTTTGGTCTATGCGATGTGGACTTGAAACTGTGGGGCACATCGGCCTCTGTACTAGGCCTACAACATAAATGTGATAGTCAAGCTTACCGTAGTATTTCGGGTGGTCTTGGCAAATTGGGCAGCTGCTGCGAATACTCATCGTCTTCTGAGTCAGACGTAAGTATGCGTATACGTCTGCAAAAGAAAATTAACTGTATATTCCTCAAGGGATGCATACCTGGTTATCCTGCCCCTGCCCAATTCGTGCGGCTCGGAAGTAAAGATATTCTCGTGTGTTTCCGCCTTTCGGGATCGGTTGAGGCATCACACGGTATTGACTTACATACACAATAACGAACATTTAACTGAGGCTAACGGTAAAGAGCAGATACTACGGCATGGTCATCGTGCTTGCTTGGGCAAAAAATCTGAAATATGTGCCAGGACGCGAAAAAGTGTAGGCACCCCGAAATTTGCCAAAGCGCTGGATGCAGACCACCAGTTTATAGCTTAAAAGCACTTGCTAAGACAATGATCGAGCTAGCTCAAGTCAATCTATACCTTTTCTCCTATTGCATGTCCCTAAAGGTGACATTCTTCGACAGAGTTCGCTGCTAGGAAGTTGTCATGCAATGACCATCCGGCCGATTTGGTTACCTGAGAGGAGCATGCAATTTCCACTTCAGTACGGCAAATTGCACCCAAAATTCTGTGGAAGTCTCCTTAAGTTGAATTAACTGTTGAGATTTGTTTTTGATTTTTGAATTGGATTTATACTAGTCTCGTTGTAAGCCAGTACAAATGTCTTTTCTAAATCTTTGTAAATTACGGTGTATCTTATTCAGCGATGACTCCCAATATTCCATCCAAGGCTTACCCTGATATAGGATGAGTAAGAATAAGCTTAGCAGTCTTTATTCAGTCAAGGCCTTTGTAGATGCAGATACTAGCATTCATCTGAATAACATCTTACCGGATTTTAGGGACGATCGGAAGATGGAATGTTAAGTAGCTATATTTATGAGGATGGATATGGATGCAAGCGCTAATAAAACGTTGAATGGCAAGGTTTGAGCAGATCTGAATTATGACATGAAGAAAAACACAGTTGTCGAAATTATTAATTTTGATTTACTAGACTAAAATTCAAGCGGAAAATCTGTAAAATAATTTTTATGCACTTCGCGGCTTGCAAACTGGCCATTTGCAAATACCATTTATTCTGCAGACAATCGTTTTTTATCTTTAAACGCCACCGTTAAGCCTTTGTGTTTAACTCCACTCTCCCTCTGGAAGTCTCTGTATTGAATTTGTTGAGCTATATTTTATATGTTATGATCCAGGGATCATAACCATCAGTTGATGGTAATCCGGATTGCCATTAGGGCCCTAATCGCAAATGAGCCACGCAATACATGAATGCACAAAGATTTCGTACGAATTTGAAACACGAACTCGTACGAATATTCGTAGCTTAAAATTTTCTGCACATCGGGACGCCTTCTCCTCGTGACCCCCCCCCCCATTCGCACGATACACCGCGAAGCACTTTTTTGAAGTTTGTTTTATGCATTAAAACACTTGATTAAACTAAAAATACTATAAAAATAATTGTACAAAAATAATTGTCTTTGATTGCCCCGGGTATATTAAATCCCAGTGGACGTCCACTGTCCCGTACGGGCCGGTCAGGTTTCAGACTCTGAAATTTAAAAATAGAAATAGTTTATAGTGTGCAAAGGGCGATATTAAAAATTGCGTTACCGTTCGATTTGACTTACAGGTAATGAACCTGTCTGCTGCTTCGCGTAAGAGCCGCTTTAGATTGCGGTCTTAGGCTGTCCGAAGCGCGGTCTTGAAGGCCTCCTCGAAACTTTTGCGGTCCACTGCGGGGGATCCGCGAGATATTGTGTAGGCCTCTGAAGCATAGTATGTTAGAGATAAATTATTATAAATTGCTCAGTATGACTTTATAAACGTCAGTCCTGAAAATGGCCTTCTTTCTTCCTTGTCTGCCGTATAGCGTCACCTCCTAAGTGATGCAGTCAGCTAAAAAGGTCTGAAAGATCCGTTCGACGAAGGCCGTCACATCAGTTGCGTCGAAAGTTGAGAAGTATGTTGTCTAGTAACTTTGGTTTAATGAACGGGGTCACTTACCACGTGGTTACGCAAATCTGTATTAGATAAGCCTTGGTTAAACTCCATCAATGCATTCTATGTTTCGAGTTTTGGGATTAGTCGCCATTGACTTGGGGCTGAAGTCCCAGTCGCAGGCTGCACTTGCCCATTCACTATTTGCTCAAGCAAATTTTCCGTGTGGATCTGCCACTTCTCTTGGATAACTGCATATAGTCCATTAAAGTCTGAACTATCCTTTTCACGCATTTTTGATGGGACTATTCGAGCCCCGCTCCCGCCGCTTTCTATGGCGGCGTTTCCGACCGCTGCCTAAGAAGTATGCATTAGTTTGAGTGCTTACCTGGGTAAAGTGGGGAGATCCCCGACGGTATGGAAATGAAACTCCTGGAGTCAGAAGAGGATTTCTACGGCATCAGTTAATAACGCCAATGTGTCGCTTACGGATGGGGAAGACAGTTGGGGAATATCCCCAGTTATAAATGAGAAGAAGGCGCACGTCTGCTTCTCTGAGAGTGGTGCTTCGACTTTGGTCGTCATCCGACATGGTAGGCTACAACTCAACAGGAAAAAAGTGCATGTTAGTAGGACCTGCTAACTATGAAGTGTAAGCTGTAATCGATGATAACATTTAATTGTTAATAACTTTATTACTGTTAACATTCCCTGCCACTCTTCGCTGTCCACCAGTCAATATCTAGGGCTGCTAGGTTGTAGAATTGTTGAAAAATGCCCATAAGGGAGCCGTACAGTGAAAAACGAATACAGGGAAGGTGGGTTACCCTGCGGAAGGACTCTCCGACCTACCATTCTTCGCGATCCCAACGTCCATTGATTTCAATTAGGATGTAGACTGTCCACGGGGAAACAGGCATACTCCCGAAACAAGGACGGCAATAGACAGCTGTTCACTGTGGTTCCTATAGTAGCTTTGAAAACTTTATGAAGATGAGAGTCCTCTGGGTAGTCAATGTAATCCTCAACATTCTGGTATTCAACGTATACTAAACCAACTTCACCGGACGGGTAGCATACAAAATTTTGCACGCAAATCAACTTACTATCAACTGCAATGGAGCCCTCACCTGGTGTTGTGCCTATCATAAGTCTATGTTTATTTATGGACTTAAACTGCGTGAACGACCCACCACTTGGTGATAGTGGACCGTTACGGTGTTCATGCTTTAAATGCCACTCTTTGCTGTGATAAGGAGCACCACTGCATCTGCTGTTCGGCTAACCGATGCACAACTTGCTGCAACGGTTGCAGTGGTTTCCTAAGCATGCATTTTATTTTACCTTAGTAGCTTTCGAAGGGAAACGATGAAAAACTATCCATGGACCACGTCGTTTGTCATCGGCCGGTAGGTGTACAATGCTGTGAACATTGTAAACCACCTCATGCTTGCCATACAGTTTTGAATATCTCGCAACAAAAATTTCTACCAAATGCCTACTAAACGACATCTACTTTCTGCACGAGTTTTGGTGGACTAAACACCGTATCGCTGCAAAAAACAACAGAAGATGCTTCCAATACTTTCTTTGGAAGCTTACCTGTAAGAATTACAACTCCATTGTACAGCAAAAACTGGCGAAATTCCATTCCCTGTCAACTTTTGCCAGTGACCTGGCACGCTGCGAAAACATCCGTGGCAGGTGCAGGCAAATGGCTTTTAGCCTTGTACGACTTCCCAGTAAGACTCTTTAGCCACAAATTCAATAACCTGTACATTACGCCCAAGTACACTAGATGGAGGGGGTCTAGAGGGAACCTGCTTATCATACTGAAAATTACATGCCAGTAACAGGGATATGCCAATTCGATGGCAGTCATCCATCCGGCGACGAAAGTCATCGCATCCTCGCGTAAGGTTTTTTTAGGGTTGGGGCTTGTGCGTGTGTATTCGACCATCGATTTTGATGAAGGCTTGTAACCTCCCCCAGTCAACGCACGGAATACCGCCCAGATATGCATTCACGTCGCACTCGTACCAGAAGGTCTAGTGGTCTATTCTCCTAGACCCTTTGGTCCGACCTAGGACCAGTAGATCCTTTGCACCTAGAGCATTTCCATCATGGATTTGTCTGCCCACAAATATCCTTCCGCAATCCAAAAACAAGGTAGTGTACTCCTTTACTAGTGCTCCTATTCCAGCCTGTTTTTTTGCACGACCTAAGTAGTTGCTCGTCACTTTTGAATTGGTACCGGACAATATTATACCACATCATGGTCCACTTTAATATACAGTTTGGAAGTGCATATACAGTCACCACTTATGACACAAGAAATTTAGATCCCATCTGAGCGAGAGTAACGTAGAAAACGTATTGGGAAGAAAAGATTGCATCCTGACTCCATCGTGAGAGGACCGATTTATCTGGCCAATTAGCAGCAATTCATGTCACGTGTTTTGGTGCGTAAAATTATTTGTAACAAGTATGCATTATGTGTTCTGGGGCCGGAGTCTCCTAAGTTGACCCCACTTTCTTCTCTCCCAAGCATCAGTCGATTGTCCGAGCCAGTGAACTATCTGATACAGAGTTGTAGCGCAAGTGACTGACGCGACTTGGCCCCTGCCTTGGCTTACAGAATTTTCCGCGTGGCCCGTAGTAGTTGCACGCATGAGACACGCCAATGTACCACGTGTTTCATACCTAGTCGACCTGACTCGAACGAGGTATTGGTGTGTGCAAGAGGGAATGCAAAGTAAAATCACTAAATCTAGAATTTAACTCTTGGTTTCCTTGCTATAAGCAATCATAAAAGCGTTGAACTTATAAATATGTTCTGGTAGGCGTTGCTTGGCAGGTTGCCAACCGAAGAAGTAATGCAGTCCTCCTTTGGAATTTCATTTTACGATAGTTTTTCACGTTCGCCTCTGGGGTATTTGAGTACGTGATGTAGAAGACTATTCTCTTTTTAGAAGTCTGGTTAATGTGCTGTCTAAAGACCGAGTACCAAGTCACCCCTTACGCTGACGTCCACCTGTGGTCGTGTGTATGTGTGTGTGTCGTAGCCCTTGTTCAATCAAAAGTCCCCACCAGAATCCAAACTGGTTGAAGTTGGAAGACGGAGAAACCCGTGACTTTAACCGGCTTGAGCCAAAGGTCCACAGTGGTGAGCTAAGTGCTTGGCCGAAAACTGCAGGCGAAAAGGTGCAGACAGTCGTGCGGAGAGACGCAACAATCGGGTGTGGACAGGTTGAGTCGGTGTTGGTTTTGTCGAAGGTGCATGGCGTAGCCACTGCGTAGTTGAGTCAAGGTATGTTACCAACCACTGCTGGAGCCGCAACGTACAGAACACCCGCGACGGCCCAGACAGACTTGTTGGAGCGAGCAGCACCAAAGAGGCGCAGGTTTGGCCTCAATCCCGGCGGAAAGGAGGAGTCGGAGCAGAGTAGCCTAGAGGGGCTGCTCCGTCAGCAAAAAACACAAGTTGGGAAGAGGGGAGATTGATTTAATGTAGGAAGATTAGTCTAGCAGGCCTTGGCCACCGTGAGGCGGGTGGGAACGTAACGAGGACGCGTTTTCTGTGGATCCCGAAACTGCGGTCGTTCCTGCATATGTGGTCGTCGTGAAGTATGATGGCGTTTTTAGGGAGAATGGGATAACTTCCACCCAAGTGTGTTTGAATGCAGGTAATTTCATGTGAAAGTCACCAATGTGCTTTAGGGACATCGCTGGACCTCCCTGTTTGCGATGGCTGAACAGACGGGCACGTAGTGCCCGTCGCAGACGCTATTTTGCGGAACTTTAGAGCACTCACTAAGCAGAATACTCATGATTACAGTTACTTTAAATGTCTCTAGAATATATACCAGCCACTATTGACGTGGCGTCAAATTTGGATATACCGTGTGTTTTTTGCCATTCCTCCGCTAACCGCCTCGAAAATACAAGAATCGATCTACGAAACAAACATATTTCGATGGTCTACGTTCTGAGCCTTTTCATATAGCTGGTATTGGAGTACCTCTGCAACTTTTTTGAACTTCAATATGACTAATATCAATGTAAGTGGGCCTCCCTTCTGTTGTGCAAAAGAACCAGTATTGCAACCAAACGTTTCCAATTCTCCTCTCTATTTCGTTATCAATCACAAAGTTAGGGAGATTAGTAGGTTAAGACAGCTAATATATATATTTCAGTTTCGACTGATTAATTTTTTTATTCTATGAAGTCCAAAGACGGTGGATGGTCGATTATTCCCGTCATCTGACAGATTTCATTGCTTTCCATACAATCGGGACTTGTTTAATAGGCCTACCTTTAGTGATATCCCTATTGAACGCACTGCAAGACTGTGCTCTTCGATGACCTTGGACTGACTGCAGTAGTGAGGGCTTTAGTCTTACAGTTTTGGAATTCATAGGTGACGGTGTGGCTGTATGTGTATTCGTTAACATTTTTATGCAACGACAAGAAGCAGCTGATGAGCTGTCTCGAAATTTGTTGATATCAATGAATTCTGCCGTTTTCGCCTGTTTTTAATTTGTACCGGGGAAAAACACCTTCAAGTAATAATCATTCGGCCCAATTCGGTGATAATAATAATTACGGTTTTCATCACGTATGATCCTACCGATCTCAATTTTTATGTGGTACTCTGAAGCCCTTCGATAAGAACATTTCCTCACTGACTTCAGATGGTTTGCTCGTGGTTGTACCCTCTAACGTTTTGCTTTGTTAGAACATAGCTGTAAAAGAACGATGACAGATAACCTATTTAATTGGGTTTTGCCGTTCTACTTTACGCCGTCGTCCATGTGCTTTGCTGTATTTTATACTTCAGTCTGTTTTCCAGATAACTCTGCGTCTTAGCAGCTTTGCGGCTTTAGATTTGCGACTGATCAATCGGTAGACTATTTAAACCAATCGTTTTGCACGTAGTCTTTGCTAAAGACAGTTTTCACCATCGGCCACTTGTGAATGTACCAAACTGTCATTGACTAGGTCGACGGTCAGAATATACCTTTCTGGCCAGCGCTTTCGATTTAGAGAAATTTTGCTCACAAAGCTGGAAACGGTAAAATGACAACTTCCTCTTTCTCTTGGGCATTGAACTAGTAATAGTCCACACCTCATCTGCACCCCGAGTTTGAACGTCACCCTCATACTTTATGTTTGGTAGTGATGAAGACGATCTAGGGGAAATAAGAAACTTTAGAAGTCATCCGTCCGGTTTCCAAAGTTGTCGAAGCTGACATAATTCTGTAGTCAGCTATAGTATTGACATCAGATATTTTCCTTAGAATCAGCACAGTTTGGAGGTACTGTCATCTTGTGCTTTTGTGGGGGGTCTCTACCGCGTAAATAAAGGTCAACTGTTTATACGGCTTGATTACATTTGAAATTTTGTTCAGAAAATGACTTTTTTTGGTTTAACTGGTGACCCAAGTGTCAATGAACGTTTCGTGTAGTCTGTATGTAATGAACTTCAATTTTTTCATAAGCCAGGATCTCACAAGTTGGCATCTGTCTAGGAGATCCTTCTAGATGCAGTTATATTGTCTCCTCTGTTATTAGTAGCAACCGAGGTGACATCTATGAATAAGAGGTCTTTGGTTTCGTTAAATTTGGTGTGCTGTTCTCGTTCTTCCGATAATTTTTTTCTTTTTTCTACAGAGACTTCACTTGAAGTGCCTGACACTTGCTTAACTAATGCAATGCTTTCTTTCATTTGGTTTTGCAGCAGTTCTATATGATTTGCTTTTTATTTAAGTATAATATGGCAGAAATCGAGAATCAAGAAAATCTCCCTGAAGCCGGGGGTTCCATGGCGAAAGCCTCCTCTTCTGATGAGTGCGTCTCTCTGACTGTCGTGCATAATCGACATCGGTATGACCTAACTCTACCATTAGACTCCACCGTACTCTCGATGAAGGAGCGACTGGAGTCTTTGACAAATGTACCTGCGGATATGCAAAAACTCGTTTTTCATGGCATACTCGATGACTCCAAACGATTGGACGAGCTGAAACTACCTTCTCGCGACGCAAAGTTAATGTTAATTGGGTCTGAGCGTTCTGCTGCTGAGAAAGTTAGTGTCCTTTTTACTTCGCCTTCTTTTTTTAATAACCGTTTTCCTCTTTCACCGAATCTCACCTCTGACCAAAAATTGTTTCGGGCACTTTCAACCTCCTGAGTTAATACTTAGCGTTGACATCAATATTTATATTTCTCTCTACCCGTCTAACTAAATTAGAAGGCAATAGTCGTTTTTATGTAGCCCACTCATTAATCCCTACTCCCTGCATGTTTTCCTGCGAAAACGGCGGTGATAGGGTTTTATGGGTGGGAATTAGGACACGCAGTGGAATATACTTTAACAAATGCTAAATGCTTTTTTATTTTACTGTATTTAGAGGTGTTGTTGCTTTATATCTGTAGATTTTCCTAATCTGTATTGTCGTTTAACTTATTCCGAAAAAACTCAACTTTCAAATCGCAGGTTTATTGAAATTTAAATGGTGGTTAGGAGGTCGTCTACTTCAACTTACCTGAGGTCCAACTTACCGTTCTGGAGTTAGATTAGTATAGTCCGCGGTGCGAACCCCCGAGCACACCCTCAAGTTACATACGGAACAACCTGTGCCCAGCTGCCGCGGGAAGCAACTTCGACTACATTTTTCACTTTACCCTTACTTCTAAAAATTTCCTTCTCTTTCTATCCTATTTCCCCACCCCTATAACCACCGTTTCCGTAGGACAAAATACTACGAATAAGAGTATGTGAGATGCACTACTTAAACTACCTTTGCCCTTTTTTTGCAAGTGGTCAGAATTAAGCTCGTTCGAAAACCGGTACCCTGAGGTGACCGGTCAGGGGTGCAGCTGGAAAATAAATTTTATTCCCCATTTATGGACAAGCCACCCGACGTAGCGATCTAATTCACCAATGACACTACAGACTGTAGATCGCCAAAGCTTTAAGCTTGTAAAGCGGTATCATTGGCGTAGTCCAGATGAGTCAGCCGGCGTCCGGATGCAACTTCAACACCGTCCTCTCCGTGTAGGGCTTTCCCAAGAATCCAGTCAATATCATAGTTAAACAGAATGGGCGATAGTACATGGCCTTGTTAAACACTAGACCGGATATCAAATGGTTTGGAGATATTGTAGTGGACCAAAACTCGCACGGTGGTGGAGTGATAGTAGGCCTTGGTCATGGCAATGACTTGGTCGTATTCCGTCTATTTCCATTATTAGACATCTGAATTGATGGAATTGATGGAATTGAACACATCGGCGAAGTTGGCAAAGCAGACGGCTGTCGGTTGCTGGTAGACATAGTGGAATTCAAAAAGTCGCCTCAGTTCCGAAGAAGAAGATGCGATCACTGGAACAAGGACTTTATTTTCCTGACGTTTTGGATTCCGTCAGGAATCCTTAGTCATAGGTCATCGTAAACAGGTCTGAGACATGCGGAGATCAGGGGTCTTATATTCTACAGCAGCAACCATGTTGGCAGGTCTGGCATCAGCTGTGTTGAATGAAGCTTCATGCCTTAACACCTGCATTTGTTTTTCCGTGAGCTTTTTGGATGACAGATTGTGCACCAATTTGTCATCTTTGGATGAATTCGGGTGAGGTAACTTGCGAAACTTAATTTCCAATGCTGCCTCTCGTTTCGCTTTGTGGTCGCGGGTTCGTTCGGCCACCCTCTGCTGGAGCAGTTGTGTGCCATTCTTTCCCATGAGCTCAAAGCACTTAACCTTCTCTTCGTCGATCCTTTGACAGTACTTGCGAAGCCTCGCGTGACAGTCTTGAAGGATCACTCGGATCATCCCTCTGCCGTGCTTAAATACTTTGCGTCTCGCTAACTCTGTATTAACCGGAGGTCTTTTAGAAACACACTTCGGTAGCACATTATTATCGAGACACCTGTGCAGGAATCTGATCTGCGCATAAGTAGATGACTCTCGAAGGGCAAAAGTTTCCCACCGACGAGCCGACCTGAGCGCATCGCGCCCAAAGAGATTGCCAATAGGGGAGAATATACGAGTTCCAGGCAGCAGTTCCGAAGAAGATGCGATCACTGGAACAAGGACTTTATTTTCCTGACGTTTCGGATTCCGTCGGGATGTCTCAGACCTGTTTACGATTTCCTATGACTAAGGATTCCCGACGGAGTCCGAAACGTCAGGAAAATAAAGTCCTTGTTCCAGTGATCGCATCTTCTTCTTCGGAACTGCTGCCTGGAACTCGTATATTCTCCTCTATTGGCAGTCGCCTCAGTGTAAATATCTGGTCTACGCATCCACGCCTTGCTCGGAATCCGACTTGGTTGGGCCTCGTCCTAGAGTTACGTACAAACTAGGCTCATCTGAGGAGGACAAAAGTGAATATCTTCACAGAAACGTCGATGAAGCATATGCCACGATAATTCTCGCACCTCGTCTTATCTCACTTTCCGAAGACAGGCATAAGAATACCCGAACTCCAGTTATTTAGACGTACTTTACATCTCTACACTTGCTCGATCACCTAGTGCGGCCAGGGTGTCAATACAGGAATTGTCGATTTCAGCGGCAATGCCTTCCTATCCGGACGCCTTGTTGTTGCGTAGCCGCTTTATTCCATCGGCAACTTCATCTTCGTAAGGGAGGTCACAGGACACTGCATAGGCTGGCGAGTGTCGAAACTTCGCTGCGGAGGAGATGGAGGGTGTGATGAGTTGCTCATCAAAGTTGCGGAGGTGCTCAAAGTACTTATGCCAGCGATCGACCTTGGCCAAGTTTTCAATAAAATAATCGTCATTCTCATTGCAAACAGATTCACACAGTGTCGAGGGCTTACCACCAGCCTGGTGGATAATTTGGGAGTTTTCGAGTGTCACCAACATTTGAGGCCTGCCTCATAGAATTCGCTGTTTCGGACCAATACTTCTGCTGGTCACCCCTAATCGACTTTGATGCGAACATTCGGAATTAGTTGAAGGAACCATCGTTACAGGACCTGGCTCGAGCTGTCTGGACAGACAGCTGCAGCGTTTTTCCGCTGATCCAGTCATTGTGGCACCGTTGAGTGAATCCAAGTATTTTCTCAGCTGCCCCGTGGACAGATGTTTTCAGGGATGACCATTTGCTACTGCCGTCGGCTTGAGTCGTAAAACAGGACCGGATTTATTGTGCGTAGGGCCTCTTTAGTGTTGGGTTGCCAGATTTTTTCTAAATTCGGGCGTCTCGCACGTAGAATTTTGGGCGCAAATGACAGGTGAACCTTCAGACGTGTGCGAACGAGACCATGGTCACACCCGTGGGCGTTACCAGTTTGTTGAGGTCGAGGGGATATGAGCTCAGTGCTGACTTTAATCAATTCTGACTAGCGATGCAGTCAGAAATAGTACCAGCAAATACTATCACTCAGCTACACCCTGGTTAGTAGTATTAGAAATAGCAGTAGCGGTAGTAGCAGTACCAGCTCTGGCTTCCTTGAGTCTGGCTCGACACCTACTATAAGTGATTGAGAGTAGAGAGTGCAGTAGTACCCGCGAAAAATCTACTATCACTTAAGGTTACGTTAGGCGGTGTTTCTGGCTGCATTGGAGAAAGCGGCTTACGCCCGATTCCTGTTCGCCCATCTTGACTTTGGTCTTGTCACCGGTTCAAGCGGGAAGAGGGTTCAGTGTGAGGTAGACAGTTGCGCGTCTGTTTCACTTAAATCTCGTCTCTGTCTCCAATCACTATCCCTGCTCTTGGGTACATGGTGGACTTCATCAAAATCGATGTTCAAACTCACACACCAGTTTCGGTACCATGCATCGACCTGTTATCGCTGACTCACCTGCAGAACCTTGCACCAACTACAATTTAATCGGTCTGTCTGGCGGTACAGCTATCGTTTGAATAGCAGGTCAGTAGGTGCTAATGACCATGCTGAAGGCATTTTGGTAACAAACAGTCGGTTCTGATCAGCGAAATGCAGCATCGTCTTACCAGATGTCCCACCAAGCCCAAACCGACCAATAAGGTGACTGACGAGTCACTGGGTCCAGTGCGGCCATTTCAGCCCCCGAAAACAATCAACAGATCACGATGAGGAAGTCTTCCAGCCAGCTCCTGTAGATGCAAGTACAAGTTCTCCTTATTTTACTGTTCGGTAGCTGATGTTGATGCATACACAAAGACGACAGATATCTTCCTAAAGTGACCCTTTCGTAAAACGTAAGCCATCTGGTCATTGACTGGCTCCCATTTCAGTAATACACAGTTTGCTTGTTATGAAAGGGCAATAGTCACACCGTGCCTACCAGAAGAGTCACATAGGCAACCGTGACACAGGATGGGAATTAACTCCCATGATTTTTATTTCCCGGGCGCCTGAATCGAGGATTCGGACATCGGACAAGCAGCAAACATCCACTTTGTATTTATGAAGGATGCGCGCCGTCAGACTTTCGGTACCAGGTTCCAGAAGTTTTCGCACATTCTCGCATCCAATACCAAGATTCCTTTCCCTATTGCGTGGTTCAACTTGCATACTATTCACTCGCATCACTGGGCAAGGGTTTCGGGACGCGTCGGTTCCCACAGACGCCGTAACTTGGATCGCACCACGGTAAGCTTTCATGTTAAGAGGGTTCTTGGAGATTTTGAATACATGCGGGCCCCTAACAGCCGCTCGGATTGTTTGTTCGAGGTTATCTCCTTTACAACGTTGGCTCAAAAACCTAACCATAAGGTAGCGTTGGCAGGCAAACTTATTCAATAGCGTTTTACGGTCACCATGTTACAGTGCCGTCGCTGGAACTTGCGCCATTTTGTAGGGCACCAGAGCTCAGCCCTCCGTGCCCTCGTAGCACTGCCGCTGCTGGTCCGCGACTGCTTATTAGTTGGACCTAGAAGCCTGATTATTTCGCAGCTTACCTTCGCTGAAGGCTGTTATACTCTCCAGATAACCAGCAGCTAGGTTAACGGATGGTTATCCGTTTCATCCAAATGTTTATTCCTCTTTAGGTACCACACGACCCTGCGCGGCCTCGTGCTTGGACAATTTTCTGCTCATTTAGTTAGCCCGATTGGTGATTATGCCATTTTTCTTTTTGCTGTGATGGACCTCGCAGGATCCTTCAGAGGCTGTTAAAGGACACAACACAATCTGGCTCTTAGAACTCTATCTTTGCAGGATTTTTTGAGTAGGCCTGTTAGGCTCTTCTGTTGTAAACTAGTACGGAGCGTAGGAAGACCGAAAGGACCTGGCATGGATTTTGCTAGCTGAGCCTCTGTTTCTAAGTACTACCAGTCGGGCAAAGATGCCTTTGGCAATATTTACGCTTTTCACTTTGCCCTGTGGGTTTGAGGAGGTCAAAAACTTGAAGTTTTCTACTGCACCAGCCACTTTGAGTTAGATGCCATAATTTTAGACTGTTATTTACACCCCTGGCTGTACAGTTAATAACCAATCTCATTAAATGTTAACTGAAACCCATACTCAAATTTTTTTTGGGTAGGATTACTCAAATTAGTTTGTGGTATTTATTATTTTGCAGCATAATCTCAAAGTATTTCAGACGCAGCAGTTTATAATTAGTAGGGGTTTCATCCCGCTTGAATAATTTATTTGATATAGTTGTGAAAAACCCGACGTCCTCGGTGCAATTCGAATCCATGCCAGCAAGTGGAAGGCTTTAGTACAGCCAACTGAGCTGCGTGGTCCCCACCGGGAGCTGCGTGTTTCATCGCACTTGGATCAATCTACTCACTCAGCCTACTGCAAAGTATGCTTGGGCAGTCAGTAGCTAGGGCCTCGTAGCTCAGCTGGCTAGAGCGTTAGATGTACTAGGGCCTTACCTTAGCTGGTGAGGGTTCGGCTTCCACCGGGGCCGCCGAGATTTTCACAACTTGGTCAAATGAGTTTATAATTACGCGACTTTAAAGGCCATGCAATTTTTATTCGAGCAACGTCCTATCTGTTGGTTTATTTCTGCTGACTATACAGTGTACGACATAGTCCACTTCTATCGACAAATTTTAGGAACCCTATACTGTATCTTCTAAATGGCATCTGACCTGAATCCGAATCTGATTGTTTTAAACTTTAATTACAATCACCGTACGTGTATCTCCACTGCCTTATAATTTAATTTAGCCTAGTCAATATTTTATTGCGTACCAGGTTCGGAAGGCAGAGCAGACAGCACAGCCAGCGGAGGCCGCCTCTGGACTGGTTACTGATGACTCTGAATCTGATTTATTCTCGGAAGGTGAACACCGTCGTGTTTTAGAACGCTTTGGAATGCCCGATGACGTAATGGTTGGCATCATGAACTCACAGGACCTTCTAGCACCGGGTGAGGCTCTTTCCGGCATGTATGACAAACGCGGCCAGAGTCTGCGCCTTCGCTTCAAACCTGAAACCAGCGAACTCTGGCTGGCTACCAACAGTGTCACGCACAAAGTTCCTCTGGCGACCATCCATGACGTACGGAGCCAACCTATAAAGGAGCACCCTGAGTACCACATCATGGCCTTTCAACTGGGCCCTACTAAAAAGTCGCGATTCTTCGTCTACTGGCTGCCGGCTCAGTACGTGGAGTGCATCAAGACCATGGTCATGCAACATCGTCTCCTTCACGGAGATCGACGCACCAGCTTTTAACCTCACACGGCTTCTTCCGACTGTCGCAGTGGGACACCAGACATTCTTGCAGGGCGACTTTTAACGCCCACCGAAAGCCTTCTTGAGCGCTCTGCGCCCTATTTTGAATACTTATTTTTTCACACCCATATCTCCGAATGACAAGGGAAGTGCATCACAGTCCTGCCGTCTCCTAGTTTCGTCCAAGCCTGCGTCACCAGTCTTTGACCCAGGAAAATGGAAGCTTCGGTAAGGCTGTAGCGTCTTCCTCACGTCGCATTATATGTTACCTCCTCATTCGGTCGACCTCTGCCATTCTGCTTTATTTTTAGGCATATTTTAAAGCGAGTGAGAGACTGAGAGGAAGTTGAGGGATTACATACGTAGGTTACCGTATTACATTACATTACATTCTTTCTTTCTTCTCTCGCCCCCCTCCCTCTATCGCAAATACTTGCGTATTTTGACATTTTAATTGAACAATAAGAAGGCATGCCTTGCAATGTATACCTTTTTCCCTCGCTCGCCACATATGTTCATTTTATTGTCAGAGGAAGGTAAAATAGAGTTGTGAGGGTTCCCTTTTCTTACCCTTGTATATCCCTCTTGTTTGTTTTCTTTGTTGGAAGGGGGTACGTGCCATTACTATGGCTAGTAATTATACCGAAGTTCGCACCATTTTTACTTGTAGTGGGGCATGTACAGTTTATATGAAGTCTGACACACGATATGACTTAAGAACACGACTGGCTTTAGCCAAGTGATTTTGAAGCGTACTTTGACTGACTTGTTTACCAACCGAATTATTGGACCGAGTCAAGTCAAATTGTAGACTGGGACACTAGAGTTCCCGGTAATGTCATGTAAATTATTATATTAGCCACTCTTTAAGTTTATTCTAGGGCCGACGTCATTATTCGTCGTTATCAGTGAAAACTACTGTTGTGCCCGAGGTGATGGCCCATTTCCTCGTATTCGTCTCGTAGGAGTATTTCATTGGTTCCGCCTGCCAGATCCTGGACAGTAGAAATAAAAATAGACGTGAGATCAAAATATATCATGATGTCGCTTGGCAAGTGGCTTAACCCTTTGAGTTTCTCCAAGAATTGCGTTGACGTGCTACCTGTGGTGTAAACATCAGCGGTCAGAAATTTAAGACTTTAAAATAGCCAAATCGCCTGTCCGTAATTTGCAGTGTCTTAGGGGTGGTAGAATGGCCTGGAGAGGAGCGCACTATTTCTGTACCTTTGGAGGACCGTGGAATCGGACCAAGGGCATTTCTTGCGCTCTGGCCGTGTGGCGGTCGATCGGAAATATTACACCGGAGTTCTCCAGTGTGTCGGAACATGCTATAAATACGTTCAATTAATTATAGTGATGAAATTATAAGTGCTGGTTCAACGGGACGAAAGTTATCTGAAATTGGGCCTTGCTCTTTAGTCGCACCATGTTCCAGGCAAGTTGGAGCCAAGCAGAGGGGCGCTGAGGTTGGACGAAGTGGCATTAGTGGTTTAAAGCCTCTGCCTGACGCGTGTCGCGAGAAATTGTAGGGGGCCAACTGGAAATGCATAGAATTGGTAAAGGGCAAACGAATATCGCAACTTTTTACTTGCTCCGTAAATGCGGTATGAGGTACTTGGGCTGCTTAATGATGCCAGCTTTCAAACGGTCTCTGTTCAGTTCCGTCATAAGGTTCAAATAATTTCATTGTTCCTACCAGTTCCAAGTCACTGGTTGATCGTAGGCTTTTCCACTTCACCGTGCAGCCATCCTCCGGTGGCCGATTAGCTAAGATGTTATGCCTTGATCCTGAGGCCTGGAGCACGAGTCAGAATAGTTGAATGCAGTATGGGGCATACGGTCGAATTATTCAGCGTCCGCAATTGTATTGGAGTCATCCATATTGTGTGCTTCACCAAAAGAATTCAGTACATCCTGATTGGTACACAATTTAGCTTCAGATGTTTTGTTAACAATTCACATGAATGGTTGATCAAACGGTGTGCGCAGCGACTCCACCTACAAATTTCGGTGATCTGTAGGGTTGCTAGCTGTTCTCGAAATTACAAACCAACTACAGAGGACAGCAATACTAACTGTGAGAAGTTTAATAGGAAGATAGGGATTATAACAAATAATAAAGTACAAATAGAAGATTATAACAAGCAGGAGGATGGTAGTTACGTCATGTTGTGCATAACCAACAATGTTTTTGAGAATCTCACGGCAAACTTCGCGCTTATTATTCAATCCAAAACGAGCACACTACTAACCAGATCATAGTAGCATTCTCTTTTAATATTAAGCATTTGGAGAGGGACGACCGGTACCCGTTTGTCCTCATTAAGCACAGATGGAAAGTCATTTGCAGCCGCGTTCGTCCTAGCAATGGGAAAAGTGGTGGCTAGGTATAGCAGCGCTTTTCTATATGTAAGTGCACGGCCTTGAAAGTAAATTAATGTCCAAGGAGTTTAAATATCGAGTCTGTCTACCACGCTTGCACCTTCAAGAAGTCCACTCTAAATGCCTACAACTTGCGCTGAGTACGAGCATCTATAGAGAAAGCGAAGGGTGATAAAGTAACGTAAACCTTGGGAGGGGTTCACGCGTAGACTGCTGACTGTGACGAGAGTGAATAAGTGGTTAAACTGTCGCAGCTAGCAGTGTCGACAAGCAGAAGGTTTCCCTACAGCACAAGTCAAGCAAGACGGTGTTAGTGGATAGAAGTTTACTGCCGGAAAATAGACAATACAAAGGCTGAGTTATGCACGCCGAGTCAGTACGCGAAATCTTCTGTTCGGTGCTGTGGAGCCAAGACCGCTGGTCCGTTCACCCAGCCAGGTGGACATGCGCGCATCTGTTGGCTAGAGCTAACGTGCGCATGGAGCCGCGACAAACGGGGGGAGCACAGGACAAGTAGAATATCGAGGGGCCTCTCGTAGCGGTTGGCAGACACAATGCGTAAGAGTTTAGCCGGCGCAGCACACACTGAATCTGCCTGGTTTTGGCAACAGCCAGCGTGAGTCAGCGAGGCAGGCTCCTACAGTACCCCCGGCAAGACCGAAGGCGGCCGTAGTCGACGACGAAGGCAGGATTGATGTCTAAAAAATGTGGGTAATAAAACGGTCAGGGAAATGAACATGTCGTCCACTCCGGGTGATATATACAGAGGGCGTGGGAGAAGAGTTGGTGGGAGCACTGGCAAAAATGTTTGAGTTTGAGGCAGTAGCGTTAGAGTTGGAAGCAGGAACAGGTTTGGGTTGCGGACAAGGGGGAAGAAGCAAAATGCGGGACGGTGGGATAGCGGGTTGGAGAGAAGAGGAAACAGGGAGCAGAAGACCAGAGGGTGCATCCGGCGAAGTGTCCGGCACAGCAGCCTTGAGCCGGTCAACGGTCACGACCTCCTCGCGAGTACGACACTGAATGCGGTATGTGTTCGGCCCACGTGAGATGACACGGAATGGTCCTTCGTAGGGTGATTCCAAGGGTCGCCGGACGCGATCACATCGTAGAAAGACGTGAGTACATGTCGCCAAGTCTTTCTCGATATAAGACTCAGAGACAGATGGCCCGGGCGGAACCGGGGAGAGCGTCAGCAGAAACTGCCGGAGGCGATGCAGGATGTTGACAGGATTCCCGGCTGCACCTAGACTGGATAGCACGATTATCTCACCGGGAAGTCGGACAGGGGAGCCGAACAGCAGTTTAGCGGCGGAGCAATCAAGGTTCGACTTGAGGGAGGAGCGGATGCCCAAGAGGACCAGGGCGAGATCGTCCGTCCAGTTCTTCGAATTGGCCACGGCGCGTAGGGAGGCCTTTAACTGGCGATGAAACTGCTCGACCATCCCGTTGGCAGCCGAATGATATGCAGAAGTGCGGATGCGGGTACAGCCTAAAAAGGAGCGAACAGACTGGAAGAAGTTAGACTCGAACTGAGCACCGCGATCAGTCGTGATAATGTATAGAGCGCTGACGATAACAACCTAACGACTGAGGAAGGCTTTGACCACCGTGGGAGCCTCGACATTGGGGAAAGGGTAGCTTCCGGCCACCAGGTGAATCGATCCACACAGGTGAGAAGGGAGGAACAGCCGTTCGATTGATACAGGGGGCCTACAATATCCAGATGGATGTGACTGAACCTTGTACCAGGGCCGGGAAGGTATCAATGGATGCCTTGTTTTGCCGGTGGACCTTGCTCCGTTGACAGCTCAGGCAAGCCGGTGCCTAAGCTTTGACGTCTTTGTGCATACCAGGCCAGACGAAGCGATCAGAGACTAACTTGCTGGCTGCTCGACTCTCAGGGTGAGCTAGTTTGTGCAGGGAGGAGAACACTATGCGACGAAGTGACGGTGGCACGAATGGACGGAGAGCAGCGGTGGAAACATCACACAGGATTGTCCGAAAACGTCCTCGTCAGAAGGTAAACCAACACGGCGTTGTTCGGCAGCCATGGCAGTCAGGTCAATCTCGGGAGTCAGTTGCGAATGGGCGATTGAGGGTCTGGACAGGGTGTCAGCCACCTAATTGCGTGACCGACCAATGTGGTGGATGTCTGAGGTGAACTGCGAGATGTAGTCCAGTTGTCTAAGCTCCCATGGGTTCAGCTTGCCAGAGTGTGACTTGAACGCGTAGCAAAGGGGCCTGTTTACAAAGAAGACGGTAAAGTCTCTGCCCTCGGGGAAGTGCCGGAAATGTTTCAGGGCAAGGTAGACAGCCAGAAGTTCCCGTCCAAATGTGCTGTAACGCGATTTGGCGGGTTTTATCTTCTTGGAAAAGAAGGCTAAAGTTTGAGTTTGGCCGGCAAGGTGCTGTTGAAGAACCGCGGCAAATGCAACATTGCAGACGTCGACCATGAGGGAGAGAAGTGCGTCAGTAGTGTGGCATCGGCCAGGGCATACTTACTCTTGTCAAAAGCAGCGAGGACCTCTGCGTATAGCTCAAACGAACGTTTAGAAGTAGAAAGAAGATTCGTGAGTGACCTTTTCTTTCTTTAGTCGACCCAGGGTTTCGTTCGCTTTGCCAGTAGTGGTTTTAAGCCGGTAGTGTTACTGACTTTGCAGGACACTCGATCGTTGAAGAGCGTTCGAATTTTGTTTTGGTAGTCAACTTTATCGAGCACTACCGTTGATCGGCCTTTGTCGGCAGGCGAGATAACTAGTTAGATATGTGCTCTTAACTCCCTGAGGGCATTTTTTTCTTTTCTTAAGAGCGTATTGGTTTTTCGGTGACATGACTAGGGAGGTAACCTGGTGTCGCAGAATGTCATTTGTCTCGTCTGTGACGCTTTGATGTAGTGCTGACTCGAAGGAGGCAATGAAGGTGACCGGATCAGCATCGGTTGTTTTGAAACCGGATCCCCGTTGCAGGACTTTTGTTTTAACTTCGGTTAGCCGTTTTGATGGGAGGTTGTGTACTAACGTGTATTCGGTCTCCGGGTGTTGTGCAGTCTGCAGTGCCCTGAACTTAATCAATAAGTCCGCGTCTCTGCTCGCACGCTTCTGTCGTCCCAAGGATATCAAAGTGTTTTCTAATGTGATGACGATCTCTTCATTGCAGTGGCGACGAACAAGCACCTACAAGTTGTCACAACTGCCAGCATATTTCTGTAGTCGGAGGTGGCAATCTTGTATGAAGACTCTGGCCATTCGCCGACTGTGTCAGAACATCGTTTGTTTGGCCAACTCTATGTTGACAGGAGGCTTGTAGGATAGGCTTTTTGGCATTGTGTAGTTGATAAGACAACTGTGGAGGAAATGGAGCTGCGCTTAAGTGGAGGCCTGACGCATGACTGTTTTTCTCCAACGATGAGTCAGTTGAAGCGCTTCGCGCCCGCAGTTTGCCGTAATAGTAGCGAAAATTAGAATCCCGCGTGGTAAGTCAGAAGGAAAAAGGCGTTCACCGGGGGAGGTTTATTTTTGATCTGACGTTTCGAATAGATATCTCGTCTATCCATCTTCAGAGGGTTAATACTCTGGCTCCTGGCGATTTTTATATGCCGCTCCTTTCGTCCGCGGGCGAAGTTTGCCAATCCAGATGGAGCCGCTCTGCATAGGTCGCGTCTCTGGGTGGTAACGGTTCATCGTAGGTGCAGACAGGCACAACGCAGAGCGATTCGCGATGGGCGGTCACCGAGCGGCTGGTACGGCGAACCGTTACCACCAGGGACTCGACCTCTGCAGAGTGGCTTGAACTGGATGTGCAGACTACGCCCATGGACGAAAAGAGTGGCATATAACAAGAGCCAGGAGCCAAAGTATTCACTCTCTGAAGATGTATAAATGAGATATCTATTCAAAACGCCCGATCACAAATAAATCTCTCCCGGTGAACGCCAATTCTCCTTCTGACTGTAGCTAGAATTTACTTTGATCCAAAAAACCTTCGACAATGTTCCCCATAAAAGACTGATTGTGAAGCTAATAAGTCACGGGATTAGGCCCCCTTATTGAATTCTTCAAAACCGATACCAAGTACAGTAGTCGCCGGCGTTTAAGCCCACCTTGGACCCAGACCAAATTGGGTTTAATAAGCGGCGGGCGCAATAACCGGAGAGTCCTAGTTCGTGATTAGCAAACGCAGGATAGGCACCATACGTTACATGTGTACTGTTTTATATATAGAGCTCAATGGTTAGGACGTCTGCCTCTGACCGGCGCGGCGCGAGTTCGAAACTCGGGTGTGGCGGCAATTTCAGCTGCTACACTAGAGTTGGCTACCCGTGTCTGATTAGGGCCAACAGCCCGAAGTAGCTATATCACGGTGTCTTGTCTACGCCGGAATGCTCCTATGAAAAGACATAAAAAAGATGTGTTACTGACAGTTGGCTAGTAAAATATCAATTATCAGTAGCTTTGCGGAACACAGTTGGTTGATCCGACTCGCAAAAGCATTATCCCAGGATGGTCGCATCCTGAGGCATAGATCGGTGCACAAACAAATAATAATGCTGTTTGTATGTATTTTACGTAATAACAAAAGCAAAAAATGATTTGCGACACGGTTAAAAAAAGCGGTCTAGTGTTAGTTGTTTTGGAGGAAACTTCACTCGCAAGTGCTCTTTGATGTCCTTCTCCAGGTACCAGAAATCGTCGAATTTTGTGAAATCTGATGCCTGTAAACCATGTTGCGCACACAGAGAGATGAGAATCTCACTCTATCTTGTTGGCAAACTGGGCTTTGTAGCCGGCGACTGAGCTTATTAGCCGGCGGATTTTGCTATGTAGAATTCCGTCCCAAGCTGATTTGGGCTTAGAAGGCGGCTGGGCCTATTAACGGTGGGCTTAATAACCGGCGACTACTGTAGTAGTCAAGTCAAGTCAAATTTATTGAAGGAAATATAGGCAAACGCCTTTGAACTCCGTCTTGGTACATAGGATTTAAGAAATGCATCGGCAAAGCCGAACATTCCAAAGAAGTCGTTGACACAATTTCAAACGATAACTCGCTTGTTTCAAGTAATAAACTCACACTCAGTTTACACGAGCCAGCAGTGTAACTGAGGAAGAAGAGCAGACAGTGAAAAAACTCCTAAGGCTGGCTCATAATTCAAAATGGAATGTCATTTTTGGTTTTTAGGAGAAAAACTGTCGCTCGTGGGGAAGTATGTGAATGATAGGGGCATGATGCTTCTGTGAATGTTGACGGTAGCCATGGCGTCCATGACGAGTAATATCTACATCCGAGGGACCATACGAGGAGGAGACCTCGGAGTCATGAGAACGTCCCGAAGACCGGAGATGCGACCATGATACGCCTTTGCTGTGCCAAGAGCCGAGGAATCCGCCACGTCGTCAGCAGTCGGTCGATACGAGAAAGGGTGTGACAGGGCCGCGTAGCCTAGGACCATAGGTGCGGTAGATGCGTCCTCAGACACGATCGGCGCAGATCGCATAGTGAGCCGAGACGTCATAGCTAGATAATGTCTGAAACTCATTTGGTTAAGTACTAATAATAATACTACTTACAAATTACTATTAGTATATATTATAGTATTTCTAGCATTTCAAGGTTTGGATGTAGAGCGCTTCAATTTTTAGATTCGGAATACTTCATTGATTGGATTTGGAGTACTTAATCGTGACGATACTCATTAAATCGGTCTAGGTTTGCCTTAAAAACATTCACGGAAGGGGACATGACAATATCCGCAGGAAGGGCATTCCATACCTGGATTACCCTCTTAGAGAAAAAGAATTTTCTTGGGTCTAGCCTTGCCCCAGTCACACGAAATTTGAGGGGGGTGCTCGCAGCCTAGAGGTGGTGGCCCGCTCAAAGAATTCATTTGTTTGGAGGCAGCAATCCTGACCACGCAACATGCGAAATGCCTGGATAAGGTCCCCACGTAGCTGCCTGTAATCCAGAGGAAACAAGTCAAGATTTACCAATCGCGTCTCATAAGGGAGGTTCCGTTGGCCTCGTACTAATTTTGTTGTGCGTCTTTGTACCCTTTTGAGGTTTTTTTGTCTGTGGCTGTCCAAGGTCTCCAGGCTTGGATGGCAACTTCCAGTTGAGGTCGCACGAACGTGCCGAATACCTTGCCAAATACAACTTTGTCAAACTTAGCAAAGGTGCGCTTGATTAGATACAAGCTCGACATTGCGGATTTAGCCACTTTCAGGACGTAGAGTGATGGCTTCAGTGAAGGCGTGAACCACACCCCCAGGTCTTTCTGAGCCTCTACCTCTGGCAGCGGCGTGTGATTCAGGTAATACACCCTCCGAGGTGTAGTGCTGGTTCTACCAAAGCGCATTAGGTTGAATTTGGCCACATTGAATGGCATGTGCCAAAGGGTCGAACATTGCTCTAGTCTATGCAAATTTGCCTGGAGGTTTAATTCATCGTCTTGGTTGCGTATGACCTTCCAAAGTTTTATGTCATCAGCAAACATTGCGATTTCGCAGTCTAGTCCGCTTATGCAGTCATCAATATATATAATGAAGAGAATAGGGCCAAGAACAGATCCCTGTGTAACACCGCTCTCAACTGCTACCTCCGCTGACCTCTGTTTGCCAATACATACGGTCTGGGTATGACCAGTCAAGAAGTTTGCTATCCACTGCAAAAGGTTTCCTCTTACCCCTATGCGGCTGAGCTTGTATAAGAGACGTTGACGGGGCACCGTGTCAAACGCCTTCTTGAAGTCTACGAAGACTGTATGCACCGTATTCCCTTCATCGATCGCTCGGGTCCATTGTTTTAGACAATAGAGCAGATTGGTCAAGCAGGACCTTCCCCTGCGGAATCCGTGCTGCTTATCAGTAAGAAGTTGATGTTGCTCCAAAAAGTGCATCAGCTCGCGTTTGACTATGCATTCCATAAGCTTGCAGGATATTGAGGTGAGGCTGACCGGTCTGCAGGTATTTGCAGTCGCCCGACTCCCACTTTTGTGGATGGGTGAGATCCACGCTGCCTTCCAATCGGGTGGCACTTGTCCAGTATTAAGAGAAGCTCGGAAGATAAGGTACAGAAACACCGCCAACTCTATGGCTAGCTCTTTTAATAGCTTTGCAGGTATCTTATCCGGACCTGACGACTTCGTTTCTTTAAGCTGTAGAAGTTGTCGCAGAACGGTAGCTTCCGTGAGTGCAACCGAGTCTATGGTCTGGATCACACCCACACTGCAGTTAATAGCGGTGAACTCAGCCTCTCTCGTAAAGACCGACTGGAAGAAGCAGGATAGATGTTCCGCCTTTTCGTTAATCTCGCAAATTTCTACACCGTCGTCTGTTTTTAGCAGAGGAATAGGGTCTCTATTTCGAGTACATTGCCTAACGTAGCTGTAGAAAAGCTTTGGGTTTCCTACTGCACGATTTATTAGATTGCTCTCGAAGTTTTGTCGGCTAATTCGTATCAGGCTCTTAACCTTGTTTCTCTGTCCCTTATACCTATTGTACGATTCGGGGGTCCTCTCTCTGCGATAGATTTTGAACAGCCTTCCTTTGCGGTTCACTTCCCTCTTTAGCGTCGGCGGTAGCCATCAAGGCCTATTTGTTACTTTCTTTACCGTGATAGGACAGAAAAAGGCAATTAGTCCGTGTAATACAAATTAGAGACGTAATATATGTAGGTACTTCTATCCTTGTATGTTCAAGTCAGATACTTTTTTGTTTAAATCCCAAGCACTTTTTCTTTTGCCGAATTTGTCCGAAATTCACAAATTTCCGGCAACCACTGCAAGTGACGCGTTTTGAGCATTACTGCTTACTCTCCTGCACTTTCTGCATCATACAATCTCACCTGTGCTCATCTCCGGGCTCAGGACCAACTGACAGTAATCTGAACGCGAGTTCTTTGCAAAACTTCCGACTTCAAACAGTCGAACTGAGATCCCAATATTTACAAATCCATCCTCCGGCAAGTCAATCCTCTGACTACTGCTACCAAGGATCACAGTGATCTCGTGAGTTGTATCGTTCACCTTTTCATTGTCATTTCTATAAAATTTTCCACTAGTATAGTCCTGTAGCTTAGTTACTGTAAGCTAGCTCTACATTTGGAAGCTTTCTTTGCATCTTTTCTGATACGTTTTATACGTGTTGTAGGCTTAGCCACTATATATCAGAACCAACTAATATAATCAGTGGCGTTTTTCAAGTCACTATCCTAGGCTGCCTCCTATTTCTTATTTACATCCATCAAATTATCCACGATATAAACTTCTGCTAAAACATTCTTATATGCAGATGACTTAAAACTCGCATGTGCCTATAACAAACATTTGATAAGCAGTGTGCATCGAACAATTGAATTGAGCTTTCAACAACTACATGACTGGAGTGTTCAATTTAAAATATTATTCTCACCAACAAAATGTCATGTCATTATTTTTGGACCACTAAAACTTCCTCCCATAATGTTTAGTGGTCAAGAAATAAAAGAGCTGACATCTTTAAAAGATTTAGGTCTTAGCTATTCTAATACTCTAGACTTATCCCCGCATGTTAAACAGCTAGCACCAAAAGCTAATAGATTATGTGGATTTTTAAGTAAAAATTTCACATCGATTACACTTAAGACTCAACTTGATAAAACGAATGTTTTCCCTATTCTAGACTACTGCTCAATATTTTTCGGTACAATGTCATCAGACGACAGACAGAAACTTGAAAAAAATCCAGAGACGGTTTGCTAGATTTCTGTGCAAACGTGATGGCGTCCGAGACTCCTATACAATTATGCACAATAGAGTTGGTCTTAAACCCGTTTGGCAAATAAAGGAGACTCAAAAATGGTCTAAATTTCCTATTTAAAGTAACACTTGATCAAAAAATGCTTAGCAATAATATGTTAACGAACCACTAGAAACAACGAACACGCGATACATAACCCTAAAGCTAAGACAGCCCAAAGATAAAATTTCTACATCATAAGATATGCGATCATATGGAACGCCCTTCCCAACGATATATGAAATAGTCATAGTATAGTTGAATTCAGATGGGAGACCAAACAGTCCTTCTCAAACGACACCACTCATACATTTTTAAATAAAATAGGACACTTTGCCAACCAGTTCTTCAACACTGAAATGGAATATAAAACTCCAGGGGAGTTTCCACACATTGCACGGAGGAGTGGCCACCGCTAAGGGTCCTCCAAACGATAATTTTCGAACAGCAGCAAAGCAGATCTTTGGAAAAATTGTGCCGAGCCTACTTTTCCAGTTCATAAAAAATAAAAAATTAAAACTAAGAAAATATTACCTATTGTGATGTTCTTCGACTAACTTCTCAAAGTTTTTAAAAAAATCATATCAAGGAAAAACTTTTCTCTACAACTATGCTAAAATATCTATTGCCTCCTCTTATAACGTATCAGTAGTATAAATGTTAAGCGTGTATTAGCAAAGTTTAAATCTTACCTCGATTGGATAGACAACAAATGAAAGGCCAAGTGTCTTCTGTCGTCGCATTCGAATGACGATGGTGCTTCGCAATCAGCTTCCAGCTGCCTCGACCCACCCCAGACATCTGCAACCTCCCATCTATTTATCAAAATCCTGCAAATGGACGAAGATTGTAATCTACGTATGGAGCAAATTCATACATGCGGATGATACGATGCCCTCAACTGTTTATTTCGTCTTCAAACTGACCGTGGCTAAATCTATCTCTGTTAAACGAAGTGATAGTTTTTCCAGACCCAATCTTTTCTTACTACGAAGCAGTAACCCGCTGTTCTGCTGTTCTTGCTTTAAATAAATTATATTTCATTGAATTTTAAACACTATCCATCTTATATTCATGCGGATGAGCTTAAGAGTGTTTACTCCTTCTCTAACTATACTGCCGCGAGACGCCTAGAACGAATTCTTTCTGATTTGAACGCTCTTTTGGCGTGGAGCGTAACATGGCAGATGGAGTTCTAACCTGCTTAGTGCCGATACACGTGCTTTGGGCCTGAAAGGCTGCCACTGTAGGAAATACCCTTCAGATGGCCTCAATTTTTGTTCATTTTGCACTGTATT
>JAYGXS010000001.1:58008415-58044190 GCA_036362985.1 Ligula intestinalis
TCGCACGAAATGGCCCATCGGTCTTCTCGGTTCGTTACACCACAACATGTTATTTTTCAAGGTTACCCAATGACTGAATGATCCAACATCAATAAATACATAAACTGTATATTTAAGGCCTAAGGGGCCCTTTCATTACAAACTTAGTGCTATCTTGAAAATAAGAAACCTAAATGGTTTCAATTAACAACTGAATCTTCTAAACTAATTATCTGGGCTGTACAAAAATTACTACATCGGTGGATGAGTTCAGCGAGCCACCGATTTCCAAAAAAATATCGGCGAAAAAACTGCCTTAATAAGTAGCATGGTGTGACATGATGCAGTTAGATGGGATCCTGCTGTTAAGGGTTCAGGACGCTTATTGTCATGGGAAAAATAATATAGCGGTGAGTTAAGTAGGGGTCATCCGGACAATAGGAGAAGACAGTAGAAGTCAAGACAACATAACTGAGATGCGACCCACCAGACTTGAGAGTCCACCGACAAGTTGGTGATCAAGCAATAACCATCAATGGCGACCTCGAAGATCACCGCTTAGGTCACCGCTAGGGACCTAGGTTTAACCTACACCAAAAAATTAGACCTGTCTCCTCACGCCGAAAGAACTACACCAAAGGCTGCACAGATTTTCGGCTTTATTTCCGATAATTTCTGTCTTCCTGAAATGAAATTAAGACTTTATCATATCTTTGTGCTTCTCATCTTACAAAAACTGTTGTCCATTCTTCTGTCTCATTAATGATGTTAGCCGTTCAAAAATTGATAGAGTACAAATGCAGTTCACACGAAAATTTCTTCGCCCAACCTTTTCTAGTACTTCTTACTCAAATAGATGTCAATTAACGAAACTAAGATTTCTTTGGGTCAGGAAGTTCGGAAGCAGGCTTTTGTCTCCGTTTTCGCCTTAATAAAAGCACAAATTTCCCCAGAATTTCTGTCATAACCCCCGTCAGCCGTCCCTACAACCCAAGAAACTCGGCAATTTTTATACCCCCTCCTGCATCCTCCTCATCTAAACGCTCTTTGTGTTTTGCTTCCAGATATAGCTGTCTTTGGAATAACTTGCCAATTGAAATAAGGACGTTAACTAGACTGTCTGCTTTCAAATGAAGACTGCACATTTATCTTAACACTGATTCTATTAACCTTTTATTGTCCTCATCTTTTCCGAACAGCTTTTTCCGTGACTCCGAGAAAGGACCATCGGGAGTTTAGGAGATCCCCTTGAAACTATTTTCACTGCCTAGTGTACCCCGGGAACCTAGATGTTTCCAAAAACCACCACTCAATCAAATGAAGCCACATGGAATTACTCAGTCTAAACTGCTGCCATTTAGTTGGGTACTAACCATCAGCAGTCTTCCTATACCTATTTCTACTCTGTCTTATCTTCCTCAGCAGTTTTTTTCTCCCTCACAATTTTTTTGAAAATGGAGGCCCGTTGAACTCTGCCTTCATTTTCACTGGATGAATTTTTTAACTGCCTTCAATTTTAAGCTTTTAAGTTAACAATTAACTGCAAAATATTGCTAAATGGTGCCCCAAAAGGACAATTTCTGCTGACATTATTACGACTTTCGACGTCTATTTGCGCTCATTTTCAAATTCGTTTTTGATTCTTTTCTTTCTTACGAAACTAATTTTGCATGGACAGTGCCGTCCTGGTGCTAACAAATATAAATTCAAAATAATGTATGGCTATTATTTTTCATGTTTTGCTAGTATTGTACCTTTGAAATCAAGTTTTTTCACTTAAAACAAACTCCTTATTTCGCAAACTATTGACCAAGCATAAGACAAAACAAAGCTGATAGTGAATGCAAAAAATGCACTTGTTTAAGGTTTTTTTCCTGCCTTCCGGGATTTCGACGGCACCGATCATGTGCTTTACAAACAAACCTTATGATTATATTGTTTTCCATATCTGTCACTTTTACCTTTTATAGAGTGAAATTTGCAGTGGTGTTTCGTCCCCTACTCTGTCCAATCATTATTTCCATTCTCCATTTTACAACCTAGATGATGGGCTTAGCGGTCTCTAGTATTGCTCGTGGTGGTTCTGCTTTTTTCACCAGCACGTTGCTGGACTCTGCAGTCCACAAGGTCGCATCTCCGGCGTTTCGGTGATGGTCACGTGACCTCTACCGTTCCTTCATCCTTTCGACCCAGTTGTCCGCGATGACTTCTTCCTGTCTCACTTCCCCGATGATTGATCATGAAGCCATTTGGGTGGTGTTACGGTGGTAAACGGTGGCCTCTGCTGCTCTATGATTTCTCCAACGACAAGATGCGTTTCCAACCCTCATATGTTATCATTAACAGTCCTGTCTCATTGCCCTACAACAATCCTATCAACCAGCCTCCCTATATTTATAGAAGCAGTTTTTTTGCCTGCATTTTATTTTTTAAACTGGGGGTCCGCTGAAATCTGCCCCCGCATAATCGTTGGTGTTTTTCTTCACTGCTTCCTCCTTAGTTTACCATTCATTTCAGAGTGTTGACTATTATTTAATAATGACAATATGTTTGCGGATATGAATTTATCTGCCAACCATAATAAACCCCCCACTGCCTATGTGGTTGCTCACGGCGAGCAGCATTTATTAAAATGTAAACATTTATTCATTTATACGAGGGGGTCGTTGGGGACAACAGGGTCGAAACGAGGATGAGACGGTTGAAGTCAAGGCAAAATCACCACGATGTGGCCCACTAGACTGCAGAGTCCACCGAAAAGTTGGCGACAACGCAAGAACATGCGATGACCATCAATAACGACATCGAAGACCACCGTCAAGGCTGCAAAATGGATAAGAGTTTGCAACATTTGGAAATGATGCTTGACTCTGCTTCCAATATGCAGCACTCTCAAATTGTACAGGAGACGCTGACGTTGAACACTATCGAAGGCCTCTTGGAAATCAGTGTAGGCCACATGCACAGTTATTTGTGTACCGAATGCTCTTGTCCACGTTTTCATCGTATAAAGCAAGTTCGTTACGCAAGATCTTCCCATAAGAAAGCTTATTGCGCATTGGAAAAGAGCCTTTTAGGAAGCCAAGTAATTCACCAACTCTTCTTGACGAGATCCTTCGGGCCTAACACAAAATATATGTGGTTATTTTATTTTTTCTAATTTTGCAGACTGCCAGAATTGTATTTGGCTGCAAGTGCACTATTATCCCGGTTGTAAATTAGTGTAGGATAGGCTGTTTTCCAGTCTGTGGGGAAAGTTTCTGTAGCAAATGACTTGTTTGGCCGAATGGCTAGCGGTTTGGCCAGCTTTTGAGCAACTTCGAAAAGCAGCTTTGTCAAAATCTCGTCCGGACAGGGAGATTTGCAGTCGTTCAAAATGTTATATTCCTAAAAAATATGTTGCGGCCAAGAATGAACGATGCGCAATAGCCACAAACGCTAAGAAAGTTCCGTCTGTTGAAACAGGACAATCAGATCTTCGAAATTATTTATTGGATACAAAAGGCAACTTGCCGCGGATTGGCTGTTTGTTTGTGTGTGAACAATGTGAGAGCAGCGGTGCGTTGTTTGCGCGCTTAGGTCTGTTCGTGCTCGAGTCATGGTGAAGCTGTAAGGCGCGTGATTGGTTGCATCAAAGGATGAGTCAAGGATATGATAACAAGGTCACCTGAGTGCCAAATAGGCTGGCTAACGCGGCTAACCAGAAGTTCATGCGCGACCATTACTCAGCTCAGCTCAAACCCATGGGGGCCGCCGTGCTTTGGCAGTGCTCCCTGTCATTTAGCCGGATTTCCACGGACAGCGGGAGGTTCAAGAAGGAAGACATTGGAGCGGTTGCAACAAAACCGCCTTTCTCGAAACAGAATATTCCCGATAATTGGCCTACTCTTGGTTACATAACTCAGCGGAATGAAAATAATTTCTACAGGAAAGCAGACTGCGAAACCTGAAAATTGTGCTTAGCTTGGAGTTTACTTTCGATATCTAGAAACCGTAATCGTTCCTCATAATAGGAAATGCGATCCAACTATGTGTAGCCTTTTGTAAGTAGCTGTAGATAAGTTGAGATTTTACGTTCCTTGATGGAGCAACTCACATTCGAAATCCCTTCGTCTTTTGAAATTCAATTTAATGAACCTTTTTAATTTGAAAATTGCATGTTTGGGAGACTGTTATTGAGCTTATTCCCAAAAGTGCACCCCACAGCCCTCCTTTCTTGTTAATCTCTGTTTTCAGATCTCGCTAGTGCAATAATTTCCGTAGGATATTCCAGGCTTTTATGAGAAACGATGGTATTTCATTTAGTGCAAAAACCGCTCCTTAAGTAAGTTGCAGACGTCAGTGGCGTTCCAAAAAAGAGAATACCCTAGTCTATTCGTGATTCCTCAAGACTTATTTGGGAAAAATCTCTCTGCAATATATTGGGTCTCATTTAGTTGATGGCTTATGGCACCGGAGATATACAATTCTCCCATGAAATTAGTGCATGATCATCTGATTAACCAGAGGTAGGCAGAATAATTATAAGGTTTATTTGTAAGGAGGGAAAAAACCTAAAAAAGCTCCTTTTTGCAGTCACTATTGGCTTTGTTTCGGTCTTAATCTTGGTAAATAGTGTACGAAATAGGGAGTTGGTTTTTAAGTTTAAAAAAAACCTAACTTCAAAGGTACAACACTAGCAAAACATGAAAAATAATAGCCAAACATTATGTGCGTCACTGTTTCGTAGTAAGAAAACGTTGGGTCTGGAAAAACTGTCATTTCGTTTAACAGCGGTGGATTTAGCCACGGTCAGTTTGAAGTGCGAGCACAAACAGCTGAGGGCATCGTATTGTGATACCCGGGACAGAGGAGGTGTCCGGCTTCTTGTCTATCTTCTCAGAGGTACCCTGAGAATCCTCTGTGGGCCGACTCGTTTCATCATTGTCGTGATTGTCAAGAGTCATCGGACTATCAGGCAGTCAGCAAAAGTCCAACTATGATTGGAAGAGTATATTGCATTAGGGGAATGATAGAGAAATCGTAAATGGAAACAGGGTAAACACTGGCCAGTGGGGAAGCGGTTAATCGGTCGAGTTCAGAGGTGGAGTGGCGTTGGGAGCGTCCACAGGTGGGGAAGGGTCCTCTCCGTCAATCACTTGCACTAGAACGGAAAAAGAGGAGAAGCAACTACGTGCAACAAGTCACTAGCCAAAACGTTAATTGCCCGCCAAGGGGTCCATTTTAAACAAACCGATCAGACCTACCAGGTCGGCCGCTACAGTATCATCCGCATGTATGGATTTGCTCCATACGTTCATTGGCAGGATTTTGATGATGAGATGGGACATTGCAGATGTCTGAGGTGGGTCGAGGCAGCTGGAAGCTGATAGCAAGGCATCTTCATCATTCAAGCTCGTCGGCAGAAGACGCTTGGCCTTTTGTTTGTCATCTATCCAATCTAGGTGAGATATAAATCTTGCTAAACCACGCTTAACATTTATACTACTGATGCATTATAAGAGAAAGAAATAGATATTTCGGTATATTTCTATAGAACTTTTTTTCTTTATGAAATTTGATATAAATTTGGGATGTTCGAATCTGTAAAATTTTCTTCCTCTTAATTTTTTATTTTTAAGGACTTAGAAAAGGAGACAGGTCACAGTTTTGGCTAGTATTTGGCTTTGCAGGGCTAGTTCGAATCTGGTGTTAAACAGCAGGATGGACGTAAGTTTATTATTGCTGAGGATGTCATGATTATTTGTTGCTCTATTGAGACCATATTGGAGTCTTCTTTGCCGCAGGGGTTTAGGGCCATATTTACTGTACATTATTGTATATGAACCTCGGGTGTCTTCGCATTTAGACAGAAATCTAGTAAAGCAACTTGATGGCAATGTCCCGGCACCAAAAAATAGAATGGTTCCAGTGTGACCAAAGTGAAGCCTTTGGTTCCACTGCGCCGTGGTTGCGTACATATGCGGTATTCCGTGCGCTGTCCAGGGTAGTCTATAAGCCGTCATCGAAATCGATGGTCAAACACCTACACACAAGCTCCTCAGTCCACCAGCAGTAAAACATCCAAAATAATAGATAATTCATGGGCCAATTGGTTTCCAGAGAGATTTTAGTTCACCGTTTGAGAAGGTAGTCAGACAGCAAGTAAAAACTACGTCTAAACATTTGGCTTAACCAAGCCTGCTCAGACTGCACTTGATGCACGTAGTCGCCCCCTTCCCTTCTGCCCCTCTACCTCCAGACCCCCCCCCCCCCCCCCCCCCCCCCCCTATTTGAACGCGTGTGACCTGAACGCGAGTTTTACGCCCTAGGCATATGCCGGCAAAAGTTTCCAAAGCAAGACATCGATCCAGGCGCCGTATTTGGGGAGGGGCGGTAGCAAATTCAGGAGGCGTGCGTGCGCGTGGAGTTTTTCTCAGGTGGACCGGGGGCTTGTGTGTGGGTGTTCGACCATCGATTTCGAGGACGGCTTGTAGACCACCCCGGCCAGCGCACGGAATACCGCCCATATACACAATCACGGCGCATTGGAACCAAAGGCTACACTTTGTTCCCACTGAAAGCATTCTATCCTTTGGTTCCGGAACATTGCCATTAGGGCGTCGCTGGATTATTTTCTAGTTCCTGTCTGTCAGCTGATGACATGGTACCGAAAAATATTGATCAGTAGTCTAGAATAGGTAAAACATACATTTTATAAAGTTGAGTCTTGAGCGTAATCGATGTGAAATTTTTACTTAAAAATCCACATAATCTATCAGCTTTTGGTGCTATCTGTTTAACGTGTGGGGATACCTCCAGAGTATTATTATTGCTGAATCCTACATCTTTTATGGATGTCGTCTCTTTAATTTCTTGGTCGTTTAAAATTATGGCAGGAAGTTTTAATGGTCCAAAAATCAAAGGGATGACATTTCGTTGGTGGGAATGGCATTGGCCATTGAACACTCCAGTCATTTAGTTTCGTAAGATCTGACTTTCTCGTTCTATGCAAATTGATTATTGAAGGCATATTATATGCATATGCGAGTTTTAAGTGGTCTGCAAGTAAAAATTTTTTAGCAGAAGTTGATATAGTGGACAACTCATTAATGCAATTGAGAAATAGGGGGCGGCCTATGATAGTGCCTTGAAAAACACTACCGTTTATATGAGCTAGTTCTGATACTTTATTTCGAATTTGTACTACTTGGAATCGGTTTTGTAGATAGGATTTGAGAAAACCAATGGGAGAGTGTCGAATCTCGTGACTCATTAGCTTCACGATCAGTCTTTTATGGGAAACTTCTTCAAAGGCTTTTTTTAGATCGAAGTAAGTTGTACCTACCGTGTTCCCGTCATCTCCATTTCTGGAAACAAATTCCAAGGAAGTGATTTGGCAGGACTGACATGACTTTTTGGGTAAAAAAGGCATGTCGAAAAGGAGGTTTGATATTTACACTCGTCAGATGGTCTAAAATTTGGTTATAAATTATTTTTCATAGGATTTTTGGTAGAACCGATGTTCTGTGAACACCACGATAGTTTTGGGTATTGGACCGATTTCCGTTTTTGAAAATTGGGCTTATGCATGATTTTTTTCCATATTTCTGGATGGTACCATTGGATTGCAGCAATGAAAAAATGTTAGACAGAAGTATTGGGGCATATGTCATATGCTTCAGTATGCATAGTAGGATTCTATCCGTTCCATCTGATGTGGAATTGGACAGCTGGCGGACGGATTTTTTTACAGTTTCTTCGGTTAGCAATATCTCTTTTAATATAAAGGCCGTCATTTCATTTGGTTGAAGGATGGGTTCCTCCTCGACTGAATAGTTGGTTGAGAAATACTCATTGAATAGATTTGCTATTTCGTTGGCATTTTTTATAACTTGTCCTTGGTCATCAATCATAATTTGGGGGCCTTGTTATTCATTTGAGCTATCCCTTCAGTGGACTCAATTTTGCCGATATACTGCTGCTATGGTCATATTAGTTTAAATTTGCTTAGCTAGCTCGTGAATCTCTCTAATTCGTCTGAGCGTGAATAGCTAACTAACAGATGGGTCGCTGACTTGCTTTCAAAAGTTTTTTAGCCGTTTAGAAAGGAAATTTGTGACTAGAGGTTTCTTATTGGGGGATCTCTCGTCAATTACAGCATCTCGAATTAAATTAAGGGTAGCGTATAATATGTTAACAGCTTCTATAGGTGATGTTGTTAGAAGGAATGAACTCCAATTCAATGCCATTATGTAAATGTTCATGGATTCAGTGTCAAGTTTTTTGCGTTTATGCAAGTGTAACAAGGATTAGGTCTTGGTTTAATGTCTAGAGAGAGCACTGCTATTATTGCCTTATGATCACTGTCGTAGTGCATGTATAAGGGCCAGGTTTCATTGGTGAGAATAAAATCAAGGTTGTTGTTTCCTCTAGTTAGTTTTTTTTTATTATTTGCGCTCAGTTGTAAAAGATAATTTGCGATAACGATTCATCTTGTCTTGAGGGGGCTGATAATTTTGCCCAGTTTATTTCTGGTCGGTTTAGGTCGCCAGCTTTTATCTTGTAATCGGTTCGAATATTTGCTATATTATCTAGTAGGTTTATTAGGCCCATGCCATCATTATATACCTTATCTATTCTGTCAGGATCTTTAGTGAAGACAAAGTCTAAATAACTAGCCTGTGCCCTCTTTCTCGACCTCCCTCCCTCACGCACTTTAATTCCAGCAAGGACACGTGCGAAAATAGCTTCAACAGTGGGCCTACATTGAACAATTCACCTGCGTGTCAACTTATCGGATGCTGGGTGCATTGAAGTTATCCATGAGAACAACATCAGTTCGACTGCCGATCTATTCTATTTTCTCTAACAAACAAGTTGCTGCGTCTCTGTTCATCCTTGGTGGTCGGCAAACAGTCACTACTTAAATAACTAATAAATGATTTATATTCTAATAATAAGATGTATTTGTAAAGCATATCTTGGGCGCACTAAAGTACCCAGTGGTCACTATCAAAATAGACTTAATACTGAAGTAAAATAATGACAATGTGCACATTTTTGCTCTTAGTTTGTGGCTAGATCTACAGCCGTAATGAGTAATATTGTAGGATTTAATGACGTCATGAAATTTTGTGACTTCTCAATCAGCTGCAGACGGTCGCTGCTTATTAGTAAGAGAATTAACTGTCCAATTCAGTGTCAGTCTCGAAGGCTGAAATTTGATAGGTAAAGGGAGAAGGGAGAGAAACAATTAATCATTGATGTGGCCGCATGGTGAGGGGTAGAGAATAGGGGAGGTAATTTTCACAGCACGGCAGTTTATGGAAGCCAGTAGGACGTGGTTAAAAGGGGGGGGGGGCGGTTGGGGCAGGGGACAGGGTAGCAGTCAGTTCTAAGGCTGGTGAGGAGGCCTAAGCGAAAATGAGTTTGTCAATAATTACCACGGAGATCACATGGTCCAGCTGCTTACAGAGTTCAGGCTTTCTTCTTCGTATTGCAGTGGCCTCCGCAAAAAGTAGGAGACGCCCGGTCGTCGCCCGAAGAAAAACTTTAAATGCAATTCTTTGGTCGACTGTATGGCCAGTGTCCACTAAATGCTTAGTAATTGAACTCTTGGGTACTTTATGTTCCGTCTTGAGCAACCACTTCGGCATGTGTTCAGCTGACCGCATTGCCCACTGCCTTTGCGTGTGGAGGCGCTGCAATACGGAGAAGAAAGTCTGAACTCTTTAGGCAGCTGGACCATGTGATCAACCTCGCATCGCCGTGGTAATTATCGACAAACTCATTCCCGTTTACGCCTCCTCGCCAGCCTTAGAACTGACTGCTACCCTGTCCCCTGCCCCACCCCCCCCCCCCCCTTTTAACCACGTCCTGTAGGCTTTCATAAACTGCCGTGCTGTGACAATTAACTCCCCTCTCCTCTACCCCTCAGCATGCGTCCACATCTATGACTTATTGTTTTCACCCCTTCTCCCTTTACTTATCGAATTTCCGCCTTCGAGACTGACACTTAACTGGACAGTTAATTCTCTTATTCATAGGCAGCGACCATCTGCAGCTGATTGAGAGGTCACAAAATTTCATGAAGTCATTAAATTTTGCTCAACTCGTGAATTTCGCCTCGTTCAAATTCCTTCCGGGAAAACAATGTTTCGATTTTCAAGTTATATTGTACTCAGAGGATTGAACATCCACTGGCTATTCAGTATTTAGGAACATTCGTTAGCAATCTTTAGAAAATAATCGTGAACTACGAAAGGAGCAGTAAAAATAACTCCTACGACGAAAGTTGGGGTTGTTTTAAACTAGTCCCATTTTTCAGAAAAGAATGCAAGGGAACACGTTTCGCGAAAAAATATGGTTGATGCTATAATGGTACTCCAGAATACACGTATTGATCTTCAATGTAGCACGCACATGATCGCTAATGTGTGAGATAACTCGCAGAAAAGCGTCAATAGCTTTGAATCCTTGGCACATCAGTAGCCAGAATGGAATTCTGATGATGGCTAGCGGCAAACGAAACGATAGCGGTTTTTACTATGCGCGTCCGTATGACTTCCACTATTAGTTTGCAGTTGGGGTAATGAAGACATGCTAGTTTATGAGGGGTATGAGGCAAGGAAGAAGGATGAGAAGACAGTTTCTTAAACTCCCGATATTGCTTTCTCGGAGTTGTTAAGAAAAGCTGAGAGAACTAAAAGGTTAATCGAATAGGTGTTAGGACGAATGTTTTGTAGTGATCCTATAGCGTTTTAAACCTCTCGCGTCACGTCACGCATTAGGTCACATGACTGAAAATGTCGATCCATCTCTGGAAGCCAATCACAGGTGCCGCACACTGCGTCGACGCTCGATCCATCATAGTGACTAACATGCACACATAAACACGACAGTTCCCTATCGGTTTAGATGAAGGGCACCGCTTGCTCCAACAGCCGCAGTAAACGCTGAAGCAAGCCGCAACAGACACTGAGGCAAGCTGGGCAAGCAACACGAAGGCTACAGCAGACAGAAGCAACGCAGCCACTACCGAAAAATAAAACAGGAGTTTGAGCAGACGTGCGGAGAATCTGCCCACTCGCTCGCCACTCTCACCTCCGTTTCCAATGAAAAGACAAAGTCAATACGACCGGGGATAAGAGAGGGTGTAGGTGGCTGGCGCGATAGTCGTTCAACACGCGCACAACTGACACAGCCAACTCGCTAGGTTTGCTCCCGCCTGCGCGAGAGCGCCATAGAAGCCACATTAAGAAGGAGCCATTGCAATCTGACTCACAGTCCGCCTCCTCCTCCCATACACACACAAACACACGCGTACTAGAGGAGCAGCAACGTAGGGGGCCCGAGTTTTCCCGTCAGTTGGCAAACCCTCCAAGCCACGGTTTTTAGCTCACCGTGATAGATTCAAGTGCATTCAGATTTAGTAAAGTGAGGCGAGAAACGCGCCGAGGGTCGACCTCACTCTCTCTCCCACCGTATGGCGACCGTCCAGCTACTCGAACACCTGAGGTGGGGCCTGAAACCCAGTGGGAGCGCGAAAGCATGCACCGACAGGGAATCAGAACCAAGAGAAATTGGTAACGCCTACCAGGCTGCAGGGGCCGTGGTTGGCCGAGGTCTGACATTGCATACGCATACAGACCTTCGGTCTACACACACAATCACACACCAAAGCCTGTCTCCCCAGGCCTGGAAAATCACCACAGGCTGACTAACACAAATACCGTTCTGACCGCTTGTGATGGATTCCCGCACACACAGACTTCGGCCATGGTCCCCTCATGGCTGGACTGCACTCGTTCGAAAGTCAAATTTCTCTTACCAATTCTCCATGTCTCCTCCCTGCACCTGCCTTCTCACTTTTTATCTTCACACAATGAACCGGGCCAAAAGGTCGTACTTGCGAGGGTTTTACCTATTGACCAAACCCACTGCGATAATCATGATCTGGAAGTGAAAGTGTAGTTAATTTTAACAACCAACTATGGTTAGAAGATCTTTTCAATCAAAGCTATACCTGGAAGCAAGGAATAGAGAGCTTCTTCAAGTGTAGGATTCAGGAGGAAGTTTAAGAAGTGCGGGGATAAGAAATTTGTAGGGACAACTAACGGGGGGGTAAGGAGAGAAGTCGTGGGGAATTTTGAACTATTATTAAGGCGGAAAAGGATGCACAAGCCAGCTTCCAGTTTCCATATCTATCGAAATTTTAGTTTCGGTAGGTGATTTCTATTTCATTTGGAATTATTTGAAAGGGTTGGCTGGTAAACGTTTCTTGTACGAAGTTTTTGGACATAATTATTTGTTAAACAGCTGTACTCGTTCATAAACTTGAAGGATGGATACAAACATTCAATAATGGGAAGAAAAAAAAACATGAAAAAGTCTTAATTTTATTTCAGGAGGAAAAAAATTGTAAGAAAAAAACCTTCAAGGGACTGCGACACCCATGCCGTTGCAGACGATTAATCACTACAAATATATAAAACGTCTTAGCAAAAACGCAACGGAAAACTTTCTAGTGTAAGGCTAACTATTAGTGAGTAATCGACCAGACCACTCTAATGGAAAAGGGGTGTAAAAACTCTATACGAGGGTGAGAATGAAGATTAAGAAGTTATACGATTCACTTAGATCCTCCACGATCCTTGCCAGCAGTAGTCAAGAAATCGACTTGCCAAAGGATGACTTCGTGAAGACCGGGATCTTAGTTCGTTGAGTCGCAATCAGGAGACTTAAGAGAAATCTCGTTTTTAAATCGCTGTTGGATTCTCTGGAGCCCAGGAATGATCACCAGAGAATGGTGTCATTGAAGGGCGAAATAAATAGCGTCAGGTGAGGCTAAAATAATTTGAGCTGTGGAGTGGTGTTAGCAACAAATGCTAGCGAGCAGCACGCCGTAAGTATAGGAAGTTTTTATTTTAGAACGGCTTGCGTTAAAACAAAAAAATATAAAAATTGATCAATTTAAACAACGTATAGGATGAGTTAAGGGCCCACATAACTCTTCCACCAGAGCGTTGGTGGGTTACCAACGCTATACAAATGAAGATGTACTAGATGGTTAAACAACAAAGTCTCGCAAGTTGGTAGGAAAACGAACATGTCTGCCGGAACGAGTGGAAGGGAGGGATGAGGGTAGGGTCAGGTGTTGAGGGTGGCGGTGGACTGGAAGGGGGGAGGTGGAGTGCAGGGTGAAGGTGCCGTGGAAGTTGATGGGCCAGGGGGTGGCGATGTGCATTCAACGTAGGCCGATTTCAATCTATCGATGGAGACCGTATCAGTAGCATCAGCCCTTTGAATGACGAAAGATTTGTCCTTCCATTCGAGCAGTTTTAATGGACCATCGTATGGTGGGCAAAGGGACCTGCGGACTGCATCGTGCCGGGCAAACACGAATGGGGTTGTGTGCAAGTCGTCGTGCATGAAAACGCGTCGAGGTGTCGAGCGTGTGGGGGTCGGGTGCAGTGCGGCCATACGTTGCTGCAGCTATTTCACAAGGGTGTTCGTGGCGTCAGGGGCGACGGAGGAAGACTGCACGAGCTCACCAGGTAAATGGAGGGATGTGTCGTAAACGAGATCGGTGGCAATGCATTGAATGTCTTCCTTAACAGCCGAGCGACTGCCGAGGAAGACGAACGGCAGGTTGTCGCTCCACTTGTGCGGGGCAGTTTGAGACATCAACGCGGACTTTAAATGACGGTGAAGGCATTCCTCGAGGCCGTTTGATGCTGGGTGATAGGCAGTGGTGGTGATCTGTGAACACCCGACCAGTTAAGTGAACTCACGGAAGAGTGCAGATGTAAACTGGCTTCCACAGTCAGTGGTGAGGGTAGCTGGAACACCGAAGCTGTCTATCCAGTGAGTAAGGAAAACCATGGCAATATTCTCTGCCGAGGTATCCGAGATGGGAACGGTGTTGGCCATCGTGTGAAACGATCAACAGCAGTTAGAATGTGCGTGAAACCGCGCAATGGGGCTAACTGTCCGACTAAATCCACGTGGACGTGTTTAAAATGGGCGTCGGGAACCGTGAACGTGCTGGGCAATGAAACAGTGTGTCGCTTGACCTTATTCTTTTGGCAGGCTAAGCACTGCCTGGTCCAAGTTGCAATGTCGGCGTTCATCTTCGGCCAGACGAAACGAGCCGCGATGAGCTTGCGGCCGGCACGAACACCGGGGGGATAGCGAATGGAAATGGTCGAAAACGAATTTACGGTAGGATTGGCGAACAACTGGATGACGCGTATCTGTAGAAAAATCACACACGATAGACCCTGGCGACGCTCGGAGGGGAGCCTCACGCAGCTGAAGCATAGAAGACGCAAGCATTTCAATGATGGAGTCATCAAGCGCCTGCGCTTCTGCAAACTTCGTCAGATCTAACGTGGTGGTAAGATCGTTGACCTCTGGACGGGACAAGGCATCAGCAACGACATTCTCATCACCGCGGACACAGCGTATATCTGAGGTGAATTGAGAGATGTAGTCAAAGTGAGGTACTTCACGCGGCGAATATCGATCCGGCTTAGCTTTGAGGGCGTAAGTGAGAGGTTTATGATCCGTGTGAACCTGAAAATTTCTTCCCTCGAGCAGATGACGAAAATGTCGGATAGACAGGTAAATGGCGAGACGTTTGCGCGAGAAAGTACTATAGCGAGCCTGCGCCGGCTGAAGCTTCTGAGAGAAGAAGGCTAGCAGCTGCAACTGGCCGTGGACCTGTTGCTGCAGAACTGCGCCGATGGCAATGTTTGAGGCATCGGTGGTCAGAATAAGCTGTGTGTCAGCATCGGTGCTCAGATGATGAAGCAGGGTGACATCCGCGAGTGCTTATTTGGCTGCCTCGAATGTTTTAAGAGCACTTGATGAGAGTTGAAGCGACTTGGCCTTTGACTTCAACAGATCCGTCAAAGGTGCCAGGGTGGCGGCGCCATTTGGTATAAAATGCCAGTAGTAGTTGATTAGGCCGATAAAATGGCGGATCTGGGTTATAGACTTCAGGGCTGGGAGAGACAATGCGCTGGGAGGGGTGTAATCCCATGTTGGTCAAGATGATGGCCAAGAAAATCCAAAGAAGTGACCCCAAAAAGACACTTATCGACGTTTAGCTGGAGACCATTTTCCTGAAAGCGATCGAAAACTTGGCGTAAGTGCTAAACGTGTTCCTCGGGGGACGAGCTCGTGACAAGGATGTCGTCGATGTACACAAACTTGAAGGGAAGACCACGCTGAATTTCATCGACAAAACGCTAAAACGTTTGGGACGCAAACCGAAAGGCATGCGAAGGAATTCGAAGAGGCCGAATGGTGTCATGACGGTGGTTTTAGCGATGTCCTCCTCCGTGACCGGTATTTGGTGGTATGCTCGCACGAGGTCAATCTTGGAAAAAATCGTCTTACCAGCCAAAATGTGTGAAAAAATCATGAATCTGGGGTATAGGATATCGGACACAGGTCCGGGACTGCAGCTCGGTTAAAAGCGCGATAATCACCTTAGGGCCGCCAATCATCAGATGACTTTTTGGGAACCATGTGCAGTGGCGAAGCCCATGGACTGGACGAAGGACTGATAATCCCTAAATTCAACATATGCTCAAACTCGTTCTTCGCGATCTGTAGCTTCTCAGGATGTAGCCGACGCGAATTAGTATGGACAGGTCTACCGATGGTACCGATATGGCGATGAACGGCGTTTTGAACCTGCTCCGTGAACTGACAAGGCTAAGAGAGGGAAGGATAATCCCTCAAGATATCAGAAAATGGCGGGCTCGGCACGGCCAAGTGGATGCCAGCGGAAGGTTCTCGCGAAACTACCCCGAAAGTAAACAGCTGGATTGTAGGGTCTAGTAACTTCTGGTGTTTAAGGTCGACTGAAACACCGAAATGAGAGAGGAAATTCGCTTCAATGATAGGCGACTGGACGTCAGCCTGGATGAAAACCCATTGGAAGCGGCTACGAAGCATAAGGTCTAGAGTAAGGGACCGTTGAGCGAACGTGGCGATAGCAGTGTTGTTCGCAGCCTAGAGTGTAAACTGCGATGGCTGGAGATTATGACGTCGCGGGGGTGGTAAAACGCTCACCTCGGCACCCGTGTCGATCAAGAAACGGAACCCAGTGGACGTTTCGGTCACTAAAACAGGCGACTGTGTCGCGATTGGCCAGCACCATTCGTCACCATTACTGGCTGGCGGCGCCGTTTTCCGAACGGAACGTCTAGAGTAAGAGCATGGTGAAACAAATTTGATAGCATCCGTGGCGAATGTGCGCTGGTACCAGCAGACTTTGTCGTCAGCACGTTCTTTTGAATTAGAGTGATTGCAGTTTGTAGAAGGATGACCGGTTTGCAGCCAGTTGAGCGTGGAACACATTGTGCTCATTTAAGAGCACAATAACATGACAGTATCTTAACGATTATGCAGGTCGTCATCTCTGTTGGCTGGAACATCTCGAATTGGTTGGGAGGGTGAACTCGACCGCAAATATGATGTACCATACGATTTAGTCGCATTTCGTGGCGTATGACTATACGGTTTACGGTTTGATCGTGATGCAGAAACCTGAGAGACAGCTTGCTGAGGAACTATAGTCGAGGCTTGGTGTGCAGCGTATGAGCTAGCACCTGGGTAACATTGTTCAATGCGATTGGCATGTTCCGCGAGTTTTATCAGCCGGACAGTGTCGTAGAGTAGAGAGAGAACTTGTTGCATTGGATGAGGTAGTTTATTTATCCAGATGCGGTGGAAAATAGAATCGTCTAGTATGCGAACAGCAAGAAAGTGACGCATCAGAGCGGAGGGTGTTTGATCACCTAGCTCGACATTGTTGAGGAGCTGACGAAGCTTACTGTCGGCAGATTGTACCGTACGTTCTAGGATAGCTTGTTTTAAGCTAGAATAGGGCTTATCTGTAGGAATGGGATCAAGGAGATCCTGAACTGCAAAGGCAACATTGAATGGTAAGTGCTGAACGACGTACACGTAACGCGTACGCTCGTTAGTAAGACGACGTGAGGCGAAAATGGCCTCGACCTGTTTAAACCAGACGGTTGGATCATGAACTTCATACGGGGGTAGCTTCGTATATATTTCAAAAGCATGAGGCTCATCATGATCGACTGATGCATACGACTTGTTAGAAGCAGCTTAATCGTTTTCGGCTTCGTAAGATTGTTGGTCTTCGTCACTTATGTTGAAAAACGTATGAATGGCAGAATCGAACGTAAAAACGGGTGAATGGAATAAATAGTAAGACGTGGATAACAACAAAAAAGGGTCACCAAATTTGCAGATGATTAATCACTACAAATATATAAAACGTCTTAGCAAAAACGCAACGGAAAGCTTTCTAGTGTAAGGCTAACTATTAGTGAGTAATCGACCAGACCACTCTAATGGACAAAGGGTGTAAAAACTCTATATGAGGGTGAGAATGAAGATTAAGAAGTTATACGACTCACTTAGATCCTCCACGATCCTTGCCAGCAATAGTCAAGAAATCGACTTGCCAAAGGATGACTTCGTGAAGACCGGGATCTTAGTTCGTTGAGTCGCAATCAGGAGACTTGAGATAAATCTCGTTTGTAAATCGCTGTTGGATTCTCTGGAGCCCAGGAATGATCGCCAGAGAATGGTGTCATTGAAGGGCGAAAGAAATAGCGGCAAGTGAGAATAAAATAATTTGAGCTGTGGAGTGGTGTTAGCAACAAATGCTAGCGAGCAGCACGCCGTAAGTATTGGAAGTTTTTATTTTAGAACGGCTTGCGTTAAAACAAAAAAATATAAAAATTGATCAATTTAAACAACGTATAGGATGAGCTAATGGCCCACGCCGTCATAAAAGGGCATGCAGCTTATATCTAATATTCTTAGTCCTCTCACACGCAAGTAGGATACAATTTATGCAATGGCGGCTTATCCACTCGGTTGGTTCATATGGTCTCTCCTATATAATCGGATAAAGATACTTTGACAGCGTCGTTCACCACTGTAACACTGTCCAACTGGCTTCATGATCAACCATCAGGTAGGCGAGACCGTAGGAGGCCATCGAGGACAATAGGGTCAAAAAAATGTGGGAATGGTATAGGTCACTTGATCATCACCGAAACGCCGGAGATGCGACCTTGTGGACTGCGGAGTCCAGCGACGAGCTGCCGAAAATCGCAGAACCGCCATGGGCGTGAATAGAGACCACGAAGCCCATCGGGAGGGTTGCAAAACGGGGAATGGAGAACGGCAATATTGACTGGACAGAGAAGGGGAGGAAACACCGTTGCTTTAAAAACTGCTAAGTCGGACGACAGCCGTATTTCGAGGGGAGTATTATTCCAGAAGAAGGCATATGTAGAGGAAAAAAGCGAGAATGTTTCGATGTGGAGCTAAAGCGGGGTTCAATTATCCTGGAGGAATTACGAGTGGCATAATGTCTATCCGCGGGAATAGGGTCGTAAATCCGTGGGAGGTTAGGGCTAGAGCTAATGCGAAAAAGGAAGCAGAGGCCCGCTTCGAGTCTTCTAACCCAAAGAAATGTCATGTCCGCTAACTGACATCTCTCCGTATTCTGGGACAGTCATGTCCCTATTGGTGTTATAATATCAGGAGACAAATGGAACATTTAAAGCAGGCTCTGAGCATTGGTATTTAAAAAAGTGTTAGCAACATTTAGCAGCGCCTAGTTTATTTTGTCTCGAGTTTGTCAATACTTGATGGGTTCCTGCAATAATCAAGCTCACAGTTTCCAGAGCAAGATCACGGCCTTTTGTTGCATTCTTCCTAGAAAATAGCCAGCTGTAAGTCTCGCCTTCAGGTTCGTTAAAATTTCCCGGCATTTTAGACTTCTTGTGGTAGAAAAGTCCGGCTTAAAATTGTAAGAATGAGAGATTTTGAGGTTGGTTGTCGTGGAAAGAATCGAATAAACCTGTTTTTTGTTGTCAAAAACATTTTCAACAGGCCATTATTGTACAAATTCCAACAGTTGAATAAAAACATTCCGATTTCTTATGCCGCAGGAGGTTTACCTTCTCTTACGAATGAAAAAAATCATTGATGAAACATGTTAGTGTCGGCGGGAATACTTTCGCTTGGAATAGAAGCATTCGACTCAGCTAACTGCTAGATGGCTACGCAATTCTATCAGTGAATGAGATCCTCGTATATACTTTCGACTATTTGTTCATTTAAAGACCATCAAAACTGGTGATTATGGCAGTGGCGCACTCGGACAATTTGCACGACTGGTTGGTAGTGTATCTTAGAAGACCTGAACACAGGTCAGATGCAAGAGACGAACGAAGCCACTACTTCGAGAATTTCAAGGTGTTATTATCTGCTGCTGAACAAGTTTGAGAATTCGCTTTGTCAGGAGCTTATACCCGAAATGTTCAAACACTTGCTTTAAGGACAAAACCGCAGCTTTCGGCGAGTAAGAAGACGCATGCAAACGCTCTTGTGTAAGTTATTGACATGCTTTGTTCATAAATCATGCTAAGGAAACGAATAATAATTTCAAAATAGAAACTTAACATGAATATTTGGTTTGAATTATTCCTCCTGATTGGATTTATTATAAATTGCGCAAAAGTAGGGTTCGAGTTAGATAAACGATACGGACTTGGATGTGGTTTAGGTCATGCTTCAGATTTGCTTTAGAATAAGAGTCGTGGTGAGAGTTATGATTTGGGTTAGAAACATGGGCAGTGATATTGTCAGCAGTCGTCAATTGCACAAGAACGAATTGACCATGACGTGGGTCTTATGCGAGTTTACACCAAACCGTTGCTAAAACCAGGCGAGTCTTTCCGCATTCTTAAGGCAGTTCGAATAGGGAAGGCTGCAACAGCTCCAGAATCAATTTCTCGGCCACGACCTCTAAAAGTTATTTTAGAAACTGAAGCACAAGCGAAACTCTTCCTAGAGCGCAAACTATCCTTACGGAGTCTGCATTCGCAAGTTTTTTCCAGCCGGATTACGAGTTAAAAGAGCGGAGAAAGATGAGACAGCTAATAATAGAGCTGGAGAAACGGAATACCAATGGCGAGACTAATCTCAAAATAAGAGAGGGACATCTCTCTGGTCGAAGCCGGTAACAGTGACGGCCTAGCTGTCCCACCACCGAAACCTAAGACATGCTCTCTTTAATTGGTCGTTTTAAATGCCAAATCACTGATTAATAAAATGCCTCTGCTCCAGACTCTGGTTTTCGTCAACCACCCAGACATTGTTATGGTAACTGAGACATGGGCATCGGCCTGTGTAGCTGACTCTGAACTCTCTGTTCTAGGCTATGCATGCGTTCGGAACGATCGAAACAATGGCCGTGGCGGAGGAAGCTGCATCTATATAAAGCAGCCACTTGCATTTCTCCCGTTGGACTATCCACAATTTATAGCGGTGGAGGAGAGCTGCTGGCTATGAGTTGTTCTAAAAAATAAATACTCCTTATTTGTTGGCTGTGTTTATCGCCCACATAATGCAAATGCGGTATACGATCTTTGTCTCTCGCAGGAATTTCATGCCGCAGCTGACTTGAATCTTCGATATTGCTTGATTGCAGGCGATTTTTACCTTCCTGACGTGCAATGGTTTCCACCATCCGGTCCTTCAAAGTTCGAGAACTTAATTGAGGCAATAGATATCGGCATGTGGGATCAGGTAGTCAATTTGCCACTCAAGGAGCAAACATAATCGACCTAATTTTTTGTAGGGGATGCGAACCACTTTCAGTGTCATCCTTAGACGCACTTGGGAGTTCAGACCATCTTACAGTTGTTAGTGAAATAGAACTGGAGGCGGATGAAACATTTTCCCAAAAGTATAGTTTTTATCATGACTTCCGATCAGCAAACACGGCGGACCGTCTGGCACATCTAAACGCTCTCGACTGGTCTGAATTTTTCCAATGTTTGGATGTAAATGTTTGTACCGATGCACTGTACAAAGTGCTGGATTCACTCATCCTCCACTTTGTCCCCCGTAAGAAAGTAATGCATGCCAAGGATGAATTGTACCTTCCTCTGTCTTTCAATCGAAGGCTGTGTAAACTGTCTCGTCGTTTGCATCGGCAGAACGACACTTTCGTTCTTCCCTTGATCACACTGATATTTGAGCAGGCTAAGAAGCTCTCCGAAGAAAAGCAGATAGCCGATGAGGCCTACTTCGCTGAAAATCCTTCTCTTAATGTTGCGAAACTCTTTTCGCGTACAGTAAAAGCGCAGAGGAAAACGCAACACCTCATACTTCAAGACGCCTAAGGAAACCCCATAGCTGACGCTAAGTTGACCGCCGATGGCTTCAATGCGTTCCTATCCAAAGCGTTAAGTGAAAGCTCGTTCGCTGCACCTCCGGATATCCGGGCTTGGATGGGTACCGTACTCGAAACCATAAGTTTTACCCTCTGGGACGTGGCTGTAGGCATTCAATCGTCAATCATATAGTCCAGGACCATATGACGTCCCAGTTAGCCTTCTAAAAGCTGAAGCGAATGATATCTTTCCGTCTATTCTTTGAAAGGTATGTACTCTTGCTCTTAAGAGCGAAACCTTTCCTTCGTTGTGGAAGGAATCGCACATAATGCCTATTTGCAAGCATGGCCGATCGACGTCATTCGACCACCTTGGGCCAATAAATACACTTCCCGCAGCCTCGAAGATCTTGGAGACATTGATCAAAGAAAAGATGATGCGTCACTTGACAGAGAACAACCTGCTCAATACAGCTCAACATAGCTTTCTTGAGAAACGATCTTGTGACAACTGCCAGCTCTATTTCTTTGATTATGTGCTGCAATCTATAGTCAGTGGTTTTGCCACTTATAGCGTCTATTTTGATTTTACTAAGGCCTTTGATCTGGTCGATCATAACCGCCTCCTTCTGAACCTGGCCTCCTTTGGCATAGGTAGCAAGCCTCTGAACTTCATATCTTCCTATTTGGATGCTCGCACACAACAAGTAAAAATTTCCAATGTTATCTCCAACCCCACGCATGTGAGGAGTGGAGTTATACAGGGTAGTTTACTGGGTCCACTCCGATTTTGCCTGTTTGTCAACGAAGTTTCAGATAGTTTTCAGTATGGCAGACCCTTCATGTCTGCTGATGATTTAAAAGTCGCTTATCGACATAAACTGGCAGATCGCAACATCGTGCTCAAGCTGATAAAAAAAGGATCTTCAGGCCTTCACCCAGTGGTGTTGCACATGGTGCCTCACCCTTTCATGGCACAAATGTTCCGCTATGGTTGTTGGTGACGATAATCAACCGGAATTAAGCATTGATGGCCACAAACTAAATTTCCCAGGACTTATCAAGAATTTGGGCATATCCTACTCTAATTGTCTCAATTTGTCAAAGCACTGTGCCCTGATAGTCTCGAAAGCACACCGAACCACCGGATTTATCCTTAGAAATTTTAAGACTATAAAGGTTAGAACTAGCCTTTATAATGTGTACGTGAGACCTAGTCTTGAATACTGCTCGCCTCTATTCAGTCTTCTGCGCACTATTGAACGGAATAAAATAGAATCGGTGCAGTACTTCTTCACTAGAAGAGTTTTCACTATACAACACCGTAACTAAGCTTACCAACAAAGGCGCGAACTTATAAAGCTTGATCCCCTGTGGCTTCGTAGATTGCAAAAGGGTATATGTTTACTGTTTAAACTTTGGATGGTCAAACCTTTAATCCTCTCAGTACAATAAGGCAGCTTGAGCACTCCCGATGCGCCAGTCATCGAGACGTATTGTTATTTCTTCCTATGGCACGTACAGTTGAGTACCGGCAATTCTTTTCAGTAAACGCCATATCAATCTGGAATAAGCTGTCCAAAAGTATTAAAATCCAGCAAAGCTACCCCATGCTTAAGACAGCTAGTTTTCTACATTCAGGACAGTCAGGACAACTTTCACGAATTTTGTGTGCTGACACGGTGGAATCTCTCTTTCACTCTGATGGCGTTCGTGGACTTTTAACCCCGCCAGGCTTTATGCTGAAGATAATGCTGCTGAAGCAGCAGCCCGCAGTCTGCTAACCCTTCAGCCGATAGCGCGCAACTTTTGCCGACAACCATTGAAGGAAGACTGAGAACACGGTGTTCTTGTGCCAACCCTGTCCGTCTCAAACTAATGTCCTTAAACGATATGCAACATTTCTCCTGCTGATATGTCAAATCAGCTTACAACTGAACATTTATTCCGTATGTATCATAGCTTTGAAGGCAGGTTTTTCACCTGAAGCAAACTCCCTATCTCGCCCAGTATTGACAAAACACAAAACCTGAAACAAAACCAATACTGGCTGCAACATCGGTAGTTTGTTTGAGGTTTTTTCTGGTTTTTGAGGTTTTGGAAGGCGCCCAAGAGGTGCATTACCAACTCTTTACAATTGCCTGTATACTGGCATAATAAACTTATTATAGTATTATAATACCATTAGTTCTGGTGTTAGGGACAGAAGATGGCGTTTGATCATTTGATCAAGTAACGAAAGCACAGATAACGGGCTCTGTTTTCGTGACTAAGCCGTTATGTACGATTTATTTTCGTTCGCTTTACATCCTCGATTAAATTCTCTATTTATTCTGTATTATATTCGAACCTTTCTTTTTGTTTTTTTAGACTTACATTAGCCTATAGTGGTGTTTCGGCTGTATCTTACGCACTTTAGTTTCTGAGAGCCGCCCCGGGATAGACAGTCGATCGCTGGTGTTTGGTTGTAGAGCTCTTTACACGAGTCTACTAGTGCTTATGTTAGTGGAGAACCTCTGTCTTATATTTACTTTTCCTATTTTTAAGAATAATCTCTGGCCAGTTTATTTGTAATAATAACAAAATAGCCACGAATGCACGAATACTTTGTACGAATTTGAAACACGAACTCGTACGAAAATTCGTATCTCATTTTTTTCCACAGCAGGATGCCTACTTCTCGTAAAAAACCTCCATTCGCACGATATGCCGCGTAGAACTTTTGGAAGTCTTTTTTATATATTAGAAAACTTTATTAAACTGAAAGTATTATAAAAATAATTGTACAAAAATAATTTTCTTTGAGTGTCCTGGGGTATATTAAACCCCATTCGACGGGCCGGGTTGGGGTTCGGACTCTGAAATTTAAAAATATAAATAAGTTACAGTGCGCAAATGATGATATTAAAGACCACGTAAGTGTTTGCTTTGACTTAACGTTCATGGACCTCTCTGCTCCTTCCACTAATATCCGCTTTAGTTTGCGGTCGTAAGGCCTACGACTGGCCTTCCGAAACGCGGCTTTAAATGCCTCCTCTTAACTTTTTTCGGTCAATTGGATTAATATCAATCCAGATGGATGTCCATCTGGATATATATCCACCACTGAAAAAAATTATCCAGAGCTGCTCTGATGGCTAATCTGAGGCTCTATTTGTGACTGGATGGAGGCAGAATCTGCCAACGGCCCCCTGAGATTGGCACAGGCCAAACAGAACGCCAGCCCTGTGCGCGGCTGCTACATTTGATTCTTCTCATACTGAGTCACTATGACAGATAATAGAACTGTGAGAGATGCGAACGCAAAGCACCCCGTTGTCGTGACCCCTTATCGTTGTGGCATAGAACAACCTATAGGCCATTCAATTATCTACCTGCTGTGGCACACGATGTCAATACGCCATTTGCTACATTCTGAAAAGACCACACGATTTTGTGGGTGCCACATTAGCACCAGGATACGACTGGCCGACCCTGACTACGTCGATCATATGGCCATATCATCGTTAAGTTATGATCATTTGTAGAATCTGGTTTCTCTAATGAGCCAGGTGGCTTATCAACCAGTTTATCTGTTCACTTTGCGACTACCGAAACAATTTCAAGCAACCTGTCGGACTGGGACAATGTATATTTCGGAATGAATGCTCTAAGAAATGCTTATATGGCTCCTAAATAGGAATAGGCACCCCCGTCCAATTAATAAGGGTGGCCCTCTGCATAAGTGCAGGAAGGGAACATATTCCTGTGTCCTAAATCTAAAATGACCCAAAACGTAATTCATCTTAAACCCAATCCCACTCTTCATCTTAAATCTATAGTTACCGTGAACCCTCACTTACCCTTATCCTATTTTCTCTGGTGTTCGGCGCAAAACCACTTGTATTGCGGGCAGTTCCTGTTCTTATTTGTTCCTTAGGGGTCATCTAAGTTTTCCTCGTCTCATTTTATCTCGGCCTTCAGAGATGGGCAGTTTCAGACATCAGAGTGATATTGCTGTCAAATAGCTAGAGTAATATACAGTTCTGCGAATGCTGCAAACAAAACCGCCAAAGTCGTACGAAAACCCTTGTAGTTTGGAGAGCGTTTATCCCACGGACGCACAATTGATATTACGTCATAGGAACAATAAATCTCAAAAGGAAAGCGTATTTGAATTTATAAAGTATCATTTATTAAGGGAAAGTAATTGGTTTTATCAACAACTATGAAATCGAAAAAAGGGGTGAGTGAGAGGTTAATTATTTAAGTCCTTGTGCAAGTGAAACCAGTGTAAGAAAAAGAGGTAAAAGCACATGATAATGAAAATTAATAAATTTGTAACATACTAATATTTCGTGGACTGTCATTTGGCGTTTATGACAGCTGTAAGGCGGGACGGGAAGGATAAGACCAGCTTGTCAATAGTTGTTTGATTTATATCATTATTAATTGCAAAGTCTAGCTTCTGTTCCATTGATAGATGCTTCGCTGGCTTATCCCAGTTCCTCTTTATTAAAGCAAATAGATTTTCGATCGGATAAGGGTCCGGAGATTTGGGAGGAATAAAAATGCTGCGCAGGCCGCAGGCAGAAAGGCAGGCTGTTGTCTGAAAATAGCCAATTTTATTCTTGAGGGTAATGATTATCATACCTCTTTTGATCGGTGGACAGGGGCGTTATTTTGCAACATAGCCTTGTTCATCCGACGTCTTTTGATGTTGTTGTATCCTAGGGCATCCTTTACGATGCCCACGAAGGTTTGGCTGTTTATTGTGCCTTTTGTTGACCGCCAAATCGGTCGCTCACCGAACTTGATGGCCATCCAAACCATTAGACGACGGCAGTTCTTGAAAGTCTTCGGTGATTGTGTGAACTTTTTCGGAAAGTTCTTTCCGCATATCACCGTCTGCGTCGACTTCGGCGGCCTGTCTAAAAATAGGACTTCATCGCAGTAGTTAATACTCTTCCAATATGAAAGCCTGCGACTACTGTATTCCTTAGCAAAGATAAAACGTTCCTCAATTAGTGTTCTACTTAAATACGGCTTCATCGTTCCTCTCTGCTGACGAAGACCGCTTTCGCGCATTCTTTCTGTAATGATGTACCGAGAGAACATTGGCAAATGTTCCCTTTGAATTGCGCTAACGGACATATAATGGTAATTTTTAATATTCGACGAATAAAATCGTCATCTTGCTTCGTTGTACACCGCTTTTGCCCATGAATTTTACGTCTAGGCACTGTCCTTTAGTTAATGATTCTGGAAATTGTGCCCTGATTAATATCGAACATATTGGCTAACGACTTACGCGGTAACCCTTCGGCTGCCAATTTTCGTATGCGCACGAAGTCTGCGTCAGACAGGAAATGCCTTGACATCTGAACACCACGACAGTAAACAGAAAAATGAAATCATGTCGCAGGTTCCCCTTATATATCAAGCTGACGCTCATAGATATCGGTACGATTATACAGATGTACAAAACTGGCTTTTATGGCGTAAAACTTCGCATATTAGCAGATAATAATTTATAAATCATATCTGTCCTTATTTTTGAAACTAAATGCGATTCCTTAAAGTTGATTTCACTTCCATTTTGTCAACTTCGCACAAAATTTCCCAGCTCTGGAAAGGAATCTTGTTCCACTTTTTTATACTTTTTCTGGAATTCTTCCACCGCACAATGCATATTCGTTAAAACTTTCGATCTGTCATACCTTATAGCGTAGGAAATGTGTTCAATATAAACTTGCAATTTAGCCAAAATTAGTGCCTATTTCGCTCCATAACTTTAACTAAGATGGCAGTTTTCCAAACTAAAGCATTTATAATTATCAAATCCACTCGGTTGCTCAAAATAACCTGTCCAACTATATGCCAGACTATCAAGTTACATTTCGTCTTGAATTTTGTTTGCAGTACTCGCAGAAATGTAGTTATAGTCTCTCACATAGACACATCTTATAGTTCATATTTGCAAACTGACAGGTCTATTGAATCGTCGAGGTATCTCAATCTTCACAAAGATTCTTGAGTAACGGGCATCTGTCAAATTACGATGGTGAGTAGTCTGCTCGGTGCGTTAAGGAAACACTAACATTGGAGAGCTTTGACTACGATTGCCTGCGAAGCTTTCGTCGAGTGAAGTACCTTGTTAGGCTTCTAGATCAAAATAAGATCGGACCCTCGCAGGTATTAACGTCATTTTTAGAGACATTGCATTCAACAGTCATGATGGCTTCACTGGTTTTGTTCCTTAATCAAATAAATTGACTTCAACTGGTAGAACTATAATGTTCAGATCCGCAGGTTTCTTTAAACATAGGCACGTGACTCCACCGTGACAATAAAGGCGTTATGTTGTACTGAATATGTGATTCTTAAGTCTTGATCTCCGTTACAAAATTACATTTTTGGCGTTTGGGGTGTGTTTTAATTTCCTTCTATCTGTAATCCCTAATTCGATGTAATCTTAAAGGTCGACTTGGTTGAAAGTATCATTATGAGCTATGATGCCCCCTCCTCTAAGTTTATTCCGCAGGAATTCGTTATGCGTCCTCCGCAGGACATGAGAACGGGAACTGCTGATAATGCAAGTGATCCTGCTGAATTCCGGGAAAATTAGGGTCAGCTGTAGGTTTTTGGTTAAGGTTGGGGTTTGGCAAGGGCTAGGAACGGGGAATTAGGTACCCTTCCTGGAATTTAGAGCAAGGGCACCTATATTACGGGGATCGGGTTTTCATAGCGTCTGTAAGCATTTGTGGAGTTGCTTGGCTCAGTGTGCTGTGCGATCTATGATGAAATGTGCCGAAGTAAAAGTGAATACAAAGAGGTCCCGTTCGTCTATTAGGAACTTTTAGATGATAGCAGGAGGGTAAGCACCACCTGTAGGCCAATTTACAGACATTAGTATGAAGGCAAAATTGATGTGTACTCCCATTCCTTGTTTCTGACGAGAAGCCCAAATACAGGACCATGCGGGTGTTCGTGCGCAAAATAATTCTTTGCATTTTGCTCCCTGTCTGTCTTAAAACTGTCGCAGGTTTTCTGTAGGTTATTCTGAATTCGCTTCCCTCGAATGCCCACCTTTTACTACACTTATAGCTATGTCGTCGCGAAATTTGCTATTCTGGTTCGAGTAGACTAACCATCCTTGTCTTATCTCAGCATTTAATCATATTTTTGCATTGATCGGTCGTATTTATCTTCATGTTTATTCCTTTCTTTTAGTTCCCCGACCGTATTGCACTATGGGATCTATTCCCACAAATACGCTAGCAGACACTGGAATGCAACCTCGGCCTTCTGCTACTGCGCCATCAGTAGGTCCCCCCCCGCTGCCATGTTTGTTTTTTTTGCCGAGGTTTTCTAAGACGGGGAATGTGCGGCACAAGCTTTGCCAGTAATTCCTTCGGTCATACTTTACCACAGATAAATGTACGCGTGTTCCAACTTGCGTGTGCACCTGCGTGGGTTCATTGGCGTGTTAACCGTCAAAACATCACCATGCTAGCTTTAATTCTTTTGTGTTTACTTCTTCCTCTGGAATTCGCATGTAGCAATAGTCGACTCGACGCGAAAAGTCCAATGCCTTATACTTCTGGACCCTAATACACTTCAATTGTTTATTGCAAAACGGTATCCTATAGTTTATGCTTCAGTATACGATTGCCGTTAAACTCGCCTTTAGTTTTCCTATCGATTATCTGTTGCCAGATTTTTTCGTACTTTCGGTCGCGCCTTCTCTTTCCACACCCACCCTTTTCCACTGGTGGAATAAATCTGGACGACAGAATGTGGTCTAAGTCACTGTTTTAGCTTAGTTCATACTCACGTGTGTCTCACCTATTACTTGCACACAAATCAGGTTTATTCGACTTCCCATAGGTAAAAGTGGTAATGGAGGCCACGGCAAGCTGGTCCATTCGGAATATTAACGCGTTATACCTTTTGGTCCACGACTTCGAGGACCTAGTGACTGTTTACTGCGCTTTGAAGTGCCTAAAGTGAACAGAGTTAGATTAAACTTGAATTGACCCCACCCTTACATCTCGAAAAATTGACCAGTGACAAGACCGGATCCAGGTGACCGTATATTGTAAGTGTTTGTTTAGTGACTAACTATACCTCAGTCCTCTCATTTGTGCCGCAGGAGAGCTCGACTGCTGAAAACGACGCGGTGGATGCGACCATGACGTGCGCGTGAATTTGTTTGGAATAAAGCAGGCTTGCCTTACATCTGTCCAGTTCGGCATCCACAACTAGAATTGAGCGCCGTGTTTAATAAGCTTGCCAACCTATCTATCCATATCGCATATGACCTGGGCCCCAAATCCACGAGTATCAGACTTCATTCGGTGGAAGTAAGATGTCAGGTTCAACACGAGTCATATTATGATGGACCTACTACAATGTCGGCTTCAGATCTGAGTCCGACTAAGTTATCCTATCAGGTAACAACCTTCTAAGCCACGACTTTGAACGCCCCATTATAAATCCAATCGCGTTACTTTTCTCATAGGGACGAGTTCACTGACTTGCCGTTAATGAGAGTACCTGAGTACAAACTTATGTTCTCCCACAAGTCAATAGGTCCTTTGAACCCTTCGGTCTCCTAGTTATGATCTTGTGCAGAATGTCTGACGTTGCGTAAAGTCTCCCCCTGCTGCGTCCCGTACGAGATAGTACAAGCGAATAAAATAACTCAATATAACTGATATCGACAAATATGACCCCAGGCTTGGACCGTAGGCGAACATTAGTCTTAATATGCCCAATTTACTAGAAAGATCCATTCAGTAAACTTGTATGCGTGTGCGGAGACACTGAACCTGGAAGCCAGATTATGGACGGAGACGGAAATTGTTGTTCGTTGTGATGCTTTGATCCTATTTGGCGCCTTTTTTTCGGTCAATTTCGAAACTAAGTATCTACAGGCATTTCTCTTGGGCATATTTTGAAACCATTTTTCTCGTGTGATGGGTAAACAGCGCTTCCCTGCATACAACTGTTTTAACGTTTGGGTGTCTGCCGATGTATTTTATTAGTTACGAACCTGGTTAACTGGAAATCAGCCCGAACTGTTATCGCTCTATTGTCAGCTCTTTTCCGGCTGCAGACCGGGGAATAGGAGTCCGGAAGCTATAGGTAACTATGCGTAGGGCCTCCATATACTCGTGCTGCCAGGCGTCCGCTTCGTCTTTTTTCACTGAATCAGACTCCACAAGCAGCTTTCCTGTGTGGAGAGAAGCCTGTCGTCTGCTACGGAGATGTGGTCGTTAGAGAGAGTGACCGGAGGTGGAATTGTCGCAGGTGGCTGGTGCGGCCGAGGCAGCCCCTATGCATACCACCACGCCTCCCCCATGTTCGGCATTTGTTATGGGAGCACAACCCGAATAATGCCTGCCATATTCTGATCTGGCTGTCGTATTGGTTCAGTGCACCTATAACGCTGCTCGTTTGGGGAACTAAATAGGTGTGTTGTTGCCAGCTGAAGGAGTTCGAAATTCTCCACGTCCCTACCCCAGCAAAACTCCTGTCCGACCTGCAAAATGATTGTTTACTCCTTTCGAAGGCTGCCCCCTTCCTACCTGGAATGCTGGCTGTCCGTGACTGACTGACTGCACGGGACTGAATACTCTCCCCCCCCCATTTTCCCATTTCACATTTTCGCTGTGGTGGCGAGCCAGCTGTCCGTTCCCTCCTCCCCCTTCTTGACCCAGCTGCCGCGGCTACCCGGACAGCTACTCGTCCAGCCACCCTCCGCCGCTGACGCTTTCATATGGCCTCTGTTCACGAACCCCTACCCGGTTCGCACTGGTGTCTCACACCAATCCTGATGCTACGTGAATTGTCCCGTGAACTCCTATAAAAGCGGAGCCACCCCCCTCTCCCACTAACACACACACAAGGTTTCTCAAGACTAGTTTCGTCCTGCGTGGCGTTATTCTTGAACTTTCGTCGTTCCCTTGTATAGACTCCCTTCGCTCTTGACTTTGTGTGTCCATTGTTAAGGTTTGCGTATTGATATGTTGCTATTTATCTTTATAGAACCGTACCACCTTTATAGTTGTTATTACAGGTTTTGACGGACGCGTGGCTGCTGGATACAGTCGGAGAAGTCAAGAGACGAAACAAGGTGCACTACCTATCTGTACACATACACTGCGGATTGCAAAAGTTGGCCAGTTGGCGAAAATAAGTATTGAGGCCTTACCGACATTGAACAACTTCCGCGTCAGTCGCTACGACGAGGTGGCAACCACATATTTTTATGAGGAGGCAGCGTTCCGGTGTGAACAATGGTTCCATTTTTATGGTTTGACGCTTTAAACAAGGCGAGTTATTGACGTGATCAAGATCTATTCGCAGTGTACAAACCAGAGGTATTCTCCTCTATTGGTAGTTCTTACTTGGATTAATAAAAGATTACTACAGCCTTTGGAACCAAAACTTACAGCGTAGATATATCCTACCTGTTTAAGTCGCATATATGAAAAACTAGTTTAGTCATAAAACGACCTGACCTAGCATGTTCCGTCTAAGGCTTTCACTACTAAGGACTTTAATCTACCCAATCACATTTGGCATAATTAAGTCAGAAGGCCTGTTGGAACGGACTAACCAGTGGCGCAGCATATTCAGCGATATAGGAACACTTGCTCCCCTTAGAAAGAAGGAGTTACCCTCGTACGGAAATCATTCTGAAGCCCTTTTGGTGGCACACGAGAGGAGTGTTTCTTTTCTCTTAACACTTTTGCCCTTCGTCCCCTCCTCCAGACATCTTATAGGCTCTAAGGTTGAGTTATTATGTGTTTTAGCGATAAGTGAACAGCCTGTCATATGCTCGAGTGCCGGAGGTTTTTAAGCACAACCCATTTTTTTTAAATTGTGACTCACTTTCACCTGTTTTTCACATGACGATAGCAGGGATGCATAAAATTCACTCTGACCCCCTCCCTTTCTTTCTTCTGCTCACAGCTACTGGCTGCAAGCACCGCTTTCCCTCCCTTTCCTCAACAGCAGCGTAGTTGGCCTGCGCTGGCGCTGCAGCAAGTTTATCGATTCACTCTGGGCGGAATAGCTGGAGCCACCGGCGCCACGGCTGTCTACCCCATCGACCTGGTCAAAACGCGTATGCAAAATCAGCGGACAACAGCGGTCTTGTTTCAGGAAACCGTGCCTGTTTATCGCAACAGTCTAGACTGTTTCCTCAAAGTCTTCAGGTAGTGACTTCTGTCTAAGCGACATTTTCAACCGGATGATAGTGCTCTTTTGCGTTCTTGTAAAGAACGATCTACAAGAATGTATAACATAGTTTTAGCGATCATCTGCTCGGTGAGCAAGCGAACCCAGATTTAAATGTTTGGTCTTGCCGACCTAGAATTGCGTTATGACCGGCGGGAGAAGCAGATAAGCCAGGCATTACTATCGCATGCTCTCCTGATTCTGTCGGTGCGACTTCTCGTTAAATATGACAGCTCATCTGTCGCAAGTGACCAGAACCACCAGTGTCCCGACAAAGACACAAATGACTTCCGAAGTAGTGAAGCTGCCGAGCTGCAATACCCTCGACGCGTGTTTGGAAAAAATGGTTACCCTCACAACTTCATCAACCGGTGCATACGTAAACGAGAAGAGCGGAAAAATCGCACCGACCCCAAATTTTGGCGAAAAATCTCGTACGTCAAAAACACATCGAAGGGCGTCAGCCGCCTTCGCGCACCATTTTGAGTTGGAGTCGCACAGACACTGGAGGCAATCATAAGGTGTCCGATAATGAAACCAAAAAGCCCACTGCCACGGCCAGAAACATCTGAAATCGTCTATAGGATCTGATGCAGTTGCAGACAGAGCAACTATGTCGGAGAAACTAGATGACTTCCCCAGAAGGGAAATGCTAAATACGCAGCAGCAGTGCGAAGAAATGACGCCAATTCTCTAGTCGCGGCTCATTCGACGAGACCCGGCCACATTCAAATTAATGAAGTTGAAATTCTCGCGGGAAGTGACAATCCTATGAGCTGCGAGTTGCTTTTATCATAGTTTACAGGCCCCCAGTCTATCAACAAGCGCAATGACCTCGCCAACTCACACTCGATGTTGAGACTCAATCTCGCCAAAGCAATTCGCCACTCGGGAGCACACAGGCGAACGCGTCTTCTAACGCCAGCGCCGGGGCGCAGGATGACCGCGTAATTATCACACCCAAGTCCAGCACGGGTGATGAACGTTCACTAGGTCATGGATCACACGCCGGCCATCAACCAATTAGCGTGTAGGGGTCTAAGTACTACAATCATCAGGCCGAATCCCAGGTTGTAGGTAAAAGGCAAGAAGTCACATGTGGGAGGAATTTATTATATGCAGAACTCTCAGTTGCAGTCTCCGACGGTAGCGACACGACACCCCTCGGGAAATGTCAAACGCAACAACTGGGGAACATTCGAAACTGCTCCTAAACCCAACTTAAGCAACTGACACCACTGTCTAATACTTTCTCGGGCCTGGCTGGATGTAGTCAACACTAGCTAGCTAGTGCGCCCGCCGCTTATCAAACTCAATTTGGTCTGGGCCCGAGGTGGGCTTAGTAGCCGGCGACTACTGTATTGATAAATGATTCTGAGAACATTTCTTGAAGGTGAAAGAGGAAATCAACAATTTGCGGGCACTAACCTTTGGTGGAAGTCAGAAACCGCCGGCAAGGTTCGACTGCATGCGCTTGTGTAATTAATTTTCAACGGAACAAGCGAACCTGTCTATATTGAAATACCCGGCTTCGCGGCCGCCTACGCAGAACCAAATACAGATTAATGTCATTCTCGTGCCTTCTCGTCTTGTTATTTAATATATTCGATGCCCTCTATGCTTTGTCTGATTTCATAACGTGCCCCACGCCGTCATACTTGACACATATCTCTTTCCATATCTTGCAGGCTGGAGGGCTTTCGAGGTCTCTACCGGGGTCTCGCGCCTCAGCTTGTCGGCGTGGCCCCAGAAAAGGCGATTAAACTCACTGTAAATGACTTCCTCACCGACGCCTTTCGCACACCACGCGGTGAGATTTCGCTGTTGGCGGAAATTTTCTCGGGTGGCTGCGCCGGTGGCTGTCAGGTCCTCTTCACGAATCCCCTTGAAATTGTGAAAATCCAGCTTCAGGTAGCCGGTGAAGTCTCCCATACTGCGCGACCTTCGGCTATCCAAGTGAGTAAATTTGGATAGATTAGCCCATTTGTTTTTTTTATTCGAATTCCTGTATGCAATGGCCTAACGGGTGTTTTGTCGCAGATAAAAGTGAAAAAGGAACATCTTACAGCTGGGCATAAAATGTCACTAGCATTTTGAAGTGGCGAATGGCGATCTTCATCTATTTAGGTCCCTTTGTGAGCAGGATCTCACTCGTAGGTTAGACTCGACCTTCAAACGCAATCCTATTACATTCCCGCTAATCTCCATAACCATTCACGACTGATACTGTGTATTGCGAAGCCGACACAATCGACGTTTTTGCAAAGGCAAAGGCCAGGCATCCTTTGTTCGGCCTTTGCACACCACCCCAAACTCTGTCTATGAATTCACGTGCACTTGCGGATGTAAGTACATTGGCCGTACGCAAAGGCAATCGGCGACCAGGGCCGCTGAACATTTGCCTAATTGGCTTTTTAAATAAGAAAACAAAGTGCCACGGTTCTCCATTACGAAGTACCTACAAGACAGTGGTCACTCTGTTGACACCAACACATATTTCCGAGTTCTTGTTCGAGCACAAAAAAATCAGACCTTACGCTACATGGAAGCAGCCTAAATACGGCAGGAGAGACCCGACCTATGTAAGCAGTTTACCATGTGGTTAGCCTCCAACTGCCCCGGTAAATGCATGCCCACAATTAATCAACCTTTCATTTTTGTTGATTCCCGTCCCTACTTTTCCTTCCCAAGTTTAAAGGTGACATTATTATTGACCATTTGCCGCGTATAACATGACCTTGCTATTATTGATTCTGTAAAAATTCAAAATGCTGTGTTCTCCAATTGTTACCTTATTCATGCAAAGAGAGAAAGCCGTTGACAAGCGCCACCCTGTTTTGGCGCATACTGTAGACATTTTCGAAGTCGACGATGGTAAACGAGGAGTTGATGCATGTAGAGTTTGCATTTAAATGAATCTACACAGGTAGCTAGAACGAAGTCCACGGACAGAACGTTCCACGCTGAAAACAAACCTTGTATCCGGGTCTGCTACGGTTTCTTACTCATGTCTCTGATGATGAATCCGCGACGGATGTCGAAACGTCAGGCGAATAAACTTATTGTTCCAGCGATCGAGTCTTCTTCTTCCCAAACCTTTTATCAATCGATCTTTTCTTTATCTATGCCCAGTTTTAGCGGGTGAACGCGCAAGGCGGGTGTGTTGGCCTGAGTATAAAATTTATTAGAAGCCAAGCAATAGTCCAGGCCACTCATAATACGGAAGATTAATATGAGATCCCAGATGAAAGAGAAGGTTCGCGTTCCAGGTATTTCTATCGGCATGGAGAACACTGATCGAGCACCGGAACAAATTGGATTTGATTCTGAGCTTTCGGGCT
>JAYGXS010000001.1:58049190-58071546 GCA_036362985.1 Ligula intestinalis
GATCATTTGTCTGCTTTATGAGATCCCGTCGTAGTTGCCTGCAAGAAAGGTGGGAACTTGACTGAGGGTCGACGGTTGATTTTTATCAAGCGGTGTTCCTAGACGTTTGCTGATTTTGGTCTCCCGTCTTTGAACCTGTACAGTTCTTGACAGTCCAGGGTCATCGTGCCTGTGCAGTGTATTTTATATACGGTCGCACGAAGCTTCAAATATTTTGGCGAAGCTGTCTTTGTCAAACCCAGTAAAGGTTAACCTGATGATTTTCAATATAGAAGTAGATATCTAAGTCCTAACATTTTGCCCGTAGGATGAGAAATTTTCCTCTTTGCATGTGTTAGTTCAGATCGGAATTGAACCAGAAAACAAAATTACTTGTCATTTGGCCTTCTTATGGACATTCATTTCTATGTTTCGTGTCAGCGACCTTGTACCCTTCCTTGTTTGACTGCATGGCGAATGCTTGTTTCTTCTTGTTTTACAATGTTGCTTTTTCAGGGGTGATGATTAATTGTTCGTTCCATTATGCGTTGCCCTATTTTAGTTAAATAGGTAGAGGTGGTCTTCCACTACTGACTACTTTATGCTCAGATTCACATGTTTTGAACATTGCAGGGCTATTTCACCTTACACCTGGTCATGTATTTCACCTCAGTGAAAGTAGTTTATCCTGGTCGGTTCACCTGGGTTGGTATATCTTTTCTGATTCAACTGCTGTAGATTGCCAAGTGCTTGGGCCTATTTGGACTCTATAAAGGTGCTAGTGCTTGTTTCCTCCGTGACATCCCCTTCTCTGCCATCTACTTCCCCGCCTACGCCCACTTGAAGCGGTACTTTGCTGACTCGCAGGGGCACACGGCCCCCGCAGGCCTGCTTCTTGCTGCCACCCTGGCCGGCGGGCCTGCAGCCGCGCTCTCGACTCCCGCCGATGTGGTGAAGACTCGAATACAGGTACGGCTGCAGCAGTTTTTTTTTGCATTTTCCCGACCCTCTATGATACTTTTCAAATATGGCATCTTTTTACCGCAACAAAGTCAATCTTTTTCAGCTTTCGTATATATTGAGATATTTAGGAATTCTCCAATAAGTTTTTTCGACCATAACTGACTTGATTTCTGTTAGGCTCTATATTTTTCCGGTTTTCCTTTACAATGGGCTTCACATGTGCCCATTCGGTCCACTAGGATGGACAGTCAGTGGCTAATCGGCCACCAAGAAGTTAGTGTCACGCATATTGCCAAGTCAAACGCAGGCAGGGGGAGGAGGGGTACCGCATTTCTCGTGGAGGCACTTAACAAAGGCTCAAACCCGAAAAAGAGAATCTGGGGTATCTGCAGAACTCATGCTCTAGGTGACTACGCCCGTGGAGGACGGAGATGGAACCCTGGTTTTTATCAAGGTGTCACGCTACTTGAAGCGCCCACCTTCGAGGCTAATTTATCATCCGATATGTCTATCGCACCCGGCCCACCACGGTTAGTTTATGTGTAGGTCAAGCTCGTGAAGACATTACTATCGCAACCACCGTGACGGCTTCCGAGTGGCCGCCATCGACAATTACCGGCAATCACCACAAATACAGTCTATAAACTGAGGCTACTAAAAGCTAACGTGGACGCAGCAAGTATTACATTGCAGAGCTGAACCCGATCACCATTAGTTGGGCAGCCCAACTGAGGAGATCGCGTGACGAGGAGGATGATCATACATGCAACTTGTCGCTGATTTCACTCTGAACTACTATTGCCATGTTGCATTCCCCGTCTCTCTCTCTCTCTCTTGCTCTCTCTGTGTGTGTATCGTTAGGTTTTTCCTCGCCCGGGGCAGACCACGTACACTGGCATCCGACACGCGATCATCACCATCTGGTCTGAGGAGGGTGGTCGCGCCTTTTGGAAGGGTACAATTGCTCGTGTTTTCCGCTCCAGTCCCCAGTTCGGTGTCACCCTGCTCACCTACGAGATGCTGCTACGTATATTCCCTGTGAAGTTTTAGATTCTTCTAAACAGCTTGGTATATTCACGTAAGTTTGCTGCAACTATTATCTCCTTAAACGTACCTTATCCTGAATCTCATCTGGCCTCTAATACCTGTGGATTCGGACTGCTTAATGACCCGGCTGCAAGATGTGCATGCCTCTAGTGGGTCCCCAGTGTTCCTCTTACGGGCTTTGGTCTGCACATCCGTTTTGCTAGCGAAGTTTGTAATTTAGCCAGACATCACTATGTGAACCTGGCACCGTCCAGCTCGGCCGTCACTGCGTATTACTGACCTGCTCTAAGACGGACGCAGTAATTTCAGGTGATTCCGAAGTCTAGTTTGGCGAGTAAACGTATACTCCCGATCTACAACCTGCTAGACATCGAGTTCGATGGCTCAATGGTTAGGATGTCTGCCCCTGACCGGCGAGGCGCGAGTTTGAAACTCGGGTGCGGCGGCAATTTCAGCTGCTACACTAGAGTTGGCTGCCCGTGGTTGATGAGGGCCAATAGCCCGAAATAGCTATCTCACGGTATGCCATGTCTATGCCGGAATACTCCTATAAAAAGTACGCATGAACTTTCGATAAACTCTCTTCAGGCCAACATATGGGAGGGAAAATTTTCAACAAGTGATCGATAATGTTTGCCTGTTCTTACAAGCGGGAGCCAACCAGAGTGCAGATGAGTACATGCCGCTACGCGACTACAGGCCACGCCAGATGTGGAGCTTGCATGAAGTTCTTTTGCGCACACAACACCGGCTTCATCAACCTGATAACAGTCGCTTCTGCTGTTACTAGTAGGCGCTGACCCAGGGGCTTTGGATAATTTGGTGGGACCTTGTAGATCACTCGGAAAGCTTCGTTGGGATCCACGCGATGTCCGGAGTCAACCATTTGCACCAGAATAAGGCTGTTTATGCTCCTGACTTCGCCTTTTCTTCGCTGTTTTCTTGTTGCCAAACTTAGAGTCTAAATTTGTGTTTTGCGACTGCTTGCGACATTCAAGGAGAATCCCTCTTAGATGTTTTGCGTACGATTAGGAACTGTCATTTTTTTCAAAGGTTTTCTTTGAAATATTTGGATGCATGTGTGCAGTTATGAGAATTGCAAGGAATATTAGGGAGCTGTTGGGTCCTATTTTACTGGCTGTATTTCATATTATCCTGTCGTCTACCAAGTATATTTTATTTATTCAATGTATTTTTCACTCTTTTTATTTTAGCCTCCACACAGATTCCGAAAACTGTTCTGACATTCTTTGCAATTCTTTTTAAATTATTTTGTAAGGATAAGTGCTCTCTAAACTACTTGAATTATTCGATATCTCCAGATAATTTGTACTTTTTGACAAACTTTGAGTATCTTGTGCTTTCACAGACCCAATAAATGCTCATAACGTTTTTTACTTTCTTTGCGTTAGTGGGATTGCGTTGCAAATGCAACAGTTTTTCAAGTCATGGTTGTAGCAGTAGGTAGTGCAGAAAGCACCTCAATATTACAACTTTATCATCAGTTTTTGTCGAAACCATTGCTCCTTGCCAGCGTCAGTTGACGTCCACTGTACGATCTGTCAGAGCGAGTCTTACCTGCCTGTTAGGTTCCCGTCACGCCCACTAGTCAAGATAGTAGAACCACTTCTAGAATAAGTTGTCTGTGAGAAAAGAAGGATTCCGAGCCTGACAAATAAGTCCTCTTCTAATAATGGCGATACTAACTGCATAAAAATGGATTAGCTCAGACACATCGGCCACTCTTTACGGTTCTGCAAAATCCGATAGTGCTACTGGGGCTTGTTAATCCCGAACCACCAGTTTTATGAAGGAAAAATTGGATGAAGGCCTTTAAACACACGACTGGTTACAATAAAGCAAAAAAAGAACGCCGATGCATGCAGAGCATTTTATAAAATAAGTGGATAATATTATTACCGATAAATAGTAAGTAGAGCGTTTTGTAACATATCAATTTCGTGCAGGTTTTACAAGGGCCGTGTGTTAATTTCTGATGGCATGGTGGTCCGTATGCCTGTACTAGTCACAATTCCTTTTAAAAGTATTCGCGTATGGAGACATGACCATGTCCGTAGGCATAGCATTCAATGCCCAAATCACTCTGTTGGAGAAAAATCTCGTGTCCAGTCTTGTTCCAGTCACAAGTAGTTTGAGGGGATGTCCTTTCAGACTAGTGGTAGTAGCCAGCTCAAAAAGTCGCCGAGTGCGGGACAACAATCCTGATCCCGCAGCATGCAAAAAGCTTGTATTCGGTCGTAGCGTAACTGCCTCTAGTCCAAAGGAAACAGGATTGGACAATCGTGTCTAGAAAGGCAGGTACCCGTAGCCCGGTTGCATGTCGTTGAACCTTTTCAAGTGTGTTGCAGGTCAAACATACTGTAGAAGTAGGCTTCACATGTCACACGTCTTGCCATGAATTTAGAGGGTTTTGTTTTTCTAACGAATTATTTAGGCCATCGATCCTTAACTCCTTTGTAAGCTTAAGGATTGGTTATGTCTAGATTGACAACTCTCTTCTTCTCCCCTTAATCGGTGTAAGTAGGTTGGAATATTTACTTGCATTAAATCGTCTGGAGTTAGGTAGCCCCAATACTAGCCTTAACCGTAGCCTTGCCTGGTGCGTGACTTACGTCTCGTGTGTTGCCACATATGGTGGCACACATGTTCAACTATGCCTCCATGCCTAGGCAGCAAGAATGCGCACTATTTTTACTGGCGTCGTCTAACTCATCTGTGTGTACGCCTACAACCAATGACAGTCGCTTACTGTAGGCAAGGTTATTTCGGCGCCTCACTTCTAATTTAGATAAAGGCTGCTGCGACCAAACAAGGCGAAGATTCTTATATGACGAGTTTATTATCGCCTATTCCCTAGGCTGGTTTTGCTTTAACACTGATTCCCGTCAAGTCGTCAATATTTATAACATAAGTCGATTAGAAGAGTGGTTGGCTGCAGAGTATTGCAACCCCACATTTGTAGAGTTAGGCAGAAGGTTTAGCATCTTTTTTTGAGGTTAACCAATTTCAGTTGACACAATTGGGAAAAATTCGCAGTTGTTGTTGTTGTACTAGCTTACTCCCTTAACCTAGTTTGCCAGCAATACATGTTATAAAATTTTTAAGAAAGAAGGAATAAAGAATAAAGAGAAAGGTATAAAGTGTTTAAGAAAGATGAAGGAATTCGGCGACTTTGTCTGGGCGAAGCCATAGGTCCTCAGGCGTGAGGTCCGTAGGGTTGGCTGGGCAGTCGAAGAGGTGGCATGTTGTGTGGAAAGGCAAGAGGCAGTCAGGACAGTTGTCTGTGACGTTGTCAAAGCATGAGCTGAGACGGCTTTTGAATGAATTCAGCAGCGTGGAGAAGCCGGAACGCAGCTGGGATAGTCTGGTTCTAGCGTTTCTGGACAGGTTGGCCCTACGTTCTCTGGCCATGACGTCGGAGACCGGCGGAGGAGCGTTGAGGACTCTGTTGGGTTTATAGCTGCTGATGGCTTGCTCGACAGTTTCGGTGTGGATACGCTTAACGAGGTCCGTTATCGGTAGATTAGTGGGGTACACCGAAGCATGTGGGCCGTACGCGTCTATGGTAGACTGCTTCATGCGTCTAGCAAGTGGGGGGGCGCGTTAACAGGTGATTGCCCGGATGTTCTGGCTTATGAGACTGCGCAATGTAGATTTTTGCCTGCATGATGGAGTGAACCTTCAGAGGCAGGACTTGAGTTTTCTGATACAGGTGGTCTACATTGGTCATGTTAACACAGCCCGTGGCGATGCGGAGAGCAGCGTTCTCAACGCGTTGGACTTTCGCCCAGCTGGTATCGCTTAACAGTGGGGCAAAGATAGCTGATGCATGCACAGTCGTTGCCTTGCCTGTTGCCCGGTATGTCGTGACTAACGTCTCAGTGTCCTGGCCCCATGAAGAACCTGCCAAGGCTTTTAGGATGTTGAGCTTGGCTTTGGATTTGCTGGCTTGGATGTCAGCATGGCGGTGTAGAGCCAGCGTCGGGTCGAGTGAGGCCCAGGAGTTTAGGATACTGACATAAGGAAATGTCATCGCCCTCCACCTTAATTGGAGGATGGGACTTGTATTCTTTGGGGTCCGGAGTAAACAGAGTTACTGAGGACTTGGTCGCGGATAGCTTCAGTTGCTTATCGTCTAGGTGCCGGACTAAACTGGGGATGTAGTTATTTAAGGCATCGGCAGCCATGCGAAAGTTTGAGATGACAGCAGGGTGATGTCATCAGCGTAAGACACCATTTCGAATTCAGGGGAGGGATTCGGGAGGTCAGCCATGTAGATGTTGAATAGCGATGGCGAAATGACAGAACCTTGAGGAACTCCTGTCCTAGAGTTGCGGGCTTTAGATAGCGTGCCTGAGAATTCGACTCGCGTTTGTCTGCCACGGAGATAGCAGTTCAGCCATCTGCAGAGCTCGTTCGGTAGAGGCGAATCCATGAGAGATGTCATCAAGGTGTCAATGTTAACCGAGTCAAAAGCTTTAGTAAGGTCAAGGGCGACCATTACTGTTCTGTCCGCAGGTTTCGTTTTGTTGAAACCACATGCAATGCGGTCCGTGACACGTTGTAGGGCTGACGTAGAGTGGAAAGCTCTGAAACCGTGTTGGTGCTCTTGGAGGTTGGCATGTCTATTGAGCGAGGGGAGAATAAGACGCTCAAGTATTTTCACGGCCGGGCTGAGAAGCAAGATCGGGTGGTAACTGTCAGAGACAGCGGAGTCTTAACCTGCTTTGTGGCTGGGGAGGATATGAGCCATTTTCCAGATAGCTGGTATATGGCACGTGGCTAGAGACAGATTAAACAACATGGTTAAGAATGCGACACCTCTGGGGCCTATGTGTTTTAGGTGTACCATCGTAATGTCGTCAGGTCCAAACGCCTTAGAGTTCTTAGCACGCTTAATTGCGGTTGTGGTATCATGATCTGAGAACTGGAGCGGCACTAATAAAGGTTTTCGCGACCTGTGTTTGACGATCCTCGAATTCTTCGAGGATTTATGGACCGCAACCGTGGTGAATTGCACCTTGAATTGGTTGGTAATGTCTCTGTCGGTCTTCTTCGGTATACCATTGAATTTGATAACCTGGTTGGGAGGAGCAGGTGCCCCTCTACCGATGGATTTGATTGTTTGCCACAACTTGCTGGTGTTGGTGCGGCTGGAGAAAGTGGCTAGCTTTTCTTGCCATATGGTCCTCTTGTTTTCATTGACCAGTCGGGAGATCTCTAAGATCATGGCCGGTAACGACGGGTGCTGAGGGTTTTGAGCTCGGGCGACGTCACGCTCTCTTGATAAGGTGGCCGCATCGGTAGGGTATCCTGGGATGGGATCAAAGACCTTGCCCGCGGGAATGTTGTGCTTAGAGGCAGTATGCATGATGTGGTTGAAAACCGACACACCTTGGCGAACATCTGGAGGAAAAGGGGCCTGGTCAAAGAGATTCTCTGTTTCACCAAGGAAACCGGGCCAGTTGGCTTTACGTAGATTCATAAAGCACTTGCGAGCGTTACGAATCGGGGAAGCATGTGTACTGATTGTGATAACTATCGGGAGGTGGTCAGAGCTCAGTTTGCATAGACAGTCCCATGAAAAAGATAGCAATAGGTTGCAACTGACGATGGAAATGTCCGGGCTAGCGCAAGTACCTGAATGAGGGAGTCTCGTGGACGTTCCATCCGTGTTGAGGACCCCAAAGTTGGTGTTGTTGATCTCCCCGGCTAGTGAGGCACCTCTAGTACAGGAAAGGTTAGAGAACCATAAGTCATCGTGGGCATTGAAGTCACCCAAGATGAGTTTCGAATCACCCGTTAGCATGTGGACTATTGATGGTCTGAAGTTGGCATCACAACTGCTTTGTGGAGGAATGTATACGTTATGGACAGTCAGACTGGACGGTTCAATAGTAACTTGTACCTTGAGTTCTTCCAGCGGCGAGTCCGCGGATGTTGCTGCAGAGGTCAGCTCCTGGTATTTGATATTTGGTGAACCAAAGTGACCAGTCCACCACCGGCATTGCGAGCTCTGTCTCTTCGAATGACGGCGAAGCCCGGGAAACGTGGGACCTTCGACTTTGCTGACAGCTTTAACTCCTGGAGAGCAGCTATTTTGATGTCATGATCATGGAGGAGTTTAATGATCTCATCTTTTTTTACCAGAGAGGCCATAACAGTTCAGCTGCAGTATTTTGAGGTCAGAAAGTGGTGAGGCGTCTGGGACGGTCAGCGACATAGGCGGCGGCGGTACTGAGGGTTGTTGTGAGGCAGCCTGAGTCGTGGTGGACCGCGGCATAGGTGGTTGTGGCAGTGAGGGTCCAGGAGTGTGAGCCGGCCCATTTCGTGGGTGACGACAGGTTATGCACCTGTATGATGAGCCGTTGTATTGGTGGATGGAAGTGAGATCCGAGCAATTAGTGCCTCTTGCGCGGAAGTGTTGCCAGTTATTGCAAAGCCCACACAAGACACAGGCTTGGTTTGGGTAGATCTGCTTGGCGCAGGTGGAACAGAACCATCTGATGGATCCTTGAGCAGGTCCCGGATTGGGCTCGACGCCGGCAATAAGAAGAAGGATTCGGATCAACTTCGCCGGATGAGGAAGATCCATTCTCGAAAAAACGATAGAGAGATAGATAGAGACATGTATATTGGCAAATTTTGGTATGGGGGGGGGTTAGGTAAGTGCAGCTCTTTGCCGTAGTCCATCCGGAGATAGGTCCATATGGAAATAGGTCCGTCCGGAGGTGAGTCCATCTGAAGATGGGTCCATCCGGAGATGGGTACAATCGGTTCCACCAACGTGAAGGCGTGCTGCTTGGGAACCAAAAAAATTCGCAGTCTCGGTGGGAGTCGAACCCACACACTAGGTAAGGCTTTTCCGCAGCGAACGCCCTACCATTGAGCTAAGAGGGTCACCGTGAATTTAAGTACACTTGGGTCGATTTTAGCCGCCCAAATTACTGCTCGTATGGAATCCACCTTTACGGAAAAGCAAGCTGACTACCCGGACAGGATTTCCTAAGCAATCATCCAAAATGACTACTAGCCTCACTTAAGTGTTAGGGGGATTTGGCAGAGTTGCCTAATTCAGTTGAGCCAATTTTTCGACCGAAAGTAGTAGTAATGGTCAGCAAGTTGAACGTCACATTTCACGAACTTCTGTGTTTACTGTGGATATATGGACCCAGTACTTTGACCTGTTAGCGTGACTTTACTTAAGGAGTAATCGCCACCCCATACAGAAGGACTGGGGAGTTATTGCCCCCCTCTGCCCTATAGATTACGAGAGATAATGGAGCGCCGCGTGTAGCTGAGTCGTAATACAGTCTCTGAAGTGCATAACTAAGTATCCTTACTTTTGTGAGTGCAGCGGCAGAATTTTACGTCCTAATCAATGTCTGCTCCGTCCCTAGCCGCCGCCGCCGCCGCCGCCGCCGCCTCCCCCCCCCCCCAAGGTTCCACCACCTCTGAGACTGGAGCAGAATTGGCGTGCAATGACTTAGGCCATTCTTTGAGGTGGGCGTCCTTAGATTAGACATGGAATGCACCGTGGTCGTACTTTTTCCAGTAAGGGAAAGTCTTAAGCTCTCCAGTGAAACTCGAGGCTGAGTATGGCTATGGTTGTAGGGTAACTCAGCTACTTTGAAGTAGCATTCGTGAACGTTCTGCTACTTTATCGAACCCTCTAATGTTCGTTGTTGGTCTTAGACGTGGATTTCTGTGTTCTCTGCGTGATGCTTGGAAGGAGAGGATCATTTGTTAACACCACCTGCTTCAGAGCCTTTGGTATGAAAAGACCTTCTATTCCTAGTTTTCGGAATTCCGCTCTGCGCTCCGCGCAAGTTTTTAGGAGTACGGAGAGGGGAGGGGTTCCTTTCGCTTGTACTTGTGTGCCCTTATAAGAAGCATAATAGAAGGTTAATATTTTTTTCGTCAGCCTGCTGCTTTTCCGTTTTGCAAAGTTGGCTCGCTTACGAAGAAAACCTGCTTGAATTTCATTCAGGTTTGATTTTAGGTTTCCGATTTCTTATATCAAGGCAATTATATTGAAGTGTAGTATTTGCATTAGGCGATGTAACTTATGGAACGCTGTGGCTGAATTTAACTGAGAGGATTATGCATTATGTTTATTAAAGTTGCGAAAATACCCGATGAAAAATTCGAAAGATAGACTAGTGAACATACATTGGCTTTCGATATATTCTTTTCAGGCCTGTATATTAACAGCGTTATTAACTCAGTAAAATATGCGGTCTGGTAGAAATATCGTGTGGCTGTCAGGGTCGGGGGGAAAAATTAGGCTTACAAATCTGATCAGCGTCAGGGGAAACTGACGTCGGGAAAGGTAATTAACTACAGGCAGTTGAATTGGTGACTTTCAGCCATAATAACTGCGGTGCCCTAACGAAGTTCTTTTGGGCGCACAGAACCAGTTTGCGTAATCTCATTGCAGCTAATTCTGTCATAATCAACAAACGTTTTCCGAGGAATTTTTAATAGCTGATAGATCATTCGGAAAGCCTCTCTGGCGTCTACACGATGATCGGAGTCTACCGTGTGCGCTAGGATGGAACTGTGGATGTTCTTTATTTTGCCCGTTATTAACTAGGTTGGAAGATGTTCCCGTACTTTTTTGGATAAACGCCAGCTCGTGGGACCGATATAGTTTGCCCCACAAGAGCAGTTAAATAAATAGACGTGGTCTGGGCTGGCAGTTTGCTGTTGCTGTTTCCGTATATGATGGGAGCAGTCGAGATCAGTACATTGGCGTCTGTTGTTGGAAAGGTGTTTGATACAGCCTGACTAAGGCGCCGTCTTAGGAGTTATCTTGACGTGCCCCCTGAAATAGAATCCTGATAAAAATAAGTTTCTTCTCTTCGGTTAGAACCGACGGCTCTGTTGGTCTATCTGCCATATCCGTAGCAAAAAAACGACTTGAATCTATATTGTGTCGAAAAACGCCTTCGCTTATTCTATGTTCTTGGTCGAGCAGATCCTTTTCACTGTTTGTGTCAGACATCGTACAATAAGAGCAAGGGTCGGCCCACAACTCAGGACCTCATAGAATGCATGAAGCACTACCTAAGGTTATTCCTTAACTTCGAGGGGATAACAACTCAAGGACACCCCGATAAGGTCTCTGTCTGTGCTTCATTTTCATTTCTGCAAAAACTTGGGAGCCGACTGTTCGACGAGTGCTTATTCAAATTTTGGGCACACTCCGTTGACTACACCTTCGTCCTCACTGATCAGTATAGAATTACCTACTAAAAAGGTGACTGAACTCTATTTTAGCCAACCTAGAGTGCAAGATGGATCAAGAATTGGAGGGCAAATTACCGTCCTTGGGAATTATCGTCGGCCGCCAACTGGACAGCAAAGTGGCGACGTCAGTCTACAGAAAACCGACTAACACATTGCAAATGCTCAGTTACAGTAGCAACCAACACTTCCACCATCTGTTTCAATGATGTCCACGGTATGCTTCAGAACAGGGTTTTGTAGGTACGGTGGCATGCGGGTTGCTTTTGAGTGATAGTAGACTTGCACACATCTACCGCATTCTCTCTTTCTTCACCTGCCTGTGCCCGGTGTCAAGAGACAGTCAAGAAGACCGGCGTCGGGATCGGGCGCAGAGGGTTGGTGCGTCCGAAGCCGCCCCTAGGCGTGCCACCACGCCCCTCCCCCATGTGCGGCATTTTTCGCGGGGCACAACCCAGAATAACGGCCGCCACCCACTTGTTGGCCGATTTTGAGGCTGCATGGGCCTGCGCCTCACTATTGCTTGTTTCACGCCGTCCACGTTGGCCGCGGAGCTGCTTGGTGGCCCCAAGTTTTCAACGCAGTGACTGTCTCCTGGTTCGTAAAACCTTGTAGAGGTCACGCAAAATAATGTGGCGGTTGACAGACTTCTTTTATCTGCTTTGGCGTGTGAACTTCGCTTCGGTCCGTAATTCTAACGGCGTCGAAGTTGAAGACGTGATCCATCTGTGCAGCATTGGTCGCAACCTCTGACTTGAGGTCCAATCCTCGTATGGCCAACTGATGCTCATGCATTCGCGAGGCGTCTAGTTACTTTTTCGGAGATCTATTTCATATAAGGAATGCTATAGCATGACTTTGGTTGACAATACTTTGGACCTCCACCTTTTGTGCTACTTTCGCCATCACGACTGACAGCAATGCACAATTTCAGTGTCCTCTTTAAGTTATTTCTTGCTGTCTTATGCTCTAAACGGCTCCGGGTGAGAGCCCATCATTCGGCTGTTAATGGGGTGGTCGCTTGATTTCGCTGCCAACTGAAGACCTCCCTACGCGCAATAGAGGACGCGGAGCACTATATTGATCATATTTCCCTGGTCCTCTTGGGCATCCGCTTAGGCCTCAATTCGAATATTGACAGTTCGTCTGGTGAATTGGTGGTCAGTGCCACTGTCCGACTCTCCGGTTAAATGTCTCCCCCAACCTTTTATGCTGCTTACGAGGGTCCAACTCTCATCCTGCACCGTCTTCGTCAGTCTATGCAGACACTTCCCCTGGTTGGGCCAAGATCAACGGTCCCAAAGTAATATTTAGAAAAATAGTTACAGTCACTTTTCCCCCGATGCGATCGAATCCGCCAGTCATTTCAACCACCGTACGAAGACTCCATCTGTCTGCCTGTTCAGGTGTTCGTACGGCTCAGCATGCGAGTCATCACCCTTGTCATCTTGACGTCACCCCTGACAAGAGGCCACGAACAGACGAAAGCGCGCAGTCCCAAAGAGCCATGAACACGGCACCCGATGGCCGTCCTAAGGTGGAAACAACAAGGAGAGCCCACACGCCAAACGACGCATGCCAAAGGGGCAAAGCACGTGCGCCACCTGTCACACTGAGGCGACCAGCAAGACACGACGCCTGCCCGGATAAGCGTCCTGCGCAGGGATCAATAAGAAGAGGCAAAGCGGGCAGCGACCGATTGTCCTTAAGCGCGAGAGAGCACACGGGAGGCAGCATGCTGCTGCCGAGACGAGACCTGGTTGTCGGACTCAGAAGACAAGCTGCAGACGGGATGACTTGCTGACGGAAACAAGACAAGTTGAGTGACACCCGCAGAGATGATGTACAAGCAGATACTGTTACAGTAAACTGTTCTCTGCTATCCTGTCTGCCTTCTCTTCGTAACATCCAACTGGGGGATATAACAAGGGTCGATGCAGCTGAACACACAAGGTTATAACACTAGGATCTATGGCCATGCTCGTTTGGAGGTCGTGAGTATGGACCTTCTCAAAGCTGCTGTGCTAGACGGAGGTCTGGATATGTCTTGTGCTCCATATTCTTTGATCCTGTAGCTTCCTTGCCTCTCTTCCTCTATTTCTGCGGCCCTCATCTGACACCGCATCCTCCCCCGCCAACTATTCCATGAATGTTCGACCGTTTGGAGGGACGAGCTCTACAGGGTGCCATTGAGAGTTAGCGCAATACTGATGACTGGCGCATGAATTTGGTTATCGTGAAACAGACTTGCGTGACATCTACCGCACTATCTCCACCCCCGCCCACCAGATTCTGATGGCAAGACGATATCATGACGGCCAAATTCTGGCTGTAGCGTAGTGGCTGAAAAAGCTAGACAATGTGTCTACGCGTGCCGCACATGGCTTCGTTTCCACAGACTGCTAGGTTTTCACGGGGTGTGGTCCATGTTTCTCGTGCGTACGATAGCAGCGCGCAAGCAACTCCATGTGTAATCTCCATCTGTATCGCAAGCAGTGACACAATTCACTTCCATTATCACTTAGTAACTTGTATTTTCAGACACGGGCAACTTGCTCGGTGTTGCTTCATGATGCCCTCGGTTAAGTGGAGGGAGAGGAGGAAGATATTATGTTGTCTATTTGGCATGACTACGGTGATCAAATCCTGTCAATTGAACGATTGTGCCGTGCGTGTATCGCAGGGAGTTAAGAGGGTTGAACCCTAGCAACTGCGATCTTCAGACCATGGTTCCTTAGGAGAGAAGCAGTATGTGGAGGCCAGAATAGTATCAATAGTTTACTCCGTATACAGAGGAATGGAGAAAAAGCAGGAAAAAAGTTTTACTGCGGAGAGCACGTCCTTACGCTTGAGCGACGTGGTCCGAAGTGACGAGAGCGTCGGGAATCGCCGGAAGTCAGCGCATGCTTTGTTACGGCAGCCTATAACGCGGCTAACGTCTAGCCTAGCGGTCATGGCGCGAACTTGAGATGGGCGAAGGCTGGCGTTTGCGCGCAGGCCTTGCAGGCTAAAGGCGCCATGCGTCAGCGGCTGATCTTGGGTTCCGAGTGGCTGCTAGGGGCCACTACACATGCGCCAGCGCCGATGTTTAGTTGGTTTGTCGCCAATCGATATTGGGCCTTTTTATGATTGGTTTCAGGTATACAAACCACAGGTTCACTTGCTTGCATCGCTCGGTTGGCTCTCTAGCATATGATGACGCTGCTTTCGAAAATGCGTTTACTCTCCCGGCCGGAATAAGGGTTATCCTTCTGACTCCTTGACTGTTGATTTGCGCAACTTCTTCGTCCTCGACAGTTATACCCCGCTAGCACTACTAAGTATGCTTCCATGCAGGATTCCCAGCATATTGCCAGTGGATCGAACCCGCGGTCGGAGGTATCAAATAGTAAAGTGGAAGACTAGTCAGGCACCGGAATAGTTTGTTTATTATTTCTAAGCTTTCCAACTTGTGCAGGAGGTAAACGGCAGAGATAGCAGCAGTGGCAGCAGCAAAAAAGCGACAAGTATAGGAAATGTAGACTAATCAACTGTCAAGTACACAAGTCTGTGGGTGACTGCACAGGGCTCAGTACGCCAAATTGGTACATCGATTTACTGAGTTCCCATCCGTGGAACAGGACTGAGTCAGTTCTCGACTCACCTTGTTTCCTGCATGAACGATCATCTTGGTGGCTGCAAAGTCGAACTCCTGACCCGTTTCATAGGGGAGGGCAAGCAAATAGTGAATTGGGGTACAATTTTTCGAAAGTTAGGGAGTCCTGTACACATTTCGCATTCTAAGCCTTTCATTCATGCGTCCCGCCACGAATATCTTGTAGACCACCAGTGGCACTGTTAAAGAGTTATACTCCCCTTATTTTTGTACGCGACTATTGTTTGGGGGTCAGAGCATCCCACACGCACTGCGCTATCGCTAGCCAGGCAGCTGCGCAACGCCACGAAAACTGCAGACATGTCGATGTGAAGGTAATGTGGAAGATCGCTGAACTGCTGTACCTTGTGCCTTTTCGGACCATCACGACGGTTCGAAGAAGGAAAATTAAGCAGAAACGCTCCCCAATATAGACCATGACTTCGGCCCAGACGTGGTAGAGGTACCCAGCTGGGACGAAACCCGCAGAGCGAGGCAACTGCAAGCGAAATTGACAGTCATCGACCTCTCAACCATGAATTACACCGACCTGTCTGTGACCCGGAATTTTCTACAGCGCTGTATAAAAAAGGCTAGATCCACAGCTAGGCGATGCCTCCATTAAATCCGATCTCAGTTACGAGCCGGAGACCCGTACATCGAACGTCAAACCACAAATACACCTCTCTTTGGATAGGCTTCGTGCTCTTGGGCTAGCACGCTTGATTGCCGTGTGGTATACGATGTAATCCGGCCGGCTAAAAGACCATAGAACGTATCCCAATTGTACTAAACAAGTAAATAATATAAGGCGTGGAAGGCCAGAGTGTTATGGGTAATTTAATGAAGCGTTGAATGAGTAGAATATGAGCACTGAGTAAGTGACTCCCAGACGAGTGCACTCCAGCCATGAGTGGGCCGGAGTCCAGAGTCGCATTTCGGTCGGTGTAGTCGCCGGGTCTGGAGGTCTGCAACAGGCAGTAGATCGCCTGTTTCGGAAGTCCTGAGAATAAGCAGTCATCACATATAAGGTCCCTCTGTGACTTGGACTTGGGAAGTGGTTGGCCAATTGGCAGACAAGTCCGTAACCTTAATCGGAGGTTTGACCGTCTAGCGCGCACGGACTGGTAGGCACGAAAGTTGGACACTCGGGTAACGCCCCACATGCATGTGAGCAAAGCATGGCTTCGAATAAGAGGTCGCTACAACCGTGTATCAGTCATTGTTAGCTACAAACTAACCTTTTCGATACATACAGTAGGTGAAATATCTGATGAAGCGTTGAGGATTTGGGATTTAACACAAACTTGAGGTAGTTTATTAAGTTCATTGGGTTGGCTTGAGGCGCAATACGCTGTTTACTAGAATTGAATTCCATTTTGATCAGTATAATTGGCGAAAATTTAGGCGAAAACGGGCGAACTCCAACCTTGGTTGATTTCCAAGGAATTTCCTATGCTGTTAAGAGCTGCGGAGAAAAGATTCACATTTGTGGGTGCCGAAGGATAAAAATACATTCACCAAGAGCAAAAAATGTTTAATTATATTTGTTCACTACAGAGAAAATTTTGTTTTGTGTCCATGAAATTGAGGTAGGTGTACTTACGAGGTACAGCACTAGAGTGGAGAAAAGGTTGATAAATCTAGTTAACAAATGTTTGCTCTACAAATATGCTACGTTTTGTGACCTAAATGTACGTAATAAACTTACAAGACGCTAAAATGTGTTTTATTACGCCGAAATTAGTAGGCCTATTTGACTTTAGATGGACTGCCTCGAAATCTTATTTGTTTTCTAATTAATCTCGTAAACTAAGTCCATCCAAAGGTTGTCAAATATAGACGAAAATCAATAAATATCAAAACTCCAACCGGAAGAAGTAAACTATTATCATGTTGAAGAATTATCAGAATGAGAATTTTTTGGAAAGATTTTAATTTTATTGCGTAAATTTTCGATATGGACCCATCGGTCGTCGTCAGACGTAGAAAAATTGTGCAACGAGCAACTAACATGTTTAAACGTTGAGAAAATCAATATTCCTGGTACGCGTGTACCGATTAGTAGGAGCTTTGGTCCGTGCTCGTGGATATTATGCGCTTTCCGTAGCTTGGCTGTCATCTGTGATTTGGTGCTGCTTATTTAATTTAGCTTTGAGGTAACCGTAGCTAGCGTCCAAATCAATATACCTGTTGATGCATGTCTCGTCTGAGTGTATTGCTTCTAGGAATTCACGGCCTTTTCTAGTTGGGCAACAGCCAACAATCCGTGTGTTCGCCCATGCGAAGTTGTGGCCGGTTTCCAGTGTGTGCATGGCCACCTGGGATAGAGGGTAATGTCTTCTGAACGAAGATTGATGTTGTTGCATGCGAGTTAAGACGCATTTCCCAGTTTGGCCACAATAAACTGCATCACAACTAGAACATGGGATCTTGTAGAAAACCCCTTTCGAAAAGCTCAGCTACATTCTTTATGTATGGGAGGGAACGCCAGGTTAGTGTTTTCGGTACCTCGCTGGTCGTACCAGTTGAAATACCTCTTTCATTTCTTTTGGATTCTTGTTGTTTTATGCATTGTAGCGCAAAATTTCGTGGGTATCCGTTTTTGGAGAATAATTGAAAAAGATATTTCATTTCTTCCTGGTAAGTTTTTTCATCAGAACAATGTGTTTTGGCTCGGTTAAGGAGGCTGTAGACGGAGCTTCTTTTGTGAGAGATGGGGTGGTTGCTCTTAAAGTGTAGGATGACTTTCAAATGTGTTTCTTTAGGGTAAACAGATGTGCGGAGTGATCCATTAGTAGTTCGATGTACAGAGACAACTAGAAATGGGAGTTTTTCGTCGACCTCCGTTTCGAATGTGAATTCAATTCCCGGGAAGGTGGAATTGAGCTTCTTGTGGATAAGGTCTAAATCATTTTTCTTGATGATGACAAATTTGTCATGTACATAGCGCAGCCAGAATTTTGTTTCCACTGTGGGGAGGACTATGGATTGTAACTTCTGCATAACAGCTTCGGCTAGAAAGCCGGATATAGGTGAACCCATGGGAGCTCCTTTTAGTTGTTGAAAGTGTTGACCGGAGAACGAAAAGTTGGTTTCAAGGCAAAGGTCTAGTAATTGGAGTTCAGCCTCTGCTTGTACATCAGTGATGTAGATTTGCAATAGTTCTTTGGTGCAGCATCTCGCTAAATCCAGAGGGATCGAGGTGAAGAGTGAGACTACATCGAATGAAACGATGATTTCGTGAGATGAGACTTTGATTCCTTTTAGTTTGTCCAGAAACCCTCTTGAATTGCTAATAGAGTACTCAGAGTTTTTTGTAAGTGGGTTTATTTGGCGAAACAGCCACATGTCGACTTTGTAGTTAGGTGCACCGATTAAGGAAACTACCGGTCGCAGTGGAATACCGATTTTATGAATCTTTGAGAGTCCATATATTTTAGCAATAGTGGTTTTATCTTATTTTAAGGATTTGGCGAGAATATTTGAGATTAAATTCTTTTATGTTAAGCGTTTCAGTATTTTGTCAATGCAAGAATTTTGTGATTTTGTTGGGTCGTTTGGCAGAGGTTTGTATGTTGATTCGTCTTTTAGGAGTAAAGTCATCTTATTTATGTAGTCAACTCTGCTGAGAATTGTAGAAGCACCTTCCTTGTCAGCAGGTAAAATAATGATGTCTTTTGTTCATCCTAAGGACAAGGTTGGCTATCTTGAAAGTAAAGGTTTTTTTACAAGATCCCATGTTCTAGTTGTGATGCAGTTTATTGTGGCCAAACTGGGAAATGCGTCTTAACTCGCATGCAACAACATCAATCTTCGTTCAGAAGACATTACCCTCTATCCCAGGTGGCCATGCACACACTGGAAACCAGCCACAACTTCGCATGGGAGAACACCCGGATTGTTGGCAGTTGCACAACTAGAAAAGGCCGTGAATTCCTAGAAGCAATACACTCAGACGAGGCATGCATCAACAGGTATATTGATTTGGACGCTAGCTACGGTTACCTCAAAGCTAAATTAAATAAGCAACACCAAATCACAGATGACAGCCAAACTACGGAAAGCACATAACATCCACGAGCACGGACCAAAGCTCCTACCAATCGGCGCACACGTACGAGGAATATTGATTTTCTCAACGTTTAGACATGTTAGTTTGAGTAGGCGTCAGCCACGACAAGGTAAGTGATACCGTCAAATGGGCCAGCGAAACCGAGATGCACGCGAGATTAAGGCCTAACCGGAGTTGGCCATGGATCTGGCGGTTGAGGAGCAGGCATTTTGGTAGCCCGGGGAATGTCGTTGTCGGGAACTGCAGGTATAACCGGAGTCTGCACTTGATTATAAACAATGCGGAGCGACGACTGAGGTTGGGACTTGCTTTTTGGTATGGAACGGCGCTTGGCGTTGGAATTGGCGGGAGCGGACTTGTTTGCGCAAGGTGAGGGTCGGCAGAACCCATCACGGTGCCCTACCTGGTTACACTTCTGGCAGCGATGTTGCCGAAATGTGCAGTTCCGATGGAAATGCCACACGCCACAGTGCCGACAAGGAGAGGGCGGGGATTTCGCCTTGGAGGCTGGCTTGGGACATGGCTTGAGCCGCGAAACCGAAGGTGGCCTAGCTGCGGCGACCGCATTCACCGAGCCAGCAGTAGAAGCACCTTGGACCATAGCCGAATCGTGCTTGAGGTTTATAAGTGCTTGACACTCAGCAGCCAGTTCTTGGAGAGTAACTGAGCTGCTCTGTTGCACGTGGGACAGAAGACACGTCCGGATGTCGGTATCCTTGGGGGACTGTAGGCCGCAGACGAAGATAAGGCATTTAAACTGGTTTTCAGTTAGAGAGCCGAGTTAAAAATGACCACACTCGTAATTCACAATGCCGGCATACGTGATGAAATCGTCAGATTCCCGTTTGCACAGCTGGAGACACTGAAATCGGGTTTTGAGCAGTGAAGACTGCTCACCAAAAATCTACGACAACGTCTTCAGCGTTTCCGCGAAAGAATTGTCTCTGGGATTCTTAGGCAAAATGAAGTAAGTGTAGCGTTCTTGCTTGGCAGGGCCCAGTTTGCGAAGGAGGAGTCGTACCTTCCATGCGTCTTCCTGGGCAGCCAGATCGACAGAGAATAAATCCTCGTATCGTTTGTACCGGGAGTCAAATATAATTCGGGCCTGCGGGTCATATAAGAATCTCGTAATGCTGCTGGCGATGGAATCGACGGATTGTGAGCCACCAACAGAAGTCGATTGGCCCTTGGAGGAGGTAGATAGCTTGGTGGTGAGGGTTTCCATCAGCTTCAGCTGCTGTTGCAACATTAGCTTCAAGTCCGCGCACAATTCCTCCATTGTAGAGTGAAAGACTGCGTCGCCAAATTGTTATGACCCGCCTTGGTACTTCTAATCAGCACGAACCGGTTACCCATGAGCCCGTAAGAAAGACTGTGAGAAGACCAGTCTGCCAGACAGAGAGTCTACTCAGACAAGAGCACGATACAGAGCGTCGATGCAAGTCAGCGCAAGTCAAGTCAGACACAGGGTGTATGTACTTTAAAGGTAACGCGAGAGACATCGTCCGAAAATGGGCCAATCAGGATTGAGCAGACAAGACTGGCTCATGGCAAGCGGCTCTCGCGACGCCGTTGAGTGCGTTGACTCATCATGGGACGCGCGGCGTCCCAACAATATGTTTTTATAGCTTCACGCTTCTCTGTTCCAAAATGTGACTCATAACTTTCATAACAGTTTTTTCAAAATGAGGACCTGGCTATAATAGTAAAATGCATTAACTTGTCCTGGCCTTGCCTGGCTAGTTTCGAAGAATGACGATTTGTATATTCCCGCAATTGATGTGAAATTAACGAAAGTTAGTTTTCAACTGCTACACACAATCAAATGTGAAAATCCATTTATCAATCTGGTTTTATTTCGTTTTATCTTGTTGTTCCATCGGTTCAGTTTAGCCGTCAGATAAATCATGTTGACTGAAAACGTGAAATGAGCCCATCAGTAACTGAATTTGTGCGCTAGCATTCATGGAGTCAAAATAAATAAAAAATAAATAGATGGAAGACACTGAGTTATGGAAGTTTGGGAAAGGAGTAAAAATGGAAGCAAAAAATATGTATTCCGTTAAAACCTCCGCCATAAAACTTTTCATTAGAGCAAACTTCGGTATAGTCAAAAGTGGTATAAATACAAACTTAACTATTTTAACCATGACGCAGGTATGAGGATAGACTCTTCGATCGTTTCGAATAATGTAGGTCAGCACCTTATTTTCTATTAGAGGGGAAAGGCGGAAGATAGTAGGGCTTGAACTGTTAGTAGGATCCAGACGCAAACTTCTTCCGTATACGTGACGACCTCTGTCTTCTTATACGTCAAGCATAGAAAAGATTCCAATCCCGTGCATCTACCTGACAAAGACCGTCATATGCCTCAAGCGAAATGACCCCTCCTTCACATCGTACGAGGGTACGTAGGCAGGCCGGCGAGCCATACTCAACGTAAAGATTGATTGGCTGGCGGAGAAGATAGGTGTGTGGGAATTCGTTTGCACACAAAGTGCTGTGGATAGTTCGAGACTATCGCAAGGGGCTAAGTGAGTTAAACCCGAGCAGCTGCGATCTTCAGATCATGGTTAGTTAGTAGAGGAGAAGTCGGTAGAGACCATAATGTTAGAAACAGTATATCATGTACACAGAGGAACGAAGAATAGATGGACAGAGATTCGACTTGGCGAGCTACGAACAGCCAGCAGAGCCAGCCGCGTCCAAGTGAGGTTTTAGCAGCAAGCATGCTAGCAGCACCGAGAACGGGCATTGTCTGGGTGCCTAGAAGGTTATTGGCCGGACAGACTACATCGACCAAGGCGTGCGTGCGTCTTATTCGCCGCCGGAAGAGACTAGCCGTTGGGGTATCTGTGATTGGCTGTTACAGAGGCTGCCTTCAGTGCAGACGCACGCGTTAGGAGCGGTTGGCCTTCGAACATGCTTGCCTTTGTGGAGTGAGTCACCAAAAGACTGTGTGGATATTGGCTGAAACATATCCTCGGGAGGCATATAGTCGTGCCTCATAGCATTTCTGCGACTGCCGATTGTGGGGGGCAAGAGAGGAGATATAGCGGGACGAGAAGACAACGGTCAATCCGGTTCCTCGAGGGGAGGGCTCCTGGTTGGGGATGGATCGTCCGATAATACCCTCGTCGACCATGACTCTTCTCGTTGGAGAGTGTGCCAAGAAGTTCAGGAGCGGTTGGGCTTGGATGAGCCTAAATGTTGACTTCCATGCAGTGGAGAATTTGCTGCCCATTCCTTGAGGAAAGATTTGTGTCAATTTGATGTATAAGTCATAATTTGTGTTGTTGAAGCTCTATCAACGGTTGCGGCCCCAATCTTAGTACCAATTTGGTGTACATGCTGGTCAGTAAATGTTGTTTCCGGTAAGTTGAGGTTT
>JAYGXS010000001.1:58071556-58095214 GCA_036362985.1 Ligula intestinalis
CTGGAGTGAGGTCTGCTCGGCAGTCGTCACATGAGGGCCTGTGTGAGTCGGTCTGTGATTGGCTATTACAGAGACCGGAAACAGCGAGCACTTCCGAAAGTGCACTTTGACTTGAGTTAGTCATGACAGGCGTTCACAAGTGCACTTCGTGTTGAGCCAGTTACTACATATCCTCAATAGGGGGCGGAGCCGTTCATTTTCATAAGTATGCAGTAGCATAGCGACTGTATTCTATAAATACCCTTTATGCTATTGTCACTGATGCTGGATTCGCGACGGAATCCGAAACGTCGAGTGAATAATTTTTTTATCCCAGCAATTTCATCTGCTTCTTCTTACCTACTTCCTGTGGCCCAAATTTTTGCGTGTATTGGTCTCGCGCTACCCAAATGTCGTTGGCCATGCTTCCGAAATGCAAACCCATTAAACTGGAGCGACGGGAGCCTCAGTAAGACGAGCTTGCCTGCTAACTATTGAGCACGTCTAAGAGTAATAGACAGAAGATCAGCCTTCAGCGAAGACTCCCGAGCCTGATAAATAAGAAGGCACAGATCCTGAGGCGTTAATACCTTGGACCTGGCGCCTTTTTTAATTATTGAGGAAATTAATGCACGAACCTGGAATAAGACTTTCGGGACAAACCTTTTCACGCTGGGTCCAAAAGTTGATATGAATAACAGAACTGAAATCTATTAGTTACTTACGTAATTTGGACATGCTTGGACGTGGGTCTGGCAAACCAGTGTTCGTTAAAAAGAACACAGGTCATAGCAACAGTGCGGTGTAGTGACTGTTTTCTGACAGCCAATGAGACCTCATCTGACATCTGTACAAGCATAGAACCATAAAATAATTTGACGCAGGAGTGGATAGAGATATTGTCCTTAAATCCAGGAGACTAGTTCTCCGTAAAAACGTCCTACGCAACCGTTGTCCGTGAAATTACGGTTTAGCCGGCTGTTTAGACTACCGGAGCATTGTGATCCATGTGTTTTTAGTAGACTCAACGGAAGTCGGCCTGGTTTTGCGAACCACGGGCAGAGTGGAGTTCACTCTGAACGATTCACCATACTGACCACACATATACTAGCTTAAAGAGCAAACAGACGTTTTTCTTAGTAGCTGATGGATTTAAACTGGAACGGCCATATCAACGATTGGGTCGGGTTTCAACAACTCTATCTCAAAGTACTCCGAATTCATGCATTAATGTCGGAGGGAATTAAAGGAAACAGTACACTCTGCCACGGGAGCGGATTTCGATGCGGAGGTAGATTACGCTGTTAAACATCAATAGGGCATGACTCAGGCGACGAGGCGAGCAATATTGTCTTTAACAACTACTACGACGTCTCTATTCCCACGTGTTTCCGGTATTTGCGTCTGTGGTCTGCATCGATGGACCGTACAATAAAAAACAAGGAATTATAGAAGCAGTAAAGCTTATTCCGCCATCCTTGGGCGAGCGTTTACATTAGGAAGTTTGCGTTCAGTTTTTTTAATCATTGAGTATACTTAAACATGTAGCAATTTACCTCAGCGAAAGTCGACGGACGTCGGCAGCGCACAGTAAACAAAGGAGGACGCGGCTTTCTGGTTTCTAGTGACATGCGAATGTGGGTACCAATGTGGTCACTGAGAGCGCTGTAAGCATCTGAGATATGTTGACTGTCGGTTTTAACTATGTTCACCGCGTGCTTAAGCAAGCTTAAGGCAAACTCTGTGACTTACGTGCAAATAAGTTTAAAGTGATAATAAACTTTCGGTGTATCTACTGCCCTTTCTTCTCTCATTTACCCGAGCACGGTGTCAAGACAAAGCCAAATGGAGCGGAGGTGGCCCCAGGCGCAGGCGGTCGTAGTTGCCAAGTCTGCCTGAGACCCTACTGCGCGAGATGCCATGTAGGCCATGGGTGGCTGGTGCCGGAGGCCGCACCTACGCGTGCCAATTTTCGGCAGTGGTTATGGCAGTGCCACCTGAATAACGCCTGCCGTAACCTGAATTGGCCCCTTGTTAGTCCAGCGCTCCTACCACGCGACCCGTTTAGGGGGCAACAAATCTGTCACTGCACTTTTAGGCTGTTCAAACCAACTAGTGGCCAGCTTCGCAATGACTTACATAGGTCTCTACAGGCTATTGATTAAGAGACGTCTTATAGAAGTTTCCAACTTTACTGGATTCACGCCCTCTCTTGTCGTCTGCCTGGATAAGTATCTCTGAGGCCATGCAATCAAGGTGAGAATTTCTCAAAAAATAAACTTAGACATGGAATCATCTAGCCACTTCGTGTGCTGGCATTGCGTCTGTGTATCATCTTACTATCGAATCTCACAGCCATGCGTTCAGCCGCCTCCGAAAGTTACATTCTAAAACACCCAGCAAGAAGTTTTCTCCATTCTCTTGGTTAGAATACAAATTGAGTGCTGATGAGAGAGTTATTACATTTCTTCATTTCGAATTCTTTAAACTTATGATATCGTGTCAGTGGTAGTACGGCAGAACGTTGATATGTCCATGTAAAACAAGTGATCTATTAAAAGTCATGGCGAATGGGCCAGAGAACCTTCTTAGCACTTTATTCAACGTGAAGGAGATAGCAAAAGCATTTAGAATTCAGGCGAGAAATTGCTGGACCATTTTAAGTGTCGTTGTCTTATTATACCGCATATCAAATAAAAACACTGGCAGCAGAAGAGAGTTTTTTAATAGGAACGTAACTGAAAAATTTGGTGAACGAATTTAGTTTACGAAGCCTCGTAAAAAGGCATTCAACCTGAAGGGTGAATCAGAGACTTGATGACAAGGTTACACCAAGGTACCAGTAAGACTCCGTATCGGGAGAAGATCGCAATTGAAAAGTATTCTTGAATAATTTCTAAGTATCGAGTAAAACACCTGCCTTGTTTAATTTTGGTTGGCCAATCTGTGAACTTGGAGAAATTCCCTCGGAACACAACTTTTCAGGATCTGTCCGAAAGAAGCTATGAGTATTTATGCTGAAATCCACCAGCCACTACAAAATAATCGCGTAATGTCCACAAGATGCTAACAGGAAGTCACTGGCATACAATTATGCACCATACTGACAGCATAATTGCTGGTATTAATAGGATAGCCAATAAGCATATGATCAGAAAAAGTAGTATGTCGGTTATTATACAGAACAGAAGATAGACAGGGCTAGCAGAGAGGAGACGTCCCTATAGATAGAAATACCTTACCGACAAAGGGATGGGAGACTGGAATAGCTGTTTCTGGCTTATTGAGCGTCGGCAGCCAGCTATACCCAACCCTAGGGATAGCGACCCCGAGGCTCGAACCCGCAAAGAAATCACTGTGTGCGCATCAATTGGCTAAAGCCTCTTGCCTAAAAGCCGTAGTTTTTGAGTTATGACTGTTTGATTGGCACGCCCTCACATTGGTCTACCTTTGAGCGTCCATGTGGACAACCCGCGCGAGCCGCTAGCTCCGGAATGTCAGATACGTTCCGGCGGTGTGCTAACTGCTGACTCATGCACACGTTTGTCGAGTGAGATTGTTTTGCGGCCTGCCTTCCTGCCGCGCGGAAAACCGGAGGACAATAATGATGCGTCGGTATCCAGACCGCTTTAACAGGCCCGGTCCTTTAATCGCGGCGCATTAATCTTACTGACAATTTAAGTGTGACAGTCTGAATCCTTTCGAGTCGTTTCCGTGCGGGTACGTCATGGAAGGCTTACTGTTGAAGAGGAGCATTCGTTTGATCGTAATCACCTTTCAATGTCCGCGGGAATTGCATCTAATCGATTAGAAAACGGGCGCAACGTGTTTCTTCTGAAGTAATGTAAGTGATTTCGACGCATGATAGCAAAAAATCCCTGTGGAATGAGAATACACTTTTTAAACCTTCATTCAAGTCAGTTCATGGTGAGATCGGACTTGGGAAGCCACTAGAGATTTCCTGTTCTGCGCAGGAGTGTTTCTGATCCATAGAGGGAACCCTGAGCTGCAGCCAGCAAGTCTTCGACTCTGACCGTTTTTGGTTCGAAATGCTGTTGTAGTTGCTGTTATTGTGTGACCCTGACGACAAATTTTCTTACGTGTTGGAAGAGTCCGTCAATTCAGTTTTCTATCCCTTATTGGTCTTTATCTACCTTTTATTGCTTGTAACCAATCTTAATCTTCCCGGCAAACGGGTTTCACTACCTGACTCTTCCCATTAATAGCTATTTCTATAGTTTTGGTCTCAGGGTTTAAAGGAGGTTAACATTGTTGTTTCCTTTAAAGTACTTATACAAACAGGGCGTTCTCTATTTGGCTGGATACAGGCATTTGGATTACTTCAGCTTTTTTATTTCTTCAGAAATTAATTTCTGTTCTCGGTTTTATCAGTATATTAAAGGTCTATATGCACAGACCGAAATTTGATGCATATATTTGGGCCGAACTCCTTCAGCCACTGCGGGATAACCGCGTATTATATACATGCTGCCAACAGACAGACAGTAGTAGTATATATTAATGTTTTAACTTATTGCACTAACAGCCCAGATAGTAGCTAAATGGCCCAGACACCTGCTTTGCCGGTATTCTGCCACTGCTCGACACAGCTCTGAGGGGTCCGGCTCATCAGTTGGTCCCCCAGCTTTCTCTGTTTGCTTTCTGGTTGCTATGGCGGTTTTGAAAATGCGGCTTTTAAAATTCTTTGTAGATTACTTTATGTGTCAAGCAGTGGCAGAATACCGGTGAAAGGCACTTCTGGGCCCTTTAGCGAGTACCTGATTTGCAAGTATGGTAAGTTACAACATCAATATTGAGATAACTGTTGGGCCCAAACCAATTCCCTGGCCTTCGGAAAACCGATATCCAGTTTGTTAGCAATGATCTCTTTGTAAATAAAAACACTGGATGTCGATGAGCACTGTTCGGGTTAAGTCAGTCGGGTAAGACAGTCACTCGCCATTATGCAGAATAAATGACCATTTTACATTATGCTCAGCGGCTACACACTTAACTGCGCTGTCATTGCAAAGAACTGTACGCTCATTTAGAGTGCATGAAATCCTCGTCTTTATTTGCCCACTATATCGTACCGCCATTTCCAAAAAATTGCTAAGACCAGCAGCTGTGGACTTGGGTTTACTTCCGAATTTTTAAATGGAACTGATTTGTAATTGTATGAACTTTCCTCTGAATCTGGCTGAAACATCCATACCGGCGCCTGTATGGGGTGTCCAACTGGGGGTTGAACGTGAAGGTCGTGGCAGGTCGCATCATCTTCCTCGCGTAGGTGGTGGCTACGCCTAGCGTCCCTAGCTGGCATCCAACTCTCACTTGTGGCTCCCCGGAGCTAGGCTTTGCCTGGCGGCCACTCCCCAGCTCCCCGCCTCGATCAGCGGGCCATACCAAGTGAGGGTCTCTGGTGTGTGTGTCCCCACGCCCGGTATGTCCCCGGGTTGCAGCGGTAAGCATCCTAGTAGACGTAGTTGGTGAAAGGACGCTACTTGCTGTATACGGTACCATTGTATGTTTGTACTTTACTGTTTACTTTCCTTACTTTTTACTCTCTTGCTACACTTGCTATCTCCAGTTGCTTTTATCATTATTACCACTACTGCGATCATTGCTTATCTCACTAGCTTCAGCATTTCAGTACTCCCGTAACGTTGCCTTATCTGCGTAATCTACTCGATATCCACAAGTCTTAACGTTGCATCCATTGTTCTTTACGCGTATGCATGCCTGATTCCACATATATTTTATCGGATTATTTTTCTGTTTGATATTTGTTATCTGTTAATTTGCCTGATATTTCTAGTGTTGTCTCCACTACCATACCTACATTATTCCATTACCATAGTGTTACATTGACTTTATTCCATCGTAGTTATTCCTACTCAAATAGTCGTCCCACTTCCATGACTAGGACTCTTGGTCCTCGCAGAGTTTGCCTCCTTAGTAGCATAAATAACACCTAACCGTAGCAGCAATTCCACCCACATTCAGATGCCATAGCACTAGAACGCGTATCAACTTTACATGAGACAGTCCCTTTCACCGCTACTGCTACTAGGATAATTACTGCTGCTCCCACCCCCTACTTCCCAAATACTCCCTCCCCTAAAAGTCCTCAGCTGCGCGACAGCAAAGCGGTAGGCAGGCTCACAGCCAAGTGGTCGTTCGGCACCACAAAACTCGTGGCCCATGGTGCAGTTCGGCAGCAGTTGTGAGTGACCGGCAGTCCAATCGCAGAGGGTTAAGAAAGTCTAACCGGGCAACTGCGATCTTCAGACCATGGCTACTTGGTGGAGAAGAGAGTCGGTGAAGGCCAGAGTAGTAGGAAGAGTTTATTGTGTACACAACGGAAGAGGAGAATAGATTGACTTGGGAGAGATACGTCCGATCAGTAGGTTGACCGGGCCCAAGTGAGGTCTTAGAGTAGTCAGGCCAGAAGACAGAGAGAGGGAGATCTTTCATTGGCTATGTCGGCCTGGAGATGTTGGGCAGAGAGGCAACTTGCGTCGGGCACGCGTGCAAGCTCCTAATTCGTCGCCTCATAGATGCGAGAACTATGATTGGCTGATCGAGACGTCGAGAAAGCACATCGGTGAGCGTTTGGGAAAGTGCATTTCGACGCGAGCTAGTCAGGCAGACACGACCCGCTACAGTACTCCCCCCGGAGACCGTAACGAGGAAACTGAAAGAATCCGAGTGGAGGAAGAATAGTTAAGTTAGGTGTGAGAGATACGTACCAAGATGAGGTTGCGAGAGGCGGGTTCGTGCCGCCAGTGCCGCTTGGGAGGAGGAAAGGTCATCTCGCGTCCGCGTGGGCAACTGGGTCTGCGGTAGGAGGAAATTTCTCGACTACGCGTGCATCGGCATGTCGTAGGAGATTAGGCATCTCAACTACGTGGGAGGGAGCCTGGTTGGCCGGGTTGAACTTCAACAGCAAATTTGTATGCCGTATCAGTATAAGTTGAACCAGAAGAATCGTTGGCAGTAGAAAGAAGGGTGGAGATTGAGAAGGAGATCTGGGTGCTGACACTCATAAGGGGACATCTATGTTGGATTGGGAAGGAACCATGGCCTGGGCTGAATGGGCTATCGGCAGTAATTCGCGAATGCCAATCACCAAATACGCAGGGAACTGCGTTGGGACAGGTCGGGAAGTCGGCAACTACGCAGGGAAGGCAGGCCACATAAGAAGTTGTGAGCGGTTGAAGATCTCGACCTCGCTTCAGGACAGGATGTCGGTGCAGAAAGTCTCCATATCGCGGTCACAGCAGATGACACAGGAGAAATTCAATCGAAGGCGAGGGAGGTTTGATGATGATTGAGCTCAGCCAGATAAGAAGTTGAGTGTTCATCTCACGTCGGAAAGTCACCAATATCGCAGAGGGTTAAGTGGGTCTAACCGGGCAACTGCGATCTTCAGACCATGGCTACTTGGTGGAGGAGAGAAGTCTTTAAAGGCCAGAGTAGATGGAAGAGTTTATTGTGTACACAACGGAAGAGGAGAATAGATTGACTTGGGAGAGATACGTCCGATCAGTAGGTTGACCGGGCCAAAGTGAGGTCTTAGAGTAGTCAGGCCAGAAGACAGAGAGAGGGAGATCTTTCATTGGCTATGTCGGCCTGGAGATGTTGGGCAGAGAGGCAACTTGCGTCGGGCACGCGTGCAAGCTCCTAATTCGTCGCCTCATAGATGCGAGAACTGTGATTGGCTGATCGAGACGTCGAGAAAGCCATTGGTGAGCGTTTGGGAAACTGCACTTCGATGCGAGCTAGTCAGGCAGGCGCGACCCGCTACAGTCCCTTTGAGGAACAGCGCTGCTGTTCCTCGCGAGGGGGTTGATGGGCCTAGAAAAGGTGGTTACCAAACACGCTGGGTCGCGACATCTGCCAGTTGATCGTGGCTGACAGATTACAAACACGCAGTCGAAACACTACAAACGCAAATCAAAACTTTTTTCTTCCCCACCCTTCCTCTAACTCGTTTCCTTCCCGCAAGACAGCTCCCAGAGCTCACAGGACGACAGCTCAGGGAGCTCAGGTAAGTCCTATCACCTTTGGCGCTTAGAATGTTCGTTCTCTTTTAGATAACCAGAGGAGCATCTGACCGGAACGGAGAACAGCGCTCATCACCCGGGAACTGGCGCGCTTCAAGGTGGACATCGCCGCACTCAGTGAAACCCGCTTCTCCGGCGAAGGTTCCATAGAAGAGGTTGGTGCCGGCTACACCTTCTTCTATGCGAGCCGTCCGACGGCAGAGCGACGCGAGGCCGGTGTCGCCTTTGCCATCCGGAAGGACATCGTGGGACGACTATCCTGTAGGCTGCAGGGCATCAACGAACGCCTGATGAGCCTCCGCCTGCCTCTCTGGGATGGAAAATTCGCCACCATCGTTAGTGTCTACGCTCCTCCAATGACCAGCTCCGACGAGACAAAGAAGAAGTTCTACGAGGATCTGCACGCCCTCCTGGCCTCTGTGCCGAAGGTGGACAAGTTGATAGTCCTTGGTGACTTAAATGCCCGCGTTGGCACAGACCACGTCGCCTGGAGAGGAGTGCTTGGACCCCACGGCCTCCGAGGACTCAACGACAATGGCCTACGCCTCCTTCGCACCTGCGCGGTGCACCGTCTCATACTGACCAACACCTACTTCAGCCAACCGCTGCAGCACAAGGCGATCTGGATGCACTCCAGGTATCTTCAGTGGCATCTTCTGGATTATGTCCTCGTGCGGCGACGCGACCAGCAGGACGTGTTGGTGACAAAGGCAATGCCGGGTGCCGATGGTGATACCGATCATCGTCTCATCATCTCCAAGATGCGGATCCGTCTTCAACCACGCAGAAGACCTCAAGGTAAGCGACCCCCAGGTAAGTTGAATACTGACCTGTTAAACTTGACTGCAAACCGTTTGCGTTTCAGCAACGAGTTGACCCACCAGCTCGATAACCTCCCAATCGCAGAAGGGAACACCTCCGTGGAGACTCGATGGTGGCAAATACGGGATGCTGTTCAATTCACTGCCAAACGCATCCGTGGACCCGCGCTCCGCCCACACCAAGACTGGTTCGACGAAAACGATGCAGCCATCAGTACTCTCATCTCTGAGAAGAATCGCCTCCGCAACGAATATGTCGTTTGCCCTACCGACGACACGAAAACAGCCTTCTATCAAAGTCGCCGTCTTGTACAGCAGCAGCTGCGGGAAATGCAGAACGCTTGGATGGCTCGTAAGGGTGAGGAAATCCAAGGCTATGCAGATCGCAATGAAAGGAAGAACTTCTTCGCTGCGCTCAAAGCAGTCTACGGCCCCGTAGTGAGGGGCACAGCCCCGCTTTTCAGCGCGGACGGTACCACCCTCATCACTGAGAAGACCCAATTTCTGAGCCGCTGGGCCGAGCACTTCCAAAGTGTACTCAACCAGCCCTCTACCATCTCTGAGGTTGCCATTAAGCGGCTGCCGAAAGTCGAAATTAGTGCTGACATCGACCTCCCACCCACCCCTGACGAGGCCATCAAGGCTGTGCAGCAACTGTCCAGCGGGAAGGCACCCGGGTCCGACAGGATCCCGGCGGAGATCTATAAATATGGTGGTCACCAACTCATAAATCACCTCACCACCCTGTTCCACGAGATGTGGTGACAGGGACAAGTTCCCCAGTATTTCAAGAACGCCACCATCGTCCACCTCTACAAGCGTAAGGGGAATCGCCAGGTCTGTGACAACCACTGCGGCATCTCACTGCTGAATATTGCCGGAAAAATCTTCGCCCGCATTCTCCTCAATCGTCTGAATAGCCACCTGGAACAAGGGCTTCTGCCTGAAAGTCAGTGTGGTTTTCGACGTCACCGCGGCACCACTGACATGATAGTTGCCGCGCGTCAGCTGCAGGAGAAATGTCAAGAGATGCGGACCCACCTCTACACTACGTTCGTAGATCTGACAAAAGCCTTCGACACGGTGAACCGGCCCGGACTTTGGAAGGTTATGCAGAAGTTTGGCTGTCCGGAACACTTCACCCACATGGTTCGACAACTCCATGATTGGATGATGGCGCGCGTCATGGACTACGGGACGCTGTCTGACGCCTTCGCAGTGACCAATGGAGTGAAGCAGGGCTGTGTCCTCGCGCCCACCCTCTTCAGTCTCATGTTCTCTGCCATGCTGATGGATGCCTACCGTGACGAGCGTCACGGAATCCCCATCAATTACAGAACGGACGGAAACCTCTTCAACATTCATCGGATACAGGCCCCCACGCGCGTCTCCACAACCACAGTTCATGATCTGCTGTTTGCGGACGACTGCGCTCTCAACACCACCACCGAAGCGGACATGCAAAGGAGCATGGACCTCTTTGCAGCAGGTTGCGCCAACTTTGGCCTCACTATCAACACGGATAAGATGGTGGTTATGCATCAACCGCCGCCAGGTGTTGACTTCAACCCCGCACGCATCAACGTCAACGGAGCCGAACTGCAGGACGTGGACAACTTCACTTACCTCGGCAGTACGCTTTCCCGCAACACTAAAATAGACGACGAGGTTGCCGGCAGAATCTCCAAAGCCAGTCAAGCCTTCGGTCGGCTCCAAGCCTCCGTATGGAATCGTCATGGTCTTCAACTGTCAACGAAATTGAAGATGTACAAGGCTGTTGTGCTGTCAACACTCTTGTACGGAGCGGAGACTTGGACTGTCTATGCTAGCCAAGCGCGGAAACTGAACCACTTTCATATCAGCTGCCTACGGCGCATATTGAACGTGAAGTGGCAGGAGAGGATTCCGGACACGGAAATCCTGGAGAGAACGGGAGTACTCAGCATCCAGGCCATGCTCAGGCAGCTACAACTGCGCTGGAGTGGTCACGTGGTACGTATGAACGATGAACGGCTACCCAAGCGACTGTTCTATGGCGATGTCACCGTCGGCACTCGTCGCAAAGGAGGACAGACGAGACGTTACAAGGATACCATGAAGAACTATCTGAAACGTCTCCAAGTCAACACGACGAACTGGAAGGAGCTGGCACAGGACCGATCTGTGTGGCGAAGAGCAATAAAAACGGGCGCCGCAATCTACGAAGCCAGTCGGATCGCCGCCGCGAAGGAAAAAACGGACGGCACGCAAGTCTCACAATCCAAGGACGCACACTGCCAACACACGACCCCTCCCAACGTGCCCACGCTGTCAACGCACCTTCCGTGCACGCATTGGCGTCCGAGGACAGCATGACTAATAATGGGAGTCGCTACAATACTCCCCCTCCCGGGAGAACGGAGTTCAAAAATTTTAATTTGAGGAAAATGTGGGTATGTTAAGGGTAGAGTAAAAATTGGTAACGGTCTCAAAAATTCGTACCAAATAGGATCAGTGTAGAAAAATTGAGTATAAATAGTTATATAGGTAAGTTGTGGATGTATAAGTGAATAAGAAGGGTTTAAAACATAATGCAATGATGTTCATCGACCGTGTAATGTCGATAATATATGCCAGTGAATCAGCAGGTTGATAGGAAGAGAGATAAGCTCGTCAACGAAAGCCAGTACGTCGGTGCTTTGTTGGGAGAAAAGAATGTCCTTGTATAATCCCGTCACCCTTACCAGTGAGTCGGCAAGTAGGTATGAGGGAAGGACATCCTGTCAACATAATACAGTGAGGCGAAACGATGGTAGGAGTGAGTGAGTGTTGGAATTGTTAGCAGGTAAACGGAGTTGAAGGCGCGATGAAGATAATCGTGTCACCATTGAGATAGAGTGTTAAGAACGTTGGAATCGAAAGTGTAGAGTTAAGGGGAGTGAAATGAACGTCGGAGTCGTTTTTGTAAGTCGAAAAAACGTCGGAGTCGTTTTTGTAGGTTGGAGAAACGTCACAGTCGAGTGTTGAATATAGAAGCGTCGGGGTCAACAATGTGGAATGTGGATTTAATTGAACGTCGGGGTTAACAATGTGGGATACGATGTGGTCCAGCCAGATAATAGACGAGAGAACGTATCCCAACATGTATAAGCTAGTGGAATAGGATAAGGCGTGGAAGGCCATAGTGTCAGGGAGAGTTTTCTAAGGTAGGAACAAGCGTAGTGTGTAAGCAATAGGAAAGTGACTTCCAAACGAGTGCAGGCCACCCATGAATGAGCCGGAGTCCAGAGGCACAGTCCGGCAAGTAGATCACCGGATTCCGGACAGCTACAACCGAACATTGAGTCGTCGGCTCTGGAAGTGAATGAGCGTTAACAAATCGGGCACTGGTCTAACCTTGAGAAGTGGTTGGCTAGTGAGACTAGACCGCCTTGATAAAGCCAGACAGGAGTAACCTTGAATGGAGGCCTTGACTATGGTGTCTTGCGGACGCGTGGTGGTCACGCCAGACATGACCTAGTCCGCGCGGCGTCCGAGGAAAACATGACTAAGAAATGGGGTCGCTACAAGTCTTTAAATCAACTGTGGGTGGGACGCCGCCCTTCGGCGGAACGCCTGTTAGTCAGCGGGATTTTCAAAGAACAGGGGACACTGAAGCAGCTGTTATCGGTTAGCCAGATAGGGGAGACTGAAGCAGTTGCAAGGTAAAGCCTCGGGGAATGAAGACGCCCGTGACAGAAAGCATTCGAACAGTTGTCTGTGGCGATGCGTGACTTTAGAACAGCAAGCATAGGAGAACGAAGGGAACAAGCATATTGTTGGCCGTCCTCACATCTTCATGAAATGGTTCAGCTCTAAAAAAGAACTGTTGGCTTCTTTTCATGAGGGCATTCATGGCCGAACGATTAGAATCCGAGTTTTATAAATAAAATGCACATCTATAAAGAGATATAAGACCCCTCTTCACAATAGAAATTTAACAGTGAGTTTCCGAAGTGTTCCTTACAGGCCACTGGCAGACGAAACAGCCCGGATGTCGGTTTTACCATTGAAGAACAGAGGCCACGGTCATTATTTCTTGTTGCTGGGATAGATGAAAGCGAGTCCAATTGAAGAAATAAAAACCCTTTCTGAGGCTCTTTAGCTACTCACAAGAGTCGAATAAACTATGAAGATCTATCGACTCGCATTTAACTAAATTTTTGTATCTGCGATACTCCAAAACACGATAGAAAAAAGAACGATGAAAGGTACACTTTATGGACACCGAGAGGCTTTGTTTTACAGTCGAAGGCGACTTTAACCTTGGAGCTATTGCTACGGACATCGTTGTGTAACCAAAATCACACACTTTTATGGGGCAACTTTTAAAAATGTGAACTGATTTGTGAAAGATCCTATGCGTGTCAGCCAGATGCCGATAAGCAGAGCAAAATGAAAAGCAGACATTCAAAAATTTCGCACATTGCTCATCTAGGCTGTATCATGTTAGCTATGGGGTGTTGCGGTTCACACTGTAGACAACCCTATCTCACTTACGTGAACAATGCTTTCTAGATTTGAATATGCAAACTAAAAAAGAACGAAATGTCAACGCCTGTGTCAGTTTCCCTTATATGTATGTGAGCCGTACGGAGGGTTGACGCCTTACAACTCTCCTCACTGAAAACAAACTAATTTCCCACCCCCAACGCAACCTCCTATTGCGACAAAGTCGAATTTGGTACCCATTTAACCTAAGTAATCGTCAGGTGGACGCGGGTGCCCATGAGCTCACCTCATCGACCTCTCCTACCTTCAGAGCACTGAGTCATAACGCCAACACGCTGTCCTACTTGTACTTGTTACGGCTGTGATCATGCCTGAGCTAGCTGGCCTCAATGATGTCACGAAAGGTACCTCTCCATGCGTGACAATTGGCGGCAGCGGATCTGGAAAGCTCCCTCGAGTTACTTCTCCATCAACGAGGACCGAAGATAGAAGGTCCAAGAACTGCTTCCATGTCTTGATGGACGGTGTCGAGCCAGGTCTTCAGTTGCCCTCCTCTTCGACGTTTCCAGGTGGGCTGCGGTGCCGGGTCGAGGGCAGCATAGGTAAGCTCGTGGGGCGGACAACGGAGAACGTGTTTAAACCACCTCAGTCGCCTTTCTTGAATGGCCTGAGATATCTTCGTGATACGATCGCAGCGGATGCGGACTGTCTCATTTGAGATGAAGTCGCTATACTTAACTCGCAGGATCGTTCTCAGGCACTGGTGGTCAAAGACCTCTAGTCTTGGCTCATCTTCAGCACGCACAGTCCAGCATTCACATCCAGAGAGGAGGACTTGTAGTGGCCCTAGCAGCCACTTGGAACCCAAGATCTGACGGACAGCACCTTTGCCCTGCGCGCTAATGCTGCCTGCGGCCAGGTGCCAAGTCTCGGCACCCCCTGTCCGTTCTCGCTCAATGGTCTGAGCCACTTACGAACACACCCAGTCTCGCCTTGCCAGCCTTGCGCCAAGGCAACCAATCACCGGCCGACCTTGCCATTGAACGCGCTCTGTCTCTGTCTTCTAGCGTGATGCCCGCGAGGACTGCGGTGAGATAACACTTGGAATTCCGGCCTCGCTGGTCGCGGCGGCGGCGGCCGGCGACGCCGCCGCCCTGTCCGACGGGCCTTGCGGTCGTACGCCCTGCTAGACCTACTGGCAACCTTCCCCTTATCCCTTCTGTAAACAATAAACTGTTCCGTCTACTCTGCCTTCCCAAGACTTCTCCTATCTCCTAAGGAACCAGGGCCGTAAGATTGTAGGCGTTAGGGTTAACCGCCTTAGCCTTAACTCCTTTAGACTGACCGGATGGATGCACGCTATACACGAAGCTTCGTGGTGATGGAGATGTCACATCGGATCCATAGGCGCTTTAGAAGGATAGAGAAAACCCAGCGAGCAGCATCGATATGGGAGACTCCATGAGTGCTGTAAAAATAGACCTTAAAAATGTAATTGACCCTCGACTATAAGACATTTTCAACACTGAAATGTCAAAATCGCATTCACAATAGTGGTTTATACTTCGAGCTAGAAATTATAAGCTATTCAAAAAATTCTAGTTTTCGTTTAGGGATTTCATATTTAGAACCCGATAACTAGACTGGAGTTTTGGCTCAGTTCTTGAGAAGTGGCAGCAGTAGAGATACGACATATATTTCATAGAACATTTCACAATTGGAAACCTTTAAGGATCATAAAATACACTTTTCAAGTATAACATTTGAAGAAGGCCTAATTTGTTAGTAAACGAGTACACGAAAAAATACTTTTGCGCATGTTTTCTATACAACGTATTGAAATTTGTAGGGGCACTGAAAATCATTGATAAAACGCATACTACTTAAGTGGCTATTGATTGCAGAGTATTCTTTTTGTATGCAATCAGAAGGAAGCCCGTTCAAATGCTGGCATCTTGATTTGACTAAAGTGTCTTGAGATAAAGCTGTGCGATCATGAATATTACAGCCGAGTAAGTTGGTCGAATCGAAAACAAGTTTCAGAATTTTGGTTGACATATCATGAGCCAGGCAATCTACTGTACATTGTTGTGCATCAGTGTCCCTAAAGCTATTGAATCCAGCGTCCTCCATTTCACTAGTGGTATTGCACGCTGATAAATGGTTCCTATGAACCGGTAAATCTTGTTTACCATTGGCTGACTAAGTCCATGTGGGCAGATGAGTCTTAGATATGACATTTTAAGTCCTAACTAGCCGAGGAAAAACTGGATGAACACTGGAGACCAGGTTACGCAAACACAAAATGATCCTACTATGAGGGCATTTTATCGCTCGTTGCACCCCACTGTTCAGAGTGACATCACCTTTAGTTTTGCGGTCACGTTTTTATCAGACGAGTCGTTACCAATAGTGTACAAAGAGCCGGCTCTTGCATCGTCCAACAGATGCGTCTACCTGACTCCTATTTACAGAATGCTAGGCAGTCAGGTAAGGACTGCTTATTAAGCTGACAATTGACTAATATTATCACAATACGTGAAGGTACAAGGCGGTAGGAATGAGTGAAATGCCGATGTAAAATCCTCGTTTTTTTAATTTTCCATCGCTCCGCGAATAGATTTTAGAAGTGGTCCGGAATTTCGTTCCCATGAAATACTACTTTTCCATGTCTAGCAGCTTCTTCTCATGTGACATACAAGAAGGCTGCTGGATCTTGACTACAGTTTTCATTGAAGAAAACTTGTTCAAATAGCTGTTAAAGAGAGTTTGTATTCATCACGTCGCGTTGCCTGTGTGAAGGTCAAATACAGGTGCTATTTATGTATTTGCTATACTGACTGAAAAGCCTTTAGCAGACTTCACACAGTCATGAAAAGAGTCAGCTGACATTAAGTCAAAAGCACGTATGAACAGCTGGATATTGCATACTTTATATTTCCACCGACCACTACTAGAAATAATCCGAATTTCGTCAGAATAACGTCTTCTTTTCCTTGCGGTGTTAAAGGCATCGGTCGACAGCGGAAGCTGGTGGTTTCCCACTAAACATGCTAATAGTGAATTCAAGACGTTACATTAAAACCTCGGTTCGAATTCGACGGAGTCAATTATGACAACTTTATTCCTAATTAAAATCAGACCTGTTAGAGCAGATTACCTAGTAAACAAGACAACTTTCTTATTGCAGACTGTCAGCCATTTGTAAACGTTTTGGTCAACATGGGCTGATCTTATTCAGGTCGAACGCCTGATACATATTAGGGGGAGCGCACGCAAAGCAAAGTTATTCCCGACAAAATTTTATAAAACGATTGACGTTAACTCTGTAAGCATGTGTGATCGGAGGGCGACTGTCCTGAAAGCAAGCGAGCTGTCAGGGAGGCTAATGTGAAAGGGACGAGAGATGATGCTGAGGTACACAGACAAAGCACAAAGCTTACATAATGACCTAATTGCACACAAGCAGAAAAACATTACCGACCAAGACAAGGGAGATTGGAATGACCTTTTCTGAGTTATTAGCCTTCTCCAACCGGGCATGCCCAACCGCAGGTGGAGCACCGCCCGAGACTCAAACTCACGGCCCCTTTTGTGGTTTAGAAATCCAATGCCCTAACACACTGCGTCACGAGCTCGCTGTCTTTTTGGCCTTGATTGGGAACATTAACAGTAGTAAATGGGCGCTCATAGATCAGTTATGGAACTCAGTCACCCCTTTGTACCTTAGGGCTCACTATTCCGTCCCGCGGGCAGCTGTTTAGCGGTTGGAATGCTATAGGCAGAAAAACATTAACGAGAACTACAAAATAGTTGAATACAAAAGATTTAAAACTGTAACTGAGCGACTGTGTTAATAGTCGAAGCACAGGAGGAGGAAGAGAGCAGCAATCGTGTTAAAGGACATTTTGTGCGACCTGCAGTTCGGGAAAGTGAACCCATCCCGCTAAAAGCAACTGCAGATGTTGCAAACCCAATTCCTTTTATGCGTTCTAGGCATAACTCGCCACTCAGGCTTTTCCGTTATTCGTGTCCGCGTCTCTTTCAAAGCCAACGCTTTCTGATATACTTGTAGTGACTCCAACCTCGGCGCCACGCCACGCCACGTATGATGTCACGTGATTGCAGTTCACGGCCTGCCTATGGAACAATCTTATCGTCGCGAACGCTTACCTCGCGCGGCTGCTATCAGGTGTTGATGCACTCGTGACTGCCTCCCCCGGTTTGGCCAATCACATTCAACGCTGACTCCCAAAAAGAACGTCCTGTAGACACTAGGACGGTTATCCACACTCACACACTTCGGACCCAGCCCCGCGGCTAGGGGGCTCGTCTGACAGTCAACTTTCTCCTACCTATTTTCAAATAGTTCTGTACATAATAAATTGCTCCTTCTACCTGGAGTCTCTCTTCTCCTCTTTACACGTGGAACCAGGGCCTGAAGATCGCAGCGGCAAGTGTTTTACCTCTTAGCTTAACTCACTGTGACATACCCGTCTCTGTCTGTTGATGCGCTTTGCTGGGTCGCGTGAATATTGTCTGCTACACTAAAAGAGAGCAGAAATACTGTATGTGTCTATTGCACCTTGTAGTTTTTTGACATTTTGCCATTCGACTGAATTCTCCTATGGTTAAAGACTTTTATGCGGACGGGTCTCCGGGAATCTAATGATATAATGCGTCCCTACGTGCCATCTAGCCGGAATACACAATGATGCACTTTTCAGTCTATTATATTCATCTGTGAAGTGCAACGTATTATGCAATTAAACTCTTAAAAGAACAACTTGATTCTGTGCATATATTTTGATGGAGAGTTTTCGATACGAAGTAGCAGCGAAAACACCCAATAGTATGTTCAAACACCACATCGATTCTGGTTTAAAAGCAATATAATTCAATTCTTTAGATAGGACTAGAAGCAGCTAATAGCACTTTATAGAGACCAAGCTCAACACTTTTGATGTTTTTAAATTAGTACTGAAAACAAAAGACTTTAAAACGGGAACAGCTCAGTTTATGGTCAGTTTGCTTTGAGGCTCACCAGGCCCTTTTCACGGTTGCGGATCGTTTTTTTAAATTATATATTTTCGGCCAACCGCGTCCTTACTTATTTATTTTAATGCATCAGCACCGTGGGGAGGGGATGTAATTCTGTAGGTGTTGTAATGCGAGGAGGGTGAAGGTAGGGAGCGTTCATGTACCCCCACCCCTCGGCGAGAAAAGGATATAGGAAGGTTCCTTAATGAAGGTGGCGTAGATAGAACTAAATTTCAGGGTAACAAGGGTCAAGGTCAGGATTGATGGGACGGTTTGGTTTAGGGTTAGGGTAAGAGTAGGACCTCCGATGAGAACTCAGTAAATTGATTTATCCATCTGGTGCTGACATGCCGAGCCTTTCACAGTCACCTCCGGACTGGCGTCAACCGAGAAAGCAACGAGTCCGTGGTACAATGATAGAGTGGTAAACTCAATAACCAAAGGTCCCGGGTGATCCACCTCTGGGATTGGGTATGACTGGCTGATGACGGCTAATAAGCCAGAAATGACCATTCCGGGCTCCCTTTGCTTTATCGGATCCATTTCATGGCGTCACTGGTATTTGATCGGCCCCAATACCCTGATCCTGTTGTTCGATAGGAACATGGTGGTTGTTTTCAGCGTGAAGGCCACTTCTGATCGACCAATCAGGAAGCCAACCTCTATCCGCATGGATTATGATTCAAGTAGTTGTGAGGAGGTTTCGGGTGTGTGATCTAACTGAATGCAGGGCGGAGGCAGAATTCGTAGTAAGGTGAGGCATCATGAAAAGAAGACTTCATATGTAGGGACCAGGTAAGTTCGAGGAAGAAAAAAATGAGACTTGAAATGCTCTGTCACAGATCAGATGAAAAATTCTAGGGAAGTTCGCTTGACTTTCACTTTCGGTGCATTAAGTTACCACAAACTATTCCCTTTTTCAGGGCAGAATAGCAGGGAAACCGGAAAAAACCAGGAATGCTAAAAGACAATACAGTAAGTTATGAATTTAAGCTAGGTCATAGCCTTTATTTAATTTTAAGACGATCGAGCGCCCGTTCAAACATATTTAATTGCAGTTCGTCTATCTTCCATGGAGATTATTTTAAAAAGTTACCAGAAAGATTAAAATATAGTGTTTGTAATCACACAAAAGGATTCATTGTGTATCTTTAATCATTTAGTACGTTTTGCTTCTATTATACTACCGTCAGACATGGCGGCATGCCTATGGGCACCTCCGATCGCCCCAGACACTTGCGCCCAATCCTGCCTCCAGTCGTCTTGACTTGGTCATGACACCGAACTCAGATGGAAAGAGGGGTCAAGGAGGAAGAGAGTGCTGTAGGTGCAGCGCAGGTCTACGATCACTATAATCTAATGCGCGCGCAAATTATTGTCCCTGCACAATCTTGCTGTTGGACAAACGAACATTTGAATGGTCATCATTTCAAAAATGACCAGAATGTTCGATCCTTTCCAGATAGGACAAAACCTAAAGACAATTCGTGTTTCCTTATTTTCTGGGGAGGTTGCTGAAGATGATGTTTCGTGGGAGGAACTTGGGTGTCCTAACTCGACTGATAAGAGCAGTTGCTTTTTCCTTAGACTGCTGGACCTGAACTCAAAGTTAAGATCCAGCAGTACCTGGTTTTGAAGTGCAACTGGTTTACTACAACAAACAGGTCCGGAACGGTCCTTACAGTGTCTTTGTCCTTATAGGTCAAATTGCTCAAGCATTGATTGTCATTTTCCATACAACCATCTTCATTAGTTGCACATTCTCAGCTTCTAGACAAAGCGCAAGTGTTCCTTCTATTTTGCAATCCGAATTTATCACGCCACTCTCACATGACTAAGTATTTCCAATCGCATCTGAGATGATGCCAGTTCGTTGGTTGCGCATTGGTGGAATCGTTGCTCAATTATCGGTTGACTACTCTCTGTTGTGAAGATCGGGTTTGGAATACCATTGGCTTATGGCAGCAACTAAACCAGACACTGACAATCCCGTATGTCTGCCCTGGTTCGCCAGACTTCTAAATTTCTTTAATCCCCAAACTCAATCGTTACTCTCGCGACAAAATAATGTATTGAAGTTCGCCCGGTTAGAGCGTACCACTAGTAAACTCTTATACAATATCATACTGCGCTGCTCAAAACTGACAACAAAATGGCTATTTACTGGAACAAAGTGAATCTTGGAAGCAATAGCACGGTAATAACCATTCATCGGTGCACCTTATTTTCGGCTTCGAGAATTCAGGAGCAAGGATTTATGCTGAGCTAGTTTCGGCAACGGCAACCGGCAAGGATGACTTTTATGGCCACCCACGTAGAACACTGAAATAGAAACGCCCCATCTGCTTAAAATTGGGGGCATTACAATAAATTTCAGGAAGGGTAAATATTCCTGTTTCTTAACACCAACACTGACCCTAGCATAAAACTAAACTAGAACCTAAATCCTTAACCCTTGCGCTAGACCCTACGGTTAAAACGAACCAAAACCTTAATCCTTAACAGAATCCTGACCCTAACTGCAAACCTGACTTAAGTGCCGAACTAGAATCTAGCCCTAAAAATAATCGTTACCCTCACATTAATCGTTCACATTATTTCCCTGGAATTGAGTGCCAAACCACCTGTATTGTGACTGTTTCCTATTCCCGTGTCCTGTCTGACTGTCATACCATTCATTCTTACCTGGCTGCCTACTCATCCCTACACACACTTCCATCATAAAATTAGCCTATTTAGACTCCCATCGAGCACAATCCAAACAGTGAAATTTGTCTCGGTCAATGACACTTCTGGTTTCACCCCTGTCACATTTCATAAAAAGGGAAAAAATTACCCTTCCCTAAATTTCAGCGTTACAGAAGTTTACGAAAGAAATCAAGATGCTGAAATAACTTTTTATATTTTATAACGGTAAGCTATGCGTAAATAAAGCATTACTCTCTAAAAAAAGACATACATGGCATTTGTCTCGCACTTACAAGCCCAACTTTATCGAAGAACCAGGCTTTCACATCGAAAAGATGTTCCAAGAACGCATTTAGAGTTTCACTGAAGGTTCAGCTAGTTTTTTTCGAGACTTAAAACTGATAAATGTTAAGTCGGCTAGACGAGAATGGGTTACCTTAAAGATTATTTCCCTATCTTTATTACTGCTCAAAATCACTGAACGGCCCATTGCTAGATTTGAACTAAAAAGAAGCATGCTGCCTCGTATGAAGTTATTCAGAATTATATTTTTGGCGAGATATGAGACTAGAATTCCTATATTACATATGGCCTCAAAATAAATTCCAGGAAGGTAAACGATAGGGTCAAAATTAAGGGTTAGAGCCCGCAAATAGGTACCCGTCCTGGAATTTAACTCAAACCCATCTGTATCCCTGTGTAGCGTTCTCAGTCCTGTGTCGTAGTATACTTTCAAAACCAATTTTTTTTTCTCACATAAGGTTTGCAGGAGGCATTATCGAAATACTTGTTGTCTGCATCATTCTAGGAAATACCGTTACCTGCATACAGTCATTGGAACGTTGAAAAATTAGAATACAGATGACCAGAGAGATATCAAAGAAGCCGTTAACATGCTTTTATACGGCCATATTTCAGATTACTTTTACTAATTATCCTATGCGATATTTTCCACTTTACGGCAGTTTAAAATACAGTCCATCACCACCAGTAAGCGCTCTCGTACTTGGATTCTTCAGAAAGCCCTCGAGTAGTGACCTCTTTTTAGTGAACAGTATACACAAAAGTACAGGGACCTCTTGAATACACAGGTAGTCGGAATAAGACAGCGGTCTTCCCATGCAGAAGACATAAGTTCTACTGTAGAGTCAGGTGGCAGATGTATGCAGCAGAAACGATAGTCTGATTAGCACGTTCTGTGCACACGCAATAGACGAGGAACCTGTGAAACTTACCAATCTTTAAAAGATAAACCGACAAATATGCGTTTTTCGATATATTCTCGTCAGACCTGTATATTTATATCTTAATTAACTAAATAAACTATGCGGATTGGTAAAAACAGTACGATTGTTAGAGCAGATGTTTGGGGGAGAGAATCTACGTTAAAAGTCTGACCGGCGTTAGGGGGTACTGGTAGTCGAGAAAGGTAATAAGCTGCGGGCTGTTGGCTGAACAAATTTCGACTATGGTAACTGTGGCACCGTTACGAAGTCCTTTTGGATATACAGGACCGGTCGGCGTAGCCTGATGGTGGCCGATTCTGATGTAGCCAACAGACGCTGCCCAAGGAATTTTGAATACATTAAGGGTCCCTTGTAGATCACTCGGTAGGCTTCTCTGGTATCCATGCGATGCTCTGAGTCTACCAGGTGTACTAGAATGGAATTGTTTGTATCCTTTATTTGGCTTTTTCATAACCGTGCTGGAATGTGTTCTAGTACTCTTTTGGACAAATGCCGGCTCGTGCGACCAATTTATTCTTCCCCACAGGAGCAGGGAAATGAATAGATTCACATAGAGGTGGTCTGGGCTGGCAGTTTATCCTTTATCTCTTCGTATTGGATGGGCGTATTCGAGAACAGTAAATGGACATTGACTTTTGGAAAGGTGGTTGCTAAAGCTTGACTCAGGCACCTCCTTAGAATTTCCCTTGAAATGGGACACTAATGAATATTCGCTTCTTCTCTGTTGTTAACACCGAGGGTTTTGACAGTCTTTCAGCCATGTTCTTTGTGATAAATCGACTGGGATTCCAATTTTGGCTAAAAATGCTTTCAACACTCTTAAGCTCCTCTTCGATGCTATCAGTGGAGCACATCCTTCTCGCCCTTTGCGTCAGACATCGTACTACATTACTTTTGAAGTTTAACGGTACGAAACTAGCAAACATTTCCCAGTAACCCACCAAAGCGCGATCTTTTTATCGACTGAAACTCATTATTAACAAAAACTATCCTAGTTAAAAAAGAAAACAGGAAAATATACGTAAAGCTTGCTTTGATGGCACATTTTTTGGAAATGCAGAATGAGCTCACATCCCATTCGAGTAATTAATGCTAATCTGGAGCGCTGAAAATAGTCGATGGTTCGCCCATTTCGAACGACGACGTCCACCACCTGCTCATCGCGGTTGACGCAACACCGGTAATTTGAGGGTGCATTAGTTTATAGTGATGTAGACTTTCGAAGCGTCTACTGCACTTCCTTCTCAATCACCTACCTGCCCCCCCTGGCAAGACCGAGTCAGAAAGAACGAAGTTAAGCTCTGAATCAGTCGCTGACGAGACTAAACATCTTTTCTAAATGGG